>JAJIBD010001974.1:0-327914 GCA_021461705.1 Cryptotis parvus
AAAAAATGTAAATATGGTTTAGGGATATTTATAGTTTAGGGGCTTTTCTGGATTTAAAACATTCTTTTTTAAAGTATAAGCTTATCAGAGCGCATACTTTCCCTTCATTCCACAATATAATCTAAATACTTCAAATATTGATCAGGTACACTCTTCTCCAAGCATCAGAAATGGCCCTAAACAATGTTCTCTTGTAAATCAATGTTACTTCAATAATTTATTTTTCATTTTAAGACTTAGAAATTAAAAAAGGCTTTTCTTTGTTGCAGGCTATAACTAATAATTAAAGCATGAGATCACACGCATCAAAATTACTGAATATGATCAATCTCCTAAAATCAAAAGAAGTAATTGGGGAGGGGAGGAGCAGAAAAAAATTATAATTTGAAACATTCATAATCCTATGGTGGACTACTCCCTGTTAGGAACCAATGTCAGAATACAAAAGAAGTAAATTGCAGCAGTGGCTTAGGAACAGTCGTCAAGGCTCCATGTCGGACGCCAGACTTGCTAGACACACCTACAGTACCACAGACTTGTGACCCAAAGCACAATGCATATATATATATATATATATATATATATATATATGCATTAGTATTCTCAACTGTAGTCACCTTACTGTAATTTGATTCTCAGAACTGACTTATTTTGTACCTCCTGATGCTAATCTATTATTTTTCTACATGTTTCTATATTTGTTTTTATTTATTTATGTATTCATTCATTCATTCATTTATTTATTTATTTATTTATTTGCTTTTTTTTTGGGTCACACCCGGCATTGCTCAGGGGCTACTCCTGGCTCTGCACTCAGGAATTACTCCTGGCGGCGGTGCTCGGGGGGACCACATGGGATGCTGGGGATCGAACCCAGGCCGGCACAGGCCAGCCGCATGCAAGGCAAACGCCCTACCCACTGGGCTATCGCTCCAGCCTCATGTTTCTATATTTGTTTCAAGTTAAATATTTAGAATCATTGACTGTTTATAATGATCTGAATAAATTAATCAGTTTGATTTACCTAGTTTGTGTGTATATATATATACATATATATAAAACATTTTTGTTTCATAAATTGCTTTGATAAATTTTGTAAGATCTTATCTATTTAAGACATGAATACATATGTGATGTTAAACTAAATTACAGTGTTTATATTTGGCATGGGAGACCTTTGGTAATTCTGCTAATATGTGAAAATTACTTAAATCTGCTTAAGTACTTTTTGTATAATGAATTATTTTATTATCCTATTTTATCCTATTTTATTTTATTATTTTATTTCCCCCACAGGAAAAAATAAAGAGAATACAGCAAATCAGAATGGAAAAAGAACTTAGAGCCCAACAAATTCTAGAGGTAGAATGCTTAAATTTGATATATTGAAATAATGTAGTTATGTTTTATTCTGTAAAAATAAAATATTGTCTCATGTTCTCTCTCATAAAAACTAAATTTTCAGAAATTCTCTTTAAGCACAAGGCATAGAGAAAGCACTTATCTGAACATTATATTTAGCAAGCTCATTTACTCCTAACAGTAAAATCCAGGAAGTAATATAAAAGCAAAGAAAAAAATAATATAAAAAGCAAGGAAAAACCCTAAGAGTCAGTATATATGTAAAAATAGATAGAGTGGATATCTATCTGTCTGTCTGTCTGTCTATCCATCTATCTCTATCTATCCATCCATCCATCCATCTATCCATCCATCCTCCATCCGTCTGTCTCTCTCTGTCTCTCTGTCTCTATCTGTCTGTCTGTCTATCTGTCTGTCTGCCTACCTACCTATCTATCTATAGTTCATATATTTGTTGTCATCAAGTTCATGTTATAAGACTTGCATTATTTGCTCTGGTAAAGGATGTATTGGAGCCTAAGAGAGAATACAGTAGGTAAGGTACTTGCTTTGCACGTGCCCAACCTGGTTTCACTCTCTGGCACCCATATGGTTCCCAGGAGTGATACCTGAGCGCAGAACCAGGGGTAATCCCTGAATAACAACGGTTGTGACCCAGAGAGAGGGGACTGAGGGGAGGAGAGAGAAAGAAAGAAAGAGAGAGCATGAGAGAGAGAGAAAGAGAGAGAATCTATAGTTAGATACCTACTTTTACATTTAGAAATGACGTTATAAAATCTAACCAATATGAGCTTGGTTTTCTGTGCTCCTCTTCCCAACAAACTGATATAATAAAGATAAGGATTTACATTGGCAGCAATAAAAGTAATAGCAAAGAGAGCAAGAAAAAGTGCAGGAAAACCCCAGCCAACATGTACAGGAACCAAAAGTCTTAACAGTAGGCTATGATCTTTTAGTTGAATGACTAGCAGTTTTCAACACCCTGATAGCCTAAAGGTATTACTGTATTGAACTGTACAATGTAACAACTGAAGTTTAGGGTAAAGTCATGAAGAAAAAGCCAAACTATGTGCAGTGTACAATGTAAGTATTTGTCTCGAAATTGTTTCCATTCTAAAGAGTAAAAATAAGCTTTTTATGTAAAGATAATTATAAACACTGTTTTTCAGTAAATTATTGCTGTATACTCGAATTTCCCTCAGGATTTCTGATAGTTGAGATTGTCTGCTGCAGTTTTTTTTTTAATTATAGAATCATATCCTCTTACGTCTTCAAATTATTTTTTAAAAATATTAAAACATTCCTATCTTAAATTGCTTCTATCAGATAGTAATGAACCTACTAGATAATGATTTTGAGATTATGAAAATCAAATTTGATAACATCTTGACATCCAAATTGTGTTTGGTAAAAGATGGAAATCTTCTATTTCAAAAAAGTCCAAATTTAACTACAATATACAGCATAGGAAAACTAGCTCTATTTCTTTAAAGCAACTGAGTAATGAATTTCTTTAGTTCAAATTCTTTAAGCATTAAAACAATTTTATTCAAGTATTAGTGGACGTGTGCACTTTAATGTTACTACTTTGCTATAAACCCATCCTGTTTTCTGTAACTATTTTATAGTCATGTTTCAATTTTAAGTTATGGGAGAGAAGCAGCAAATAGCAAAATCCTTTTGAGCTATGACTCGTTTTCTTTTTACTTCTAATTGTATTTTATTTCATTTTCTTTGATTTTTATAAGCATTTTTCAGCGATTTTTATTTTACTGTCTATGATTAATTTATGGTAAAATAACAGACTTATTTCAGACTTCTAACAGAATTCAAAGACAAGAGCTGACATTCTCTCTTATATCTTAATGTTACTCTATAAGTTAGAAATGAAATTAGCATGTTAGTAGAAGATTAAGTGGGGAAATCTGTGGTCGTCTGTATATGTTACATACTGTTCTGTATCTTGTGAGGCACGTGCTTCCATTTCAAGTCTGAGATTATTTTCAAGTTGTAGCGGCACTCTTGCATGACTCTGAGACCTGTTTTGCATGCACAGGCTAAAAAGAAAAAAGAAGGGAAGAAGCGGCAAATGCCAAATTATTGGAGGCCGAGAAGCGAATAAAGGTTAGTTTAGATGAGAAAGAGTTTTTATTTCCAAAAATAAAACCCATATGATGTTATATCAGTATCAGTAATATGAAAAATAACTACTCAAAATAGTAATCTAAAAAGTTATTTAGCACAGCTATAATTGTATAATGTGTGCTTTTGTTGTTTGTTTATTAAGTAATTTTTATTCTATTGTTCAGGTTTTCTGTGAAATTTTAGCTCTTTGTCAGGCTTTAATTCAGAAATGCAAATTATTGCATGATAACTTTGTACGCTATTGAGTGATAATCTGCCCAAAGCTGTTTTGTGTCATTTGTATGTTTGCGTTTCAAATTGTGTCCCAAATAGGATTCTCCAATTAGATTATAGTTTTCTCTTTGCTAATGTTCAGGATCGTATTTAGCTCTGAAAAAAGGGAAAAGTATATAGAAACAAAAATCAACTTTTATTGATTTTTACCAATGATAAATTTACCAATGATAAATTTAGCTATTGCTAATTAGTATAGCCACACGTATTTGGGAACTTTCAAAATTTTCTAACAGTAATTGTCAGAGATTTGGGGCCCCCCATACACACATTTTGCCCATGCGCTGCCTTTTCTCCTTAAGTATCGAGAAAGGGCAGCACTAGTTGCACTAGTTGTAGAAATCACGACTATTTCCTAGCCAAGGAAGTGTTGGTTACTTTTCCCTCACAGGAACTTATGCTTTATCCTCTCTATTTCTACTTCTCTTCACATTCCCCTTAGTATTGTTTTCATCCATATTTTACCTTTCCAAAAAAGTTTTTTTGGGGGAGCATTCAAAGAATGGTTAGTATCCCTCTTTGTTGAAATGATGCACCAAATTTCAAGTGTGTATGAAATCTCCGATTGTTCCCATAGTCTCGGGTCACTCTTTTTCATATGCATAAGAATGAAATAAGGTGTTATTAATTACAAGGTGAATTTAGAAATTTACTTTCAGAGTCAAGAAATTTCTGATCAGCTATACTTCAAGATTGTGTGTTAATGTATAAAGTAGCAAAAGAATATATGTGTCCGTTGTATCTGATGTTTGATCATCCATCTAGCAGTGCAGTAAATGTGTCATGAAACTATACTGTTCGGTTATTTCGCTTTTCTTCCAGTGTTGATCATTGCGTTTTAAATTGAAACCAGGGAACTAAGAAAAGGTCCTTGCTACCATCATCCAGTTTTTACATACTAGGTAGAACTATATTAGGAGTAAAATAATTATTGAATATTTGCAGTTTTATGTGGATCGACCTATTAGATTATAGAACCTCAAAAAGGAGGGTTTTAACACTTGTAGCATGTATAAATATTCTAAAAATCATATATTAAAGATTTCTTATCTTTAAGGAAAAAGAAATGAGAAGACAACAAGCAGTTCTCCTGAAGCACCAGGTCTGTACACTTATGGATATACAATGGCTAAATCTAGATTGTCCCATTTTTATGTTTATTTGGGGGGAAATCTTCAAATTATTTTCTTTAAATTTTCCAGTATAATTCCTGCTTAAGTTTTTCCTTCATCTTATAGTGTATTGCCTTGCTTTGGTATTTGGTGTCTTTTGGGGGGTTTAAAATTGATTTCATGACTCTGTGATTTCTGTTTCATAATGTTGTGCCAACTCTTTCTACCAGGAGTTGGAGAGGCATAGACTAGATATGGTATGGGTATGTTTATTTTTGTACATCTAACACCGCATTGTGATCTGGTTGTGATATGGTTGTCATAGCAATGCATAAAGTGTAGCACTGGCTGCTGTCATATTACATACTGCTGCATGGCTTTACAGCGCAGTGCATTGCATACATCTGCTTGTCTGTCTGTAAAGAAGTTTGATACATCTCCAAGATCGTGCATTAAATTATGTGTGCCTTCTGTAAGGCTGCTGTCTAAAAATATACATCACTGATGTCACAGTGAAAGTTGGAGCACTGTCCTGTTTGCCATATTCTCCCATCATTCTAGAGCAAAACTGCCATTGAATGCAATGGGAATTTTGAGTTACGTTGGTGAGAGAATCTGGAATATGTTTTGGCTTTTAAATTTTAGAAATTTAGAAATATCCCTCTTGGGGACCATATATATTTAAAGAGAGATCATTTATTATAAATATGATTTTTTAAGAAAAAATTTTAGATAAAATGAGATTGGTGAACTAAGCTAACACCTTATTTTTATACTGCAACTTTAGGCCTTCGTTTATTAGCCCATGGGGGCACTTTTGTGGCTTTAAGCCACCCCATTATGTGGCAGACATCAGTCAATAGGAATATCCTATTTCATTGGTGTTAGCATGTGGAACACTGCTGGTTTGCAAAATTGGTATACACCTTTTAAAAAATTTCCTAATTTTTGTGGCTTTATTGAACTTATAAAATAATAGTGTACTTGATTTAAAAAAAAGCTAATTCTAAAGCCATGAAGTAGAAGTAATTATAAATCAATTTCTACCGGATCTAAATTTTTTTAAATAATACAGCCTTTAGTTTAATTGGCTCTAGTCCTTATTTGTGGTTTTCTGAATAGCAGATGTAAGGTAACTGACCTGTTTCAGCCAACCATTATGCTTTTTGTTCTGCTAGCTTTTGAAGGAGCATCACAACTGACCATGAGTAAATCTTGTATGCTTCTGTTTACACTGTCTCCATGTTCATTGCTTTACCTTTTTTGCTTTTGACTGTTCTTGTATTTGCTTTCTAAACCTAAACTAAAACATGCACAGACTGGCCATTTTTGTCTTATATCTAGTATTTACTGTGGTTTGTCTATAAATGCTAAACATGCTATACTACTGAGTTTTCGTTTTTGTTTGTTGTTTTGTTCCATTTGGGAAATGAGCTATTTACTATGATTGAGTTATTTTCCTAATTTTATCTGGTCTACTAGGAACGAGAAAGAAGGCGACAGCATATGATGCTAATGAAAGCTATAGAAGCGCGTAAAAAGGCAGAAGTAAGTGTGTATTTTAGAGAAATATCACCTATATGTAAATATTTTCCTAAGACTTTTGCTCCTCTGAATATACATTTTTCAGAGTATGGATTTACCGGCTTTCACAAATAAACCAGAGGTTAGAGATAGTTACTAAGTATTTGAACATAAAAAAGTAGGAAGGGATCCAACAAGTGTGTTAATTTTTCTTGGCTCAGACACTAATTTCTTCGGTGTCATGAGTGGCATTTGGTGGATAAACATAGCTGATTACTGTAACCAGAGTTTGCAGCATGCCCAGACAAGTTTTGTGTGTCCTGTTTCAAACATTAATCATTCACCCATGGGCTTCTGCCATGATGATGTGTTCTTTAGCAGCCAATGCGTAAAACTAGACTACTTTCTTTAAATTGGCCTTTTAGCATATTTCAAAATAAGGAAATTATTGAAATAGGTCTAAATCAACTGTAGCTCCAAATACACAGTGAAGTGTTAAATAAATCAGTAAATGTTAAAATGCATTTTGTGTCTGACAAAGTAATATATTCTGCTTTAAAATATTTTAGGAGAGGTATGACCATTATAACAAAGACTTTGGAGTTTGAGAGACTCAAATTTCTTTACTTTCTCTGAACCTATTCAGGCTAAGTCTTATTTAAAATTAAGTTACCTACCTTTAGAACTACAGGGTTATCAAATGACATAAATTGTCGGGGCGCACCGCGGGTCCCTGACAGTGTCGGGAAGCGAAGTTCCCTTCTACCTCCGGGCCGGTGGGGAATGGATGAAGACTCAGGAATCCGATGCAGTTTTTAAAAGGGCTTTACTATCACAGGTTCCAATATATAATCCAAGAGCAGGGAAAACCTCCGGACTCTGGGTTCCCAGCTAGGCCCCAGCCAGGTGTAGGCCAAGATGGCTGCCACCATGTGTTGAGGCCCAACAGAGAATGGAGAAGACGGAGAAGCAAAACACTAAGGGAAGCCGAAATGGCAAAAGGGGGGAAAAAAAGAAGCGATTCTTTTCTTCTTGCAGCTTATTTTATAGCTAGAAATCCGCCCTCCCCAGCCCAGCCCATTCTGGGTTGAGCTATCTAGAGATGAAAACAGGAAAATAGCTTTATAGAAATGTAGCAACTTCAGGAGGCCATCTGGTTGTTTACAAGGACCCAGAGCTAATTAAAAGCCTCCTAGCAGAGCTGGGAGAAGATATAAGCTAAATGTAACTTCCCCTGGCAGGAAGGATCAAATGCCCTCAGGTAATTTCTCCCAGCACCTCACCTAATGTCTTGAGCCAAGATCTGCCTGGAATTGCCTTTTATAGGGTAGAGAAGGGGGTTTCTGAGATGGCATGTCTCTGTACCAAAGACTAATACTAATGCCAGTTAAATATTTCTCCAAGCCTTCACAAGAGTCTCGTCTACTTCACAGTAGTTTTGTATTTTAGTTGCCTTTGAGTTATCAGGGAGCCATACTTGCTTACTTGGAGGCAAACAGCATTTCTCTCTGGTCTAATTACTTAGAGATCCAACGTGGCCAGGCAAATATGCTGGTAAGATCTAGCTAGTTCCACGATGATTGTGGTAGCATGAGAGAATATTTATACCAGCCAGTACAGAATACATGGTCAGATAAGACTGCCACATTCAGACTACCCCCTATCTATGAAGTGACCTGCAGGAGGCAATCCAGGGCAGATGCAGAGGCCTAGGCTTTTAGGTGTCCTGCAACAATAAATGATAATTAACGGAAATTGCACTGGTTTAGAGTTGAAAGGCCTATATTTTAGTAGTTGACCCTCTGCTCCATTTAAGCTATTATGTGAAGTGTGTGTATTGCTTAATGTTTTGGCTATCATCACCAAGTTGCCTGGATTTGAATTCATGTTTTGGTATTTCCCAGTGATCCAACCTTAGATAAATTATCTGACATATCTGTGACTTTGTTTTTCAGTTTCTTATATAGAGATTATGTTAATTGCCATCTCATAGGGTTTGTGATAATTGTGTGTGTGTGTTTTGTGTTCTTGGAGCAGTGTCGGACCACGATACCACGCTTTGAGTTCCCTTTTGCTCTTCCATGTTGTTCTGTAGAACAGGCCTAGCAAGATGTCCAGCCTGTGCTGGGCGCCACCAACGCAAAGAGTTCTAAAGCCTCCTCTTGCAGTCACTCACTGGGAGTCTCCTGTGTTTATGAAAGTTATAACCTGTTTTTTCCATTTAATTTACCACTTGTTAATAATCTCTGTCTACTGACTCCTACCACCGTATCAGAAACCACTTCGCTGCTCAGCTCTGTGCTGGGTGCAGCTGTGTTTCCCAATATTGGGGAGCAGGACTGGATCCCCCTTCTGCCCCAGGGGACCCACAGCCAGCTGGTAAAGACCAAGACTTGTGAATCCAGCAAAGTTCCAAAAGTTTCTACTCACACAGGTTCTGGTATTCAATCTAATATCAGGCAAACCCCCAAACTTTAGTTCCTGACTGGATCCATGCCATGTGTTTAGGCCAAGTCCTTAAGCCAAGATGGCCACTACCATATGCTATGAGCAGACAGAGAGCAGAGAGCTAAGAGGAGGAAGGCAGCTTCTTCTATATCCCTATGGGCTGACTCAGCCCACAACAACGGTCACAGTCTAGGCCAATTCTTTCAGGTTCAGGTTCACTTCCCCAAGGAGCTCACCCAGTCTAGGCTATTGAAATGTTAATTTTTCCTAGTCCTAGCCAAGATCTGCCTTTGAAGTTTCCCTGCAGGCCCTATGTAGAGTAGGGGAAGGACATCTGAGATGAGCTGTATCAAAGAATTAATACAAAAGGCATATATATCATGGATATTCTACGGCTAGATATATATTTCTTCAAACTTTCATGAGATCCTTATCTTTACTTCACAGTTGTTCCGCCTTTAGAATTTACTGAGCCATGCTCACTTGCCAGAGAGGCAAACAGCATTTTTCTCTGATGTAGTTATGGCTGTTTTATATTTAAAAGAGGATCCAACACAGCCAGACAAACTCTGGTAAAATATTCCAGTCCCACGAGGGGATCTGTAAAGAATGAGAGGAAATATTTATACCAGCTAACACAGAATACATGGTAAGATATTCTGCCACACAGAGAGCCACAGGCCCAAACTGTTTTCCTGCCCCTACATACAATGTGGCCTGCAGGGAGGTAACTCCAGGCAAGATGCAGAGGCTTTGAGCAACCATGAGCAGGGTGTGTACTGCAACACTGTCTCTAACATAATAATGCATATTTATATTTAGTTGTTAAACCACAGTCTCTGTTTTATAGCTATAGTGTCTGAAAAGTGAGTCAGAAAGGTAAGAGTCCAAGATTGATCTGGCTTCCATTTCTGTTCCCTCTGAAACATAGTATAGGGAAGGAAAAGAGAGCAAAAGGGATTAATTAAAATCCTAAAAACTCAACATTCCCTCCCCACCCCCCCAATCTGGAGAAATGGAAACTAAACAAGTTATTTAAGGAAGAGACCTGGAAAATTCTTCAATGAAAATTCTTTCCTACCAACTGTTTCTTGTCAGAGGGACTGAAAATCAAGGTTTCTCTTTCTGATCTTTCCTGCGAGAGAGGAAAGTTAAAGAAAAACAGAATAGTGTAATGATGCAGGAGGTACCTGGGTATCTGAACCACTGGCCCCAGTACAGAATAGTGTAATGATGCAGGAGGTACCTGGGTATCTGAACCACTGGTCCCAGTACAGAATAGTGTAATGATGCAGGAGGTACCTGGGTATCTGAACCACTGGCCCCAGTACAGAATAGTGTAATGATGCAGGAGGTACCTGGGTATCTGAACTACTGGTTACGGTACAGAATAGTGTAATGGCACGGGAGTACCTGGGTATCTGAACCACTGGCCCCAGTACAGAATAGTGTAATGATGCAGGAGGTACCTGGGTATTTGAACCACTGGTCCCAGTACAGAATAGTGTAATGATGCAGGAGGTACCTGGGTATCTGAACCACTGGTCCGGTACAGAATAGTGTAATGATGCAGGAGGTACCTGGGTATCTGAACCACTGGTCCCAGTACAGAATAGTGTAATGATGCAGGAGGTACCTGGGTATCTGAACCACTGGTCCCGGTACAGAATAGTGTAATGATGCAGGAGGTACCTGGGTATTTGAACCACTGGTCCCAGTTCATAATAGTGTAATGATGCAGGAGGTACCTGGGTATCTGAACCACTGGTCCCAGTACAGAATAGTGTAATGATGCAGGAGGTTCCTGCATATCTGAACTACTGGTTACGGTAGAGAATAGTGCAATGATGCAGGAGGTATCTGAACTGGATGAAAGCAGGGAACCCAAACTGCATACTTGAACTGTAAAATACTTCTGTCAAGGAGTCAGATTGGGAATGGGAAGGAACTGGGATTATTGGCCCAGTAGGAGATGGGAACATTATATACCTGAAACCCTAACTTAAGCAGCTTTGTAAATTATGGTGTCTAGAAGAAAATTTCAAAAAGAAAATTTTTTTAAAGAAGTTATACTTTATTTTCCTAAAAATAAAGGACAGCATATAGAAGATGTAACCATGGAAGAGGTGTGATGGGCCTTACAAAATTCAACTCGTCAGCAGTATGTCACTGAGTGAGGCGCAGCGGTTTTCTGTGGCTGCTTTTGTTTAGTGATGAGGGGATCCGCTCCCTTCTGGAAACACTGTCTGGAGTTTGTACTTTCTTCCCCTTGGTTTTCTCCAGGTGCTTCTGTTCTGTCGCTCTTCCCCAGGGATGTGTGCGTTAGGTTCCCAAATGTGGATTGTCCAGTGTGAGTGACCGGAGAGTGTGGGGTCCAGGCTCCAGGGGAGTGCCGTCAGGGTCAGGGACGGCTCCTGCGTGTCGGGAGGTGCCAGGAAGTGGATGCTTGCAAATTACTGCTTACCATTAGAAGGTTGGGGGATCTTTACTTGGAAGTTAAGGGAGGATTTTGTAACTTACCTCTTGTTTTCACCAGTTAACCTCTGGTAAAATTTACTGCTTTCACTTCAATGTCATTTTAAGAACCGACCAGCAATGGTAAATGGGAACTGATAGTGGATTAGGATTTCCTGCTGATTTTACTGTTATTTCTCCTCCAAATAATATTTTGGGATGTGATAATTAGATGATTATACTGATACATAATGGAAGGTCCCTTAGCCTTTTCATCAGACTGTTACCCCTTACAGCTGGGAGGCAGAACAGCTTGTTTCCACATCATAGCCACCTCTCAGAATTTTTTCTCAGTCATTTTGGAATTGCCTCAAAAACCAGTTTTACATTTTTAAAAATTTTGCTTACAAAGGTGTCAATAATAGTTGATTTCTTCAGAGATATTATCGTAACTCTAAAGCTAATTAACTCTGAAAGCCCTATTTTGCATAGCTAAATGTTTCTGCTGTAAGTCCTCCCTTGCTTCTTGGCATTATCTGAAAATTGTGTTTTTACCTTTTAAAAAAGTTAGTTCTCCAGTTGCATTTTATATACCTGATTTAATTAATAGGTATGATTCTCATAATTTGGAATCAGATTTAATAAATTTCGAATAATAATGGAGTAACCTAATTGAGGTTCAACCTAGTTGAATATTACATTGACTACATGTACATACAAAGGCAGACACACATAGTCCTAGGTTACTTTGAATTCAAGAGATGAAAACACGGAAAAACAAAATAAACCAGTGGTTCTATATAATTTTAAGTTTTCCTAAAATAAGATTATTTTAATAGGGAAAAATTCAACTCAATATTTTTAAATAAAAATAATGATCAGTGAGAATATGTGGACATGCTCTTCTTTTAAAGGAAAAAGAGCGGCTGAAACAAGAAAAGCGTGATGAGAAAAGATTAAATAAAGAGCGTAAACTGGAGCAACGAAGGTTAGAATTAGAGATGGCGAAAAGAGCTAAAGAAGCCTAATGAAGACATGTGCTTAGCAGACCAAAAGGTAACTGCATGTCGTGCAGACTGTAGCATTATTAAATCTGAATTTTCTCTATATTCTCATGTGTTTCCTTTATGAACTGACGTTATGGAAAGCCTTTGTTTTTAATTAGAGATTCCCAAGCTTTGGTCATTCTGCCCTTTCTGAAGAAAAGAGAGAGAGAGAAAGAGAGAGAGAGAGAGACTGAGAGAGAGTGCTTCTAATGGTAGTTCTTAACACTCTTGGGCCACTCAGAGCCTTTGTTAGGGGGGGAATGTTGCACATCTGGCTGTGCTCCTGGCTTAACTCTGACTCAGTTCAGGAGTTGGTCCTGGCAGAGCTTGGTAAATACATGTCGTGCTGGACATCCAACTTGACAAGCTCCAAGGAGCTTATCCGCTGTACCATCTCTTCGAACCACTGTAAACTTTCAACTTCAGCAGAAATATTGTGAAATCTGTTTAAAAAAAACGTTTAGCAGCATGTAGGAATTTCATGGTAAACTATATGTAGTGCTGGAGATCCAACTTGGTTACCATTCAGCAATGGTAGCTGAATTTCATAGTGTTTATTTACTACATGTCGGATACTCTGCTAAGTACTTCATGTAACTCCTCTCAATTTTCCTTACAATACTCCTATGGAGTTTTTATTTATCCCTATTTACAGATGTGAAAACTGTGATAAAGGAACTTGCCCACATTTACGTTGCTTATAATTGACCATTTGAATTGAAACCCCAGTTGCTCATATAACGTGTTATTTTGAAAGCTCTGGATGAGGGTCTGGCTCAGCAGTAGAGCATCTGCCTCACACAGAACACACTCTTGGTTTGACCCAGAGCACCACGAGAAAAGGAAAATGGGGCCAGAGTGATAGCCCAGTGGTTGGGTGTCTGTTTTCCATGCGACCAATCCGAGCTCGATCTCCAGCATCCTATATGGTCCCCTGAGCACCACCAGGAAGTAATTCCTGAGTGCAGAGCCAGGAATAACACCTGAGCATCGATGGGTGTGACCCCCCAAAAGACAAAAAGAAAAAAAATTTTTAAGAAAAAAGAAAGAAAATCTGTCTAGACAGATTAGTGATTAATGCTTTCTTTCATTCTTCACATACACATATACATAATACAACTGAAATACATAAAATCAGGAATTTGGAAAGAGCCATACATCCTTGGTAACTAAAAAAATTTCATTGACTTTTTAGTTGAAATCTATTGTTTGACTTTTTTAAGATGGTATTCCTGGAAAAGTTAATAATGAATGTAATCACCATGGTACTATCTCAGTAAAATATTTAGTTAGTAACATCTGTATCTCTGTAAATGCCACACCAGCAAATTTACAAATTACAATTGTCCCCTGATTCCAGATTTTTGTAAGCCCCCTTTTTAATGCATTGAAAGCAAACTTTAAGTACCATATTGGTAACTAAGTTATAGTAGCATAATAAAGTTCATTTGATAGCCACCAGTTTTACTTGAGAAAATGAAGTCATCACTTGCACTATTATCTCTCTCCATTTGTGCATGTGTGTTTTTAATTTTCAGCCTTTGCCAGAGTTGCCTCGTATCCCAGGACTTGTTCTCTCTGGAAGCACGTTTTCAGACTGCCTCATGGTGGTGCAGTTCTTAAGAAACTTTGGGAAAGTTTTGGGCTTTGATGTGAATATTGATGTCCCGAACCTCAGCGTGCTTCAGGAAGGGCTGCTCAACATCGGGGACAGCATGGGCGAGGTTCAAGACCTGCTCGTGCGGCTCCTCTCAGCTGCTGTGTGTGACCCAGGTCTCATCACCGGGTACAAGGTAAAGCTATTTCTATAAACATGGGGTTACAGTTTTATTTAGACTGCTGGAGGCTTCTCAACATAGTGTCTTGCAAAGTAAAGTACAGACTGGCTCTAGGTTACAGTTGGGACAAATGCAGAAAGACTTGACTCTGGAAAACCTAAGGTACATAAGTCATAGGTCATACGTCATTCCAAAGTTAATCTCTTTTCTTGTAGCTTTAGGCAAAAACCAAGTTCTATTAAGGCAAAATTACACCTATGATATTCCACAAAACTGAGACTTTATAGTTAATAAAACAATTCGAAATTCTTTAGATGTGCTGTGTGCGGTGTGGGCCATGTGAGAAGGCCTGCCAGCCCCCTGTTGAGACCCTTCACTTTCTATAAAACAGACATCTTGTGTTTGCTTTCCTGGGGTAAAAACTCCCTTGCTCCCTGGAGCTACACAACAATTGTGTTAATGCTGCTGCTTTTTTAAAAATCAATTTTCAGTTGCCTATATGTTAAGGGTTGATAGCCATCAAGTTCCAAGTTAGGTTAATTCCAATTAAAATAGGTGCAATCTTGGGCAGGGCTGCGGCACACTCTGGATCAAGACTTCTAGTACTTTCTCCACTCATGACCCCTTTTTGCCTGGGAAATTTTTACATGATCCTGGGTATGAGTATCAAAAATACAGATGCAAAGCAGACATTTACTAACAATAAATCACAAGGTTATTTTTAAGAACTCCCCACATTTAGTTATGTAACCCCATATGAGGTCTCATTCCTAGGCCAATTATGTAATACAATATTTTAGAATATTTTATGTTCATGTTTTGTGAGGTTACGAGCAACAGTGATAAAACGCTGAACTTTTATAGGCCAAAACCGCTCTTGGAGAACATTTGCTGAATGTTGGTGTGAATCGGGACAATGTTTCCGAGATTTTGCAGATCTTTATGGAAGCTCACTGTGGCCAAACTGAGCTTACTGAGAGTCTGAAGACCAAAGCTTTTCAGGCTCACACCCGGCACAGAAAGCCTCGGTCCTGGCTTTCCTGATCAATGAACTGGCATGCAGCAAGAGCGTAGTAAGGTGAGTGCTCACTCGGACTTCTGGAGAGGCTCTTCTGTTTGACGTTTGTCTCATTATAACATAATACCAGATGCTTATGGAAAGTGTGGGTAACATTTGGATGATACTAAAGCTCAAAGAAAAATGAAAGTTGAGAAAGACTACGACTACTATTACTTTAAATTTTTGCAGTGTATTGAAAAGAAAATTTTGTCAAATAGTACAGCAGGAATGGTTCTTGCCTTGGAAAGGAAATTTGTCTCATAATGTAATCACAAGTCTCTATGCCTTTTTTCCTCATTGAAAGACACTGTGAAACTCTATATACTGAAATGAAAACTTGTTCTCCCGCTGGCGCCAGCATCCAACGCCATTGAAGAAATAAGTTTTGCTTTCTTTTACATCTTTTGAGTGAAACTTGTTTATTAGTAGCCATTCATCGGATTCTATAGCCACTTTTAATTTTATTATGTGTTAATAGAAACTTGGTGTTCTTATAATTAAAATATTGATCTTATAATGAAAATATTTAATATCTAATTAAAATATTGAAAGTCTTTTTTTTCTTTTTGGGGGGTCATATTTGGCAATACTCAGATCTTACTCCTGGCTCTCCACTCAGGAATCTCTCCTGACAGTGCTCGGGGAACCATATGGGATGCCGAGGATCGACCCCAGGTCGACTGTGTGCAAGGCAAATGCCCTGTCTGCTGTGCTGTCACTCCCTCCCCCTAAAAGTCTTTTTTTAAGGACTTAATCTCTCTCTTTTTTTTTCTTTTTTGGGACACACCCAGCAATACTCAGTTATTACTCTTGGCTCTGCACTCAGGAATTACTTTTTGTCATGCTTGGGGAACATATGGGATGCCAGGGATTTAACCCGGTCAGCCACGTGCAAGACAAACGCCCTCCCCTCTGTACTATCACTCCAGACCCCTTAATCTCATTTAAAAGTCAAAGTCTTCTAGTCTATTCTCAAAATTTGGAGAACAGAATCACCGTTCGCTTGTTCTTACTATACAGATGTAAATTATGTTACATTCAGTCCAACTATTTCATAGTCATACATTCCTATCAAAGCTGTACATTTTAAGTTTTCTATACACCTCAGTTAGGTTTTATGAATATGATTTTTATTTGTTTCTGCTATTAGCAAATATTATTTTTACTTAACAAAAACATAGATCAGTTGGATTAATTTATGCCTTACCAACTTTTGCCTTGGCAGTGAAATTGACAAGAATATTGATTTTATGTCAAACTTGAGGAGAGATAAATGGGTGGTAGAAGGTAAACTTCGCAAGTAAGTCCTGTTCTATTCAAATTAGAAGTTTTCTCTTTATATATATCTTCTGTAAAATACAAAAATTGCAGAGGTTAAATTTAAACATTTTTTCTAAGAATAGAAAAGTAAAAGCTTAGAATAAGAGGTAAAATTAATAAAATTTGCAAAAGGACAAAAGATATGAGATTCTTAAATGTTTCAAAATTAAAGTTGATTTAACTTTAAAATATTCTTTATCTATTTTTTCTTTTAAAGAAGTAAAAACTATCACATTTTTTATGATTGTTGTTGCTATCAGGTTACTTTTGTCATGAAAGAAAACTGGAGCTATCTGCCCCCACCCTTAATTGCTTTCTAATTAAAGTTTTGCCTATACAGAGAGATTCTAACATATCCAAACATAGTCAGCATTAACACTGAATTAGCTTCTTGTCAGGAAATACAATGTAGAGATTATTCAACTTCTATGTTAAGGGCTAGTTTCTTTGTATTCATTTAAATGAAAATATATTCATTCTCAATAGTAACCCTAGACTAGAACTGAGTATTGAAAGTAGGTCAAGGGATATACATGATAACCCTTCATTGTCTGTATTGCAAACCAGAAAGTGCAAAAGGTGAGAGAGACAGAGACAGAGAGAGATAGAGATAGATAGATAGATAGAGAGAGAGAGAGAGAGAGAGATGAAAGAGAGATGAAAAGTATCTACCATAGAGACAGGTTGTAGAGTTGGTGGGGGTGGGAGGGAAATAGGCCACATTGTGATGAGAAATATGCACTGGTGGAAGGATGAGTGTATGGGGGCTGGAACACTGTATTGCTGAAACCTAATCATGAACAGCTTTGTAATGGTCTATCACAGAGTGAATCAATAATATATACACACACACACATATGTGTATATATACATATATATGTATATATACACATATGTGTGTATAATGTGTATATATGAGTCTGGAGCATATATATGAGATAATGAATATATGTGAGTGCATATATATGTATATATATGTACGTGTGTGTATATATATATATATATATGCACACACATGTGCATTCAGATTGTATGGGCTAAGGAGCTTGGCTATTGTTAGATATAGTTTTTCCCCCACTTTCCAAGTCACACTGTTTAAAATATGTTCCAGTTCGGAGGCGATACCTTAATGACTGTTGAAAGGTAACTAATTCCGGGAAACAGTTTTGAATTGTCTTAGTCGCTGTGTTTCTTGCCCCCACCCCCACCCGTGTACTGCTAGCTGCTTTTGCCTGGACGCTGTCCTTACCCCTGGGAGCCTCGGGCGCAGCTCAGTCTCCTTTCCTGTTTTAAAGACTCCGCATCATCCACGCCAAGAAGACCGGCAAGAGGGACGCCTCCGGGGGCGTGGACCTGGGGGAGGAGCCCTCACGCCCTGGGCACGCCCACTCCGGGCCGGAAGCGGCGGCGGAAGGGCGGGGACAGCGACGACGAGGACGACGGCACGACGAGGACAGCGACGACCAGGCGGAGGAAGAGGAGGAGGACGAAGAGGACAAGGAAGACAAGAAGGGGAAGAAGCCCGACGCCTGTGAGGATGAGGTAACGGCAGGCGCGTTGCTTGGTCTCTGCTCAGGGCGTCCCCAGAGCGTGGTGGCTGGTTCCTTCTGGAAACTTCCTCTCCTCAGCCCCTCCTCTGAGCAGCCGATGGCCTCGTGTCAGCCTCGCGTGCAGTGGCGGCGACTGGAAGGCGTTTTCCTCGAATAAAGCGAGTTTTCTTTCTAGAGAATGACTGAAAGCGTCCCCCAATCCTCACAGATTCTTCATTTTCGCTCGCCAGCGTCATCTTATGTCAGGGTTGTCTTATTGTTCAAGTGCTGCCTGGCGGAGTCGACTGTCAGACTCTTGCTCAGTGTCTCGTGCCTTAGCTCTGGCGCAGTTGGTCAGGGCGAGGGAGACACCGAGCAGCCTGTGAGTAGCCTTGCCCCGTGGGCACACGGGACAGACCCACTAGCTAAGTGTTGTAGCGCGCCTGCTTTCGTGCACATGAAGAAGCACGTTGGAAAGTGCCCCGCCACACGCATACACTCTACATACATTCCAGGCTCTGGAAAAAGAATCAGAGTTCCGGTGTATTATGAAGATACTATATTCCTATTATGAATATAGTGTCCACAGGTCTGGTTAGGTCCAGTGAATTAGTCTTAAAATTCGTGTTCCTGGGGCTGGAGCGATTGCCCAACAGGTAGGGCATTTGCCTTGCCTGTGGCCGGCCCCCTGCCGCCCCGGTTCAATCCCTGGCATCCCATATGGTCCCCGAGCACCACCAGGAGTAATTCCTGAGTGCAGAGCCAGGAGAAACCCCTGAGCACTGCCGGGTGTGACCCAAAAATTAAAAAAAAAAAATTCGTGTTCCTCAGTGTGATAATAATTGTCAAAAGGGCTAATACCAGCCTAGAACTGAGTATTGAATACAGACAAAAAGATACACATGATAACCTCTAAGTGTATGTATTACAATCCATAATATGTAAGAGAAGGAAGAGAGAGAGAGGGAGAAAGAGAGAAAAGAGATAGAACCTTCCATAGAGGCAGGCTATGGGAGGGGGAGGGAATCGGGGATATTGGTGATAGGAAATGGGCACTGGTGGAGGGATGGGTGCTGGAACACTGTGTAACCGAAACCCAAACATGAACAACATCGTAATTGTATATCTCACGGTGGTATAATAAAATATTGATTAAAAAATTAAACAAAAAAAATAAATTAGTGTTCCTAGGCCCCAGTTACCATCACCTTCCAGGCAGGCCTTTCAAAGAATGGCAGTCAGACCTGTGGCAGTAATTCTCTCCTATACACACATGACAACATAATATCATGAGAAGTGAGTTTTTCAAAAGGAATCCTGAACACTCATGGGCATAATGTGATAACCCTTGAAGTGCTCAGCATATTTACTAACAAGGAGGTCACTTAACCAGGGAAAGCACAATACCCTTGGACAAATCAGATGAAAAACCCTGCCATGGTTGCTGAAAACAATCACTGTCACTGTCTTCCCATTCATCATCGATTTGCTCTAGTGGGCTCCAGTAACATCTCCATATCTCGTGTCCTGTCTAGTGCTAGTAGAGCCCAAGGGCATCTGCTTGCTCCAGGAACATAAACAGCCTCAAACCTTTCCATCAGGTCATGGGAATGAGGTCTATAATTGTTACTGGTATTTGGCATATCAAATACGACATGGGTAGCTTGCCAGGCTCTGCTGTGCGGGTGGCATATTCTTGTATTCACCTCTGATCACCAGCATTTATTGATGAACTGCGCGCCGCAAGCTGCCACGCCGAGCGGGCTGTGATAGGCTCTTCTGCTGGGTGGAGTTCTGACGAGAGGAAGTCGGACGTGGAAAATGGTGGCCCTCATGGAGTGGGGGGGTCGTCTGGCTTCTTGCGAGGCTCTGCTGGGGTGGCGGGCCAGGGCTAGTAGAGAGTAAAAAGTGAAGCTGACTGAAGCGTCCTGCCTTGGGTGAAAGGGCACATTCTTAGACAAAGGGGGAAAGACCGAGTTTTTTTTTATATTTTCAAAGATATGCAATGGGCTTTGAGTTTAAGGAAGAGGTCAGTCAAATAAGAATTGTATATTAGGCACCTAATAGGGAGGGCATTTGCCTTGCATACATCCCTGGAATCCATATGGTCCCTGAAGCACCACCAGGAGTAACTCCTGAGTGCAGAGCCAGGAGTCACCTCTGAGCATCACTCTAACTCTAACCCCCCAAAAAATGTAAATTAAAGATTGAAAAGATGGGGCTAGGGACCTTTTCATGCTCAGGGAGGAGAGACAGAATAATTAATGGTATTAAAGTCTCTGAAAATACAATAGGAGGTTGAAGCTTTTTTCTTTTTGGAAGCATAAGCAAAAGGAAAAAAAAGTTAGAGATCGGAGTGTTTATGGGAAGCTGCGTTAGCCATGGAATTAGACATGTACAAAAGGGAGATGCTGATTGAAATCTTCTACCATAAAAGAATGCTAGAAATATTGAAAAGGTTGTAGAACTGCACTATAAAATGCAATATATGATCTTTTGCCCTCAGGATCAGAAGAGTTTAGTTAAGAAAGAATTTAGAACCCCTTTTCCACCAGGAGTGATCCCCAGGTGCAGAACCAGGAGTAAACTCTGAGTTCGTCAGTTGTGACCTTCCTCCCCATCGCCCAGGATAAATACCTCTTTCCTTCCCTGTATCTGCTTGGTATTTGGGAAGAAATAATAAAGAGGCTTATAGACATAAATTTGTTTGACGGAATATGTGACTGTAGTATCTAATCAAGATAATACAGAATCAGACTTTTTTTACTTAACTGAGTCATAATGCAGAACAACCTACAAGCCATGTCCTTCACAATTCACTTATATAAAAACAGTATAAATGTAGTATTCACATTAATTCCCCTAATGTTTTATTCTTTATTTTTTAGGACATTTTATTTTATTTTCTAATTTTTATTATACCATGTGAGATATACAATTACAAGGATGTTCATAATTGGGTCTCTGCCATACAGTGTTCCAGCACCCATCCCTCCACCAGTGCCAAATTCCCATCACCCACATCCTAAACATGTCCCCCACCCAAACCCTGCCTGCCCCTATTGCAGGCACATTTTATTATTTCTATATCTTTGTCTCTGCCCCTGTATTTCTCTCTCTTCTCTTGCACTTTGTGGCTTACCCTACAGTTATTAATGTTATATTCTTTAAAAGGATAATAAAAGTCATTGAGATTTTGCTTATTTTTATTTGAGAGGTAAATCCAAAAAGTGCTCAGTTCAGAACCAGGGCCCCTGCTAGCAAAGCACAGACACCAGCACTTTGAGCCACCTCCCAGGCCAGCCTTCACTAGTTCAAGAGAATCAGTTTGAAAAGGGGACTTCGTCAAGATACCTCACAGAAATAAAGATTTTATAGGGTACTTTTGAAATCTCTTTATCATTACTTTTCATCCTGTGACAAATTATGTAAGGGTGTATAATTTTGGGTATCATAATTTTAATTACCCAAACAAGATCCGTTTAGTAAGCAATTTGTTTAGTAAGCAATTTAGTAAAGCAATCCGTTTAGTAAGCTTGCCAAGTGGAGCCTTTTCCATACCAGGAATTAAACCTTTCTGACCAATACTAATCACCTTTTCACAGATATAGCTTTTCTTTTAGCATTTCATTTTAAAATTGTTTTAAAGTGTTAACTTTAAATTTAATGGTCATTTTGGAACATCAATATATTATTTTAGATAGTTATCCCATATATTAGAATTCATTTCCAGAAAGACTTGCTTTTTTTTTCAGCCTTCTTTCACATGTGTAGTTGGCAAAGCATACTTCTGATCTTTTTGTTTGGGAACAAGTTTGCCCCCCCTCCCCAATAAGGCTTATTGTCAGCTCCTGGCTCTGTTTTTAGGGGTTACTCCTAATGGTACTTAAGGAATCATTTGTAGTGCTTGGAATCAAAGCGGAGTTAGCCACATTTAAGGCCATGTCTTAGTCTATGTAGTATCTTTCAGGACCTAAAAGCTTTAAAAAATAATAAAAGTGGAGAGGAGACAAACAATAGTACCTGTGGATAAGTCGTCTGCCTCGTATCCAGCAGACCTGAGTTCGCTGTCCAGTATTCCATATGATCCCCTGAACACTGCCAGGAGTGATTCCTGAGTGCACAGCCAGGTAACCCCTGAGCATTGTCAGATTTGTCCCATAAATACACAAACAAATAAGGGGCCGGAGCTATAGTACGGCGGGTAGCTGTACTACTGCACTCGTCTTGCTTGCATACAGGTGAGATTTGATCTCTGGGATCTCATAAGATTCTGAGCACTCCCAGGTGTGGCCAAAACAGAAAAACCTTTAAAAAAAGTAAAGCCAGATTACCTTTTAAAAAAATGAGTTTTTTATATAAACAAAATAAACAAATGCTATCCATTTGTCAGTAAGTGAAATTTTTAGTACTTAATAAAGCGATATTATAGCCACATTATTCTCAGAAAACAGATTTCACCCTTCTTTCTGGACAGCGTGGAGGGGAGGGTGGTTGGACCACATCTGGTGGTGCTTAAGGATCACTCCTGGCAGGGCTCAGAGGCCCGTATATGGTGTCAGGGATGGAACCAGGCTCAGTCATGTGTAAAGCAAGCACCGTAATGCCTATGTTATCTCTTAGGCTCCAGATTAGGACTTTTTATTCAAATACAGGTAAAATGTCTTTTGATAGATTCCTGAAGTTTTGTTTGCAGAGATCCTTTTCTTAAGACATGTATGATACCTTTTGGTTTTAAGATACTGCCCTAGACCTTCATAACTATCTGTCCTAAAGGTTTTTCTCTTCACTCTTATTCTTTCAGCACATTGTCTTTACCCAGCACTTAGTTTATGTTGAGCTCTGTGTGGGATTAGGCATGTAAATTGGCATTTAGAGGTAACTGAGATCAGGCATGTAAATTGGCATATTAGAGGCGACTCTGAAGTACTGGGGCATACTGGTTCTCCCTTCGTATTAGAAATCATAAAGAACCCTCGAGGGATAGATTCTGTGTTCTCTTTTGGTTTTTCCTTTCTCACTGGTGTTTTAAATTCCTTTATATTTGTTGAAACTGTAAGAATTACCAGCCCATACTCCTTTACACAAAACCTTAGTAAATGCTCTAACATTTCATCATATGAAGTCTTAGAAACAGTTAATGTGGCTGCCACACTTTGATATCTTATTCAAATAGTTATTGATTGAATTCTCTTTTTCATAAACAAGTTAGCAGATATTTAATTGTGTTGGATCTTCTTAATAAAGTACAATTTGTAGGGAGTCAGAGAAATAATGCAGTGGGTAAAATGTTTGTCTTGCACTCAGCCAACCAGGGTTCAATCCCCAATACCCCATATGGGATCCTGAGCCCCACCAAGAGTAATACTTGAGCACAGAGCCAGGAGGAGTAAGCCCGAGCATTCCTCTGGGTATGTCCAAAAAGCAAAAATAAAATGTGTGGGCACATTTCTATCTTGGGATTTCCCACATCAAAATTCTTTTACTTTTTATTTCTTTTTTGGAATTTGGGGTTACACCCAGCTTCGCTCAAGGGCTATTCCTGCCTCTGCACTCAGGAATTATTCCTGGTGGTGCTCGGGGAACCATATGGGATGCTGGGAATTGAACCTGAGTCTGCCACTTGCAAGGTAAACGTTCTACCCACTGTACTATTACTCCAGACCCTCTTTTCTTTTTAATTTATGGATTTCTTAGCCTTCTCCCCTATAGAGAAGTACTCTTGTTCTTTCTCTCTCGCTCTTGCTCTCGCTCTTGCTCTCTCTCTCCCCTCCCTCTAATAAAACTATTTTACTTCAGTAGTGGTAATACATTTTTCAGAGAGAAGGAAGGCAACAACCTTGTTGGAGGTTTTGTTTGTTTCAGAAACTCTGCTAATTATGTTCAGATTTATCCTCACCAAAAACCCAGGTTACAAATGATGCTATCACCAATTGCAACTAAAACTTTGATTTCAATCTTCCCCATAAAGCATATAATTTGGGGGTATTTTTTTTCCTACTTTAATTTTTTAGACTAATGTAAGCTTCCCATTTATGAAAATTAGTATTATGGGTGATAGAGTTATCTTAGTTATTTTAATTTCAGTATTTTCTAATTTAGCCTTTTGCGCCTCTTTCATTTAATGATTTAGTACTTTTGCATTGTTATAATGTATTCCTTCCTTCATCTTCCTTGCTGCTTCATATCTGAGTTGCCGTAACTTAAGTTTTGAGTAATATTTCTAAAATGTATTTCTATTCTGATATTCTAAGTATTTTTCTCAAGTAAGTTCCATGGTGTCCCTCCTGCTTCTGTTATTGCAGTGATCTGCTAACAAAATTTTCAAGTCCTAGGTTTTCCTAGTTCCTGCATGTCTTAACGATGCTCGTCATATTAACCCTAGTAAGCCATAGTTTCAGTCTTGGACAAGTGTCTCAAAAGATCACATTCTTACCCAGTGTGAATCCTTCACTGCTATAGACAATTGAACTTTAATTGATCTTTTCCTCATTTTTCACCTTGATTTTCCATGTACATTTGCATGAAGATATATAAAATCCTTTCTGGAATGAACCTGCCTTCTTTTGTCTGATTGAGAAATTCCTGATCATCATAAATAGCTCATTTAAGCCCCGCTCATGTGTAGTCACTCAGTATCATCATTGTTAGAAGTTATCTCACCCTTTCCTAAACTCCATGATTCATTTATCTTTTTCTTCAACCACGATTTTAATATCTACCTCACTTGAAGTCCTTGCAGCCATCTACTGTTCGGTGATTTTTATTTTTATGTCTTCCTACCAAGTTTCTAGCTTACATGAAGCAGAAAATGAGCCTTATTCATTTCCATGCTGCCTGTTCTTTTGCTTTGTATATAAAGCTTTAATTAAGCCATTACTAATTGAGTGCAAACTCAGATAAATGAATACTGTGCTTTGTTTTCTGCATAGGATGAAGGTGACCAAGCAGCAAGTGTTGAAGAACTAGAAAAACAGATCGAAAAACTGAGTAAAGTAAGCATTTTTCGGATTGGAGTTTACATCTTTTCTGCAATATTTTAAAATTTTGCCTTGTATATGATCATTCTGTCTGCTAAAAAATAATAAGCTTGCAAGTAATTAAAATTAGGATTTCTAGTTCTCCCAATTAAATGTTAAAAGTTTGTCTCTTTATTAATACATTTGTATATAAACTATATATGTGTATATACTGCATATATACTATATGTATGTATACATATATGTATATATATAAAATCACATACTTCCTCCTAAAGTTGGATATTAGTATCATTAATGCAGTTGTACATAAATCTTTTTATTTCCAGAAAAGGAGCAGGAATAGGGCCTTCCATAGAGCCACCACAGCCCAGTTTGGGGTGTGTCATTTCTGTGACTTTATTTTACCCTCTCCTCTTCACTCCATCCTTCCCCTCATCTCTTCACTCTATCCTTCCCCTCTCCCTCCTTCTTCCTCTCATATTTCATAAACAAAAACATTCTGTTTTTTTTAAATATTTTATTATACTACCATTAGATATACAATTACAAGATGTTCATGTTTGAATTTTGGTTCTACAGTGTTCCAACACCCATCCCACCACCCCCTGCCCATCTCCTATCACCAATGTCCCCACCTCCCTCCCCTTCCCTCAGGCTGCCTCCATGGCAGGTTCTTGAATATCCTTTCTCTCTTTCTATCTCCTTCTCGCTTCTCTTTCTTACATTGTAGATTGTAATATATTCTAGAATATGATTGGTTCCACTAGTTTGATGTACCAGGTCTGTACCACTAAAATGGCAGCTATTAGGGTGAGCGAGTCTCATTTGTGCTTCTGAGGCCCTACAGAGTTAGGGTGAGCCAGTCTCATTTGGTGCTTCTGAGGCCCTACAGAGATGATGGACCCACACCCAAAATCCATCTTGCCTCCTGGGAGCCTCATGGTCAGCTGAGCTAGGGGTGAGCCAGATGGCAACTCTCCCTCATGTGTCTGAGCGCTGCATTATGGCCGAAAGCACCTAGGCAGTTTATGGGCGGGGCCGCCAGGCCTCTGGGACAGGTCGGAGAAGGGAATGGGGACCACAGGTAGCTTGCCAGGGCTCTGCCATAGCTCTGGGTTCATCCCAGGGGGCCCAGGTTTTTCTTTTTCTATGTCAGACCATCCGCCATCCAGGGACCACAGGGCAGAGCCCTGGGGGGGTGTAGAACAAGCCTATCTCCTGTCTGCCACCTGCCAGCGCATCTGGGCATTGCATAAAAAACATTGTTTTAAAGGTCAAGTTTTTAAAGTGGTGTTAGACAAACTAGCATGAAGTTGTAAGGAAAGATGAAACTATGTAGTCTGCTGCAACTTGGGTGGAACCAGAGCAGCTCATGCTGAGCAGAATTAGCCAGAACAAGTCCCGTACCAGCTCATCTTCCTCATCATGGTGTATAGGAAACAAAGCAAGGGACCACATAGTACCAGTGATAGCAGATTCTGGGTATTGGAGGACAGACTGAGGCAGGGGATGGGCTGTGCGGGGCAGTGGGTGAATGGATCTTGGCACTGTGGTCATGGTGAAGGGAATTCACGTACACCAAGATTATAAGTGTTGGTAGCATTTCAAGTACTTAACGATAATAAATTTGAGGGATATGTATAATGGGAAGCATATATGTTAAATTCATCACGAAGTATCTGTGGCCTGTGTTTACAGGCAAATGCAGATATGGTTATCCTCCTGTATAGTGGTTTTTATTTATTGCAGTCAGTAGAATTGAGCCACTGTGCTTTGGATCATTGCTTAATCACATTGTTTGTTACCATGTGTACTACATACTTTACTGTAGGATGCCCGATGAAGTAAAACTCATGTCTTTTTGTTATTGCACAAGAAAAATATACCAGACTTCAAAACAATTTCTTTTGTGTCACTATTAGTGAAGTTGAAGTTAGGCATGTTGTATGTGTCTCCTTTGCTATCTTTTCCCAGTAGTGAAATAATTCTGCTTTAGAAGATGTGAAGTGGCTGGTGTGTGAGTCTTGAAGCACTTACTACCCATAGTTTAATTGAGCACCTCACTTTTTAACAGCAACAGAGTCAGTACAGAAGGAAGCTCTTCGATGCGTCTCACTCTCTGCGGTCAATGATGTTTGGCCAGGATCGTTACAGGCGCGGTACTGGATTCTTCCCCAGTGTGGTGGGATTTTTGTTGAAGGCATGGAAAGTGGTGAAGGTAGGAATTATTAATCTATTAAAAGTAATCTATATACCGTGCACTGAAAGTAGTTACAGTAAGAAACATGATAACCTCTCAGTATCTGTATGGCAGACAATAATGACCAAAAGAGAGAGGAAGAGAGTAGAGAGAGAGGGAGAGGGAGGGAGAGGGGGAGAGAGAAAGGAGGGGGAGAAACATGCCTACCATAGAGGCAGCCTGGGGATGGGGAATGAAGCAGGTTCTTGGTGGTGGGAAACTACAGCGTTCTATGACTAAAACACAAGCATGAACAGCTTTGTAATTGTGTTTCTCACAGTGACTCAATTAAAAAAAAACTAAGTTTTTTTTTTTTTTTTTTTTTTTTTGCTTTTTGGGTCACACCAGGCAATGCTTGGAGTTACTCCTGGCTCTGCACTCAGGAATTACTCTTACTCCTGGCAGTGCATGGGGGACCATATGGGATGTTGGGGATCAGACCTGGGTCGGCTGCATGCAAAGCAAATGCCATACCACTGTGCTATCGCTCTGGCCTCTGAAACTAATGTTTTAAATGCATTATCCCTTTACTATATTTTTTGCTTCCGATATCAAGTATGCATTATGAGTGAATATTGTAGAACCTAATTTACATTCCTTTGAACTCATAATGCCTCTTCCAATAATAACTATTTCTACCTTTCTGTGATTTTTTTTTTTTCCTTGGCCACTTTCTTTAGCCATCCAAAACTAGTTTTTACCAATTAATGGACATATCTCTTCTCCTGCATTACCTAACTTCTGTTTCATTTCTCTTCCTCCTCCGTCAAACTTTACAGTTTGTGATTTGATCTTTAAATTATGACACAAGCAAACATTCTTATGATGCCCTTGTTTAAATCTAAGGTCTTTATAATTGTAATTCATCTCGCAGTCCTACTCACATTTGAAATTTGTAACTATCCTAACCTGTCCTCTATTAAACGTCTTCCTTTATGAGGTTTTGTGTTACTACACAATTCTTTTTTACTTTTAGGCTATTCTTTTGTTGGCAGTTACCTTAGCTATCACAATACCTGATGCATTTATGTGACCAATTAAGGTTTTGGATTGAACTTTTTTGAGAACTGTATTATGGACATTTCCAAAGGTTTAAATTTTGATAGAGGCAAAATATTTTGCCAGTGCAAAAAGTTATATGATGCACAGATTTTGTTATGAATGCTTTCAGCATTTTATCATATATTTGAGTGATTTGATCATGATATGCCTTGGTATAATATTTTCATGTGTCTTTTCCTTGGGTTCATTGAATTTCATGTATCTGTGCTTCCTAGTTTTCATCAAATTTGGGGATTTTTCAGCAGTTGTTTCTTTTTTCTGTTTTTTTTTTGTTTGTTTTGAGGTTTGTTCATTTATTTTTGCAGTGCCAGGAATTGAATTCAAAACCTCACAGGTGCCAAGACATAAGCTTTACCACTGAGGCACATCCCCAGTTTTCTTTACTGTTTCCTGTGTGTGTATGTGTGTGTGTGTGCTTTTGTCGTGTTTGTGTTTGTTGAGCCCAAGGCCTCATCTACTTACTCTCCCATTGAATTCAATGGGAGAGTAAGATGAATGAAAAGTCAATTATTTTTTAAAATGTGTTTGTCTGCTAATTCTGCTGCCTTGTCAGTTTGTGGTAAGTTTTGATTGATTTTTCTAATTATGTATTATGTTTTGCTGTGTCTTTACATGGTTGCCTCTAATTTTGGTAGGGAATTAGGCATTGCAATTTTTCTATTGGGTACTTTATAGCTTTATTTAATGGGAACACTGTTAAACTACTTAGAAAAAAAATATTCCTTTTAGATATTGTTCTTAATATTTGACAGGATTATAAAGGTGCCCAGTCTAGACTTAGTATCTTCTAATACTGCGGAAAGAACTTCTAAATCCATCGGTTCTGTACTTACCTATCCTACAACTCCCTTTTCAGAAAAAAAAATTAGTGACCATCCCACCTTCCACCACCAACCCTGTTTCTCTTGAAGAGTTGGGACCGAAAGAGTTTATTTTATACATTGCATTACTGTTATTTTATCTAGAATGTGTATATATATATATATATATACATTCTAGATAAAATAACAGTAATATATATATATATATATATTAGAAATTGAATGATAAAGCTAGATATAACACAGGGGTTCTGAAGTGTTCCTTACTCACTGCTGCCCCTTTTTAATTCCCAGCTCTGCATTTGGCAGTTTGAATATTATGTATGTAATAGAATTTCCCTTTTTCCTTCTTTCTTTCATTGTTGCTGTTGCATACCCAGGGTTATACAAGTGCTAATGCTCGGTTGTGGTGGTCACCAAGGGCTGTCCGTGGTGTGATGCAGACACACTCAGAGACGGTGCCTGCACACATATGTACAGGGTCAGGGATGGTGGTTCTGGTTGGGGCCCTCCTCACCTCTTAGTTGTTGAGCTCCCTGGGGTCACAGCTGCAGTTGCTGTGCTTGCACACACCTGGCTACCGTGACTAGAAGGCAAACACTGGACTGTGGTGCTGTGTGTCCCTGCCAGCAGCATTAGAGACTGAACTGGCAGCCTCCGCCCGCCGGGCAAGCTCGGTAGCTGTCTCCTGGGGCCAGGACTTTACTTTTTTAAGTTTTTAGGCTTTTGTGAATGTATGCATGAGAGAAAACTCCTGGGATGCTTATATATAATGGGGATTTTTAAATATAATATATGAATTTATTTAAAACATGATGCTTATTAGGTGATCTAGACTTTTGGCATATCTCTGCATATTGGTTGATAAACAATAGTAAAGGATCATTGTATTATTGGCTTGATCCAGAGTCGCTGATCTTCATAATAATTTTCAACTCTATAGGACTAGAAGAAATTGCAAAAGAAAGAGAAAAACTTAAAAAAAGCAGAAAGTATCCAGATCAAAGAAGAAATATTTGAGCTATCTGAGGATGCTTTAAGTTGTTCAAACACAGATCACTGTGAGCAAAAAGAAGATGCTAAAGAGAAGGTCAACACCAACCTCTTTCTTCAGAAGCCTGGCTCTTTTTTCGGTTAAGCAAACTTTTAGAAGTAGCCAAGATGCCTCCTGAGCCCGATGGACTGGCCCCCAAACCAAATAGTGCTAATGGCTGCACGATGTCATATCAGAACAGTGGGAAACACTCTGGGCGGCGTTCAGTCACCAGTAACACAAAGTAACTTGGAAAAGACAGAAGCTAATCATCTGTTTAGTCCTGGCTCTGGGGGCCAGGAAAGTTCTACAGTCCTCTCCCCAATGACCAGCTGTTAAAAACACTGACGGAAAAGAACAGACAGTGGTTTAGTCTTTTTGCCAAGGACACCTTGTGATGACAGTTCACTGACCCATGCCGACACGCCAGCTGCCTCTTCAGTGATGCCTCAGTCTCAGCCACCATCTAAGTCACCTTCCCCTGCTCCCACCCCTCTGCTCGCATCATCTCCCGCTCAGACTCCTGCAGTCCTAAATCCATTTGCTTTATCACCTCTTCAGGTGAGTGCTGATTTTATACAGCTTTATTTAATCCTGGACTCTGTGAAGATTTTCACTCAGAGGGTCTGTTGATTATTTATAACAGTATTCCTGCCAGTTTGAAAGCCTTCTAGAAGAGGGTCAGAATTGCAGTCAGCTACCTTCTTTAGAACTGTTTGTGCCTAGTCTAAGACTAAGGCAATGGGTTCTTTAGATGACTTCCGACATATTCTTATTATAGATAGCTAAAAGGGAAATTGTTTTGAAAAGTAAATGAAAACATAAAATTTAATCTTGCTATTATGTTTAATTTTTGTCTAATATAAATCAAAATTATTTCATAACTTTAAAAGTAGTTTTAGATTCAGATTTTTTTCCCTCAGCCTCTCATTCTGCTTTGTAAATGTTTTGTTTTGTTTTGTTTTGTTTTAGATGAAAAGTGGTGTGTCTATGATGGGACTTCAGTTTTGTGGGTGGCCCACGAGTGTGCTTACCCCCAGTGTTCCATTCACATCACCTTTACCCAGTCTGGGATCAGGTTTGGGATTATCCGAAGGAAATGGTAATTCATTCTTGACGCCCAATGTTGCTCCAAGTAAAAGTGAATCTCCAGTACCACAGAGTGAAAAAGTCTCATTAGCTCAACCTGCACCTGTTGAAGTGGCAAAGCCAGTAGATTTTCCTTGTCCAAAACCTATTCCAGAAGGTAAGCACATTGAGAGGGCTTGAAGCCACTTTATTTCATTGTATTAACATGTATATTATAAAGATATTTGATTGGTTTATATGTAATTAATGTTTTCACTTGCAAAATACTCATCAAATATCAACATACTTCACTTAGAAATGCAATTCGGTTGGTGGAGAATTATTGACCCAGAGGACCTAAAATCTTTGCTTAAAGTACTACATCTCAGAGGAATAAGAGAAAAGGCATTACAGAAGCAAATTCAGAAACACTTAGATTATATTACTCAAGCCTGCATCAAGAATAAAAGATGGTATGTATCCAAGTAGATTCCTGATCAGCTGTGTAGTTTTAAGAATTAATGGATTCTTTTACCTTAAGTCATATTATAAATTCATAATGAACATACTAATAAGCGCTTTTTCTGTTATACCTAACAAATGATATTCCTTAACTTGTTATTGTTGCTTCCTTGTAATCTTTATACCTGCATACAGATTGCATATTTCTTGAAAAAGAATGCTTCTGCTTTTAAGAGTAAACTGTGTTCATTTCACAAGAATGTTTGTATATGCTAAGTTACCTACATATTTCCCCTAGGGGATAAAAACAATTTTAATTTTTTCCAAATGTAGTTGCCATTATTGAAGTAAATGAAAATGAGGAAAACCAGGTAACTCGAGATATTGTGGAGAACTGGTCGGTAGAAGAACAAGCCCTGGAAATGGACCTGAGCATTCTTCAGCAGGTGGAAGATCTGGAGAGGAGAGTTGCGTCAGCAAGTTTGCAAGTGAAGGTAAAAAGTTGTTGGAATAGAATCATTTTACAATACTGTAAGGTAACTAATATTTATTATATGCACTATATATATATTATATTTATATATAAATATAAATATATAACTAATATATATTATATTTATTTAGTTTAAATAAATAAACTAATATTTATTTATGCTAGTTACTCTTCAAAATGTTTTCATTTTATCACATCTTATTCTCAAATCAGCCCTGAATTAATTTCTGCCTTCTGAGAGGTAAGAAACACAAGGTTCAGAGTAAGCAATCAACTAGTGGTCGTATAGTAAGTGACCAAATGTGAATTCAGAGTCTGACACTAGAGTCCAAGTTCTTTTTTACTAAATCTTGCTACCTCCATTATATTTAAAAACACCATTTCTAGTGTGCAATTATTCCTTACTAAAAGCAGAATTTCATGATTAATATAATGTGCTCTGAACCTAGAGTTTTGTTTTAGACCAGGAACTACCTTACATATATGTCATGCTATACATCAGACAATCTGTGGAATTAAAAAATGAATAATTTAGATATATCCACATATGTTACATATTATGCTCTTGCATAAATACATGCACATCACTACATATATATAATTATCTGCTTCTTAGTTTGTCAGAGACAGTTATTCAAACTGACTTCACAGTGAATAAGCAAAATAATAGCTTCATATTGTGAAGAAATTTCTAACTTGTAGAGCATGTAAGGGTCTTATCAATCAATAACAAGGTGGAATCTTCAAAAGTAAATGAATGATGAGTGTGAAACAGACACCTGGAAATATTTAGGAAATAAAATTTCCAGGTAATTTGATTGACATTTCCTATTTTATTCTGAGTGAGACTTGTGCATAATTACTAGCCTATCCAGTAATTAGTTACTTGATTTAAAATTATTTTAATGCTGGTATTTGTAAACTTTTTGTGAGGGCCTCCAAAATGTAATTTTTCAGACTTGTGAAGATAGATTAGATTTCTGGAGCACGTGATTTGCAAGATCCAGGTTCAGTCCCTAGCAATGCCAGAAGTGACATTCCTCCCTTGTGTAGCCTGCTGTGGCCCCCAAAACAAAAAAAAAGTCATTTTTCAGAGCTAATAACATGTCCCTATTTAATTACAAACTTAACTACATCAGGAACAAGGACCTTAAAGGTGGTTTGAGAGTTACCTCACTCTTGGGATTTTCTTTAGCTGTGTCAGATACACAGAGGGAAGTAGAGAAAGGTAGAGTGAGGTGCTCAAAGGTCATGGTAGACCGTGTGCTTTGTAGAAAGTAGGGCCTCTTTGGTGATTTGAGCTAAAGGATTGATATAAGCAAGCTAAGATATAAGATAGTTATATTTTATCATCAGCATGTATGCATTGAATGCCTACCGTTTCCCTTCCCTGTGCTGGAGATAGATTATGTAGATAAATTAGATGGCCCCTTCTTTTTGTGAAATTTAGAAGTAGAGGTATAAATTAGTGGCCAAAGATTTCATTAGGACTGGAGGGATAAGGTGCTTGCCTCGATGCTTGGCCCCAAAACAAGCCAAAACTGATGTAATCAGATCATCAAAATAGTAAGAAGTGTGACTATCACAAAGCCAGGGAATTTCATGTCCTTCAAGAGCCTGTAACAGAGACACTTGCCTCCAGGCCCTCCACGGCTTCCATGAGGGAGCAGTTATGACACGTAAGCTCCAGGATGAGCAAAATTAACCAAGTACAAGGTTCAGAGCTATTTAGAGAAATCCAACAGCTTGTGACAGCCTGTGCACGTCTGCTGCTGGTGAATGCAAGGACCTGTGTCTAAGAACGGTAGATGGGGTGACAGTCGCAGAGAAGAGCCATGAGGCCACCGAGAGCTTTTCCTTTACATGGTCTTGTGAAATTAGTATGCATTTAGTTAAAAATAAGAATGCTCTGCCGATTTTCTCACCAAACTTTTTCAAGCTTTTTCATACCACGATTATTTCTTGTTTCATTTCAGAACTTCTGTTTTCTTTTTTTTTCCCCATCTAACATAGGAAACACAAGGTAAAAACTTTGCCATGAAAACATCCTTGAGATCTGCTGGTTTCAGCGGCCTTAACTTTAGTAGCTGCAAGTCGCCCAACAGGCATTTGAAAGAGAAGCCATAATAACGTTACTCTCTTGATGTATAGGGTTGGATGTGTCCAGAGCCCGCATCAGAAAGGGGAGGACTTGGTATATTTTGAACATAAGCCATTTTCTAAATTGTGCAAGGAGCATGATGGAGAATTTACTGGCGAAGAAGAAAGCAGTGAGCATGCGCTAGAGCGGAAGAGTGACAACCCCTAGATATAGCTGTAACCAGGCTGGCTGATTTGGAGCGGAACATTGAGAGAAGGTATCTGAAGAGCCCCTTAAGTACCACCATTCAGATCAAACTGGATAATGTGGGCACGGTTACTGTCCCTGCTCCTGCACCATCCGTTAGTGGTGATGGTGACGGGTAGGTCATTGAGATTAACTTGAAAAATTATTGTGCTTCTTTGCTAATTGGAGCCTATTTTCTATTGCCTGTTATCTATGTATCTTCTTGTATGTCTGTGATCCATGTGGATCATGCTATTTGCATGGTGCTTCGTTAAAACATTTTTTTTTTTGTTATGTGCGTTGATAATCCTGCAAAGTGATCTTACATTTACCTGGTTGTGACTAAGCTTTTTGAGGCACGTTGCCCACGGTCTGTGCACTACATCGAATTTAGTTGCTTAAACCTTATACTTACTGGCTGTTACATGTTTTGTCATTGCTTGGCTTTCAGTGTGATGATTGTTTCACATTCAGTCACCATAAATGTGGACATGACCTACTTAATTTTTCTGTATTTCAATGCAGACTTGAAGAGGATATTGCTCCAGGGCTCAGGGTCTGGAGAAGGGCATTGTCAGAAGCTTCGCAGTGCTGCAGGTAGCTCTGTGCATTCAGCAGTTACAGAAATCAATAGCATGGGAAAAATCAATTATGAAAGTTGTAAGTGTTTTCATTTAAGAAATACTATAACTCATTTACTTTGTCCTGTTCTTTTTCCTACATCCAGCTATTTACTGAATTGCCCAGTAGTTATTATCAAATAATCTATGTGCTACTTGAGAATTTGCCTAATTCTTAGTTTTATTTGATGCTTTCCTTTTTATTTTGAGCTTTTTGGTGGAATCTACCAAATGTGTTGTTTATTTCTAATCTTGATTCTCTCTTGCTTCAATATTGTTTATAACTCTGAAGTTATCTCTTACTTTTTGTCAGCACAGTAGTTACTAATCTCAACATTTTTGAGGACTCTTCCATGTTTTGGTTCCTACCAATGCCTACCATAAACATTGCTACATCCAAAAATGTCTACACTTATATCTGTATCCAAAAATGTCTGTATTTTCATGTTAAATGCTGAAAATACATTAGTAAGTACAAAAGATACAGAGGGTTCTTAACTTTCTGCAGTGATGCCTACATATTTGGCACCAAATGTAGCTGACCTGAAGTCTAGATCTTTCCATCTTTCCTTAGCTATTAACTGGTCTTTCACCTTCTTTGTTTATGCCAGTTAGCAATTGTCAGTCGGTGGTCTCACTTTGTACCAGGAGCTGACTGAAATATATTCAAAGCTAAAAGGTTTATTTTACATATTTTCCAAGAAGATTCTTTTCAAGTTATGTATCAATAGTATGTTTTTCTCTTTCTCTTACCTCTCATATAACATATAGAAATATCTATTATATATGTGTATATACTTATGAGTCACTATAACATTTGCTTTTGAATTCTAGATTAGCCTTAAAATTAAATCATTTCATGAACGATTAAAAATCAAATTCTTTAGTGCTCATTAAATAATTTAGCATTCTTTCATTCATTTTTGCTTCTAGGTTTCGGCTGCTCAAGGCCTTATTGATATTATATAAATAAGTTTCGTTTCTTATGTATTTTTAACTTCTATGTAAAGTATTCATGGATTAAACAATCTGCAGCCTCACAGTATGCTGAAGGTTAGGTATTTACCAATTCAGACTATAATTTACTTAAGTTTTAAAGTTTTTCTTTTTTTTCCCTTTTTGGGTAACACTCAGCAATACTCAGGGGTTACTCCTGAGTCTGCACTCAGTAATTACTCCTGGCAGTACTGGGGGACCATATGGGATGCCGGGATTGAACCTGCGACCGTTGCATGCAAGGCAAATTCCCTGCCCACTGTACTGTTGCTATGGCCCCAGTTTTAAAGAATCATTTAGCTAATCTGGTAGGATTTTACCAGTAAAATCAGTCTTTATTATAAAATTATTTTTTTAATAAACAGTTTCAAGTCATCTTTGAAATTTTGGCAAAAATGCTGAATTCCTACACAAAATAGAAATTTTTACATATTTTTAAAACTTGTGTCTAAACAATTTATGGTGTGGTCACTTTATTAGAACATGTGCATAAAAATCCAAAAGTTATACTAAAATATGCTTCTATAAAAGTATCCTCATGTTCTTTCAATCTAAGGTTTTATTTCTCTTTTTACAAATTCATAAAACTTTCATGTTAATATAACACATGATTATTTAACAGTAGTAAATGTTTCTTTGTTTCTTTTTCTATCACTTAATATATGACTTGCTTGGAAAGTACCTTTAAAAGAACAGTTCCATACTCAATAGCTATCCAAAAGTGTGCAATCTTTAATTGTGAATATTGGCAGTGCCCGTAATCTTCATAGTAAGACCTAAGAACATGTTCAGTTGTTCAGGTTTGGGAAAAAACAGTAGGCTTGGGGCACATGCTTTGCTTTGCGTCCAGTAACCCTGACACTGGGCAGAACCCCCAAACCAAGAAAGGCCATCTGAGAGTGCTTAGTTTCTTTAGCACCCCACCTTGCCAGAGATCATGCTTACCGAGAAAGGTGGAGCTCCAATGATTTGCCTCTGGAAAGTTGTCTACACAGAGCAGACTTGTTATTCTCTTTTTTTGTGTCCTTAGTATGCCATCTACTAGCATAATTTTTTTCTTTCTTTTTTGAGTCACACCTGTGATGCTCAGGGGTTACTCCTCAGGAGACCATATGGAATGCCAGGGATTGAACTTGTGTGGCTCCATGCAAGACAGACGCCCTCCCTGCTGTACTATTGCTCCAGCTCCTTAAAATGTTTTTTAATGGAATCACCATGAATTACAAAGTAACAAAGATATTTATGATTGAGCTTTAGGCGACTGTGGTCCTAACACCAGTCTATGCACCAGTGCCCTCTGCTCTAATGGTCTCCCACCCCCAGCCTGCCCCCATGGCTGGCCCTTTTCCTTTCTCGGGTTATCCTGATGTGCCTTCCCCTATATTCCCTCTCCCCTGCCTCAGCCTTGTACTATTTTTTAATGTAGACAGTGAGTAACATCCATTATTCTAGCTTTAATCGCAAAGGAGTTAAAAGCAAATACTAATATAATTGCTCTAGTGTATTGTGAACTATTCTGTGGTTTTGTAAAAGTCATTTAATATATGTCACCCTTCCTTAATAAGTATTAGAAAATCATATCATTTTTAAATCAAATGTGAGATCTCAGACAGACTGTAATATTTTTAGTTTCTATTAAGAAATGAGAATTTTTACATTTATGAATTCAATTGTTACGTTTTGTTATGGATTTAAATATAACCTAAATGCTACATCTCAATATTTTTATAATAAGAGTTTTAAAAGATAACTCAAATTTGGAGAAATGGCACCAATTAAATTATTTAGTGACATTGTATTAGGAAAAGTCATAAGAATAATTACCTCTGGATAGAAACTTCACCATTTTTGGCTCTTATACTCATGTGAATTTTACTATTATATATTTATTCAACATGTGTTTTAAGTTTTTGAGTGTATATCTGCCATTTGGTTACATTTTCCAAGCTACCACTGGTTTATATATCAATTTAGATGACTTTCAGATTTTTCCCACATTAAGATTTTAATGTATTGGAAATTAAATGAAGTTTGTAAAATTTATCTGATTTGTTTTTAAGAGTATATATACCTATAAACTAGTATAATTATAGTTTAGGTGTTTTCAATTTTTAAATATTGATTGCAGGACATTTTTATTAGAACTGGATGTACAAGCTATATGTCAAAATATATTGTTAAGGCTTACTGTTTTTCAAAGTCATCGTTAAAGTTCTTACTGTGTAACTTTTCTTTCCCTTTATGAATGTTGATATATAAAATGTATGTATTTGTGGGGGAAATAATCTCTGCATGTTGTAGAGTTCTTAGTGTTAGAAATTTTTAAGCAAGAAATAATTTTATACTTAGTTCTAGGAAATAAATCATGACTTCTAAATTCTTTGAATTTATTGTATTGGGGTTTATGGGAGGCGGATCCATTTTATACAATTGTGATACATGGATTGATTTCCAAAGCTTCCTGGTTTGAACAGTTTTTTAGTTGAATGTAGTTCAAAAAATAGAGACGTTTTTTAGATATATAGTTCTGATACTAATATGCTTTCTAATTTCAATCTTAAAAATTACTCTTCTATTTCTTTCTCAGGATATCATGAGGATGCTAAGATAAGCCAAAGCTGAAATATATTTAAAAATGAATGCACCACATATTGAAGCTATTCATTGCTTTATGTGCTCTAATGTCATGTTAATTATTTCATATGTTAATGTGTACATGCTTCTAAAGTGTGTGCAGGCATTCGGCCTCTAGCTTTGTTTTTTGCAATGTACCTGAAATGTGCATTCACCCCAATTGAACTGCCCCCCTGTCATGTGGTCCATATCTGTGTAATGAGAGATACATAGATGTGTATGGCTACTGTATATTTGTTAGCAAGCGGAATGTTCATTACTAACATAAACTAGGAATCACGGTGTGTTTAATATCCCAGTGGCCATGATTTATAGCACAGTACTAATTCTACATGATCTTTCGTGTATTATAGTACTGCCAGATCTGTCGAAAGGGGGATAATGAAGAACTGCTCCTCCTTTGTGATGGCTGTGACAAAGGCTGTCACACATACTGCCATAGACCCAAGATTACCACCATCCCAGATGGGGATTGGTTTTGTCCCTACTTGTATTGCTAAGGTAAGACATCTAAAACTAAACCACGTCTTGGTTTCTACTTTGAAGAACCCCGTGTTCTCTCTTGAACATGTATTCTCTCTTTCTCTTTTCTCACTCTTCTGTTAGTAAGTTTCTTGCAAGGAAAACTACTTTGCTTCACTTAAAAAATAAGTAAATAAATAAAACTGAACTTAATTACCTTATTAAAATGAGTATTATGGAGATTTTGTAGCTAACATTTATATGCCATAAAATTTACCTTTTAAAGGATAAATTTCAGATATTTGTAATGTATTCACAAAATTGCCTTTAGTATTTTTTGAAGTGCGAGAGAATGGTTGGGCCATGCAGGCAGTTCTCGGCCTGTACTAGCTCTGTGCTCAGGAGCAACCCTTGGTGGTGGTCGGGGGTTCTATGCAGTGCCAAGGATTCCAACCAGGGTCCTCAGGATGCAAGACAACTGCCATACCTCTGTACTCTCTCTGGCTCGGTTCAGCCCTCTGCTTTCTCGAGCTCCTGTACCTTTGTATCCAGCAGGGGCTGAGGAAAATGCCCAGCCTTTGACTATCATTAAAATTCACCGATGATGTCAGAGATAGTACAGCTGGTAGGCATTGACCCTGCGCATGATTGGTTCGATCCCAGCATCCCACAAGCATTGCCAAGAGTAATTCCTGAGCACAGAGGCAGCAGTAATCCCTGAGTATCACTGGATGTGACCCAAAAACCAAATATATAAATAACAAAATAAATGATTGGCCTAGCTCTTCAAGTACCTTTTAACTTTCTGATTAATAAGCTATTTTTGTTAACCATTGTTCTAAATTGTATTGCTTTCCTTTCTTATCTTTAAACTCTTGGGGCTGGAGCGATAGCCCAGCGGGTAGGGCGTTTACCTTGCACATGGCCGGCCCATGCCAGACTGGATTCAATTCCCAGCATCCCATATGATCCCCGAGCATCGCCAGGAGTAATTCCTGAGTGCAGAGCCAGGAGAAACCCCTGAGCATTGCCGGGTGTGACCCAAAAAAAGCAAAATAAAATAAAATAAAATAAAAATAAACTCTTATAGTGATCAGCTACAAGAGTACTATATGATAAATCCTAACAGGAGATTAACATCTGTAAGTGTTTAATATAAAAGTCCTTAAATTTTCTCCGGTACTATTATGTTTTAGCCTTGTGAAGAATAGATTCTTACATCTGTCTCAAAAATGATGAAACAGCAACCTTCCGGGCCAGAGATAACGTTCACCTGGTGCTATCAGAATGTCATATTTTAAAATATAGAAGGTTTTTAGAAAGTCATTTTCTTATCTTCATCTACTTTTTGTTTTTTTTTTAAATTCAAGGCAAGTGGCCAAACTCTAAAAATTAAAAAACTTCATGTCAAAGGAAAAAAAAACTAGTGAGTCAAAGAAAAACAGGAAAGTGAGTTTGACCGGGGACACTGAAGACGAGGACTCTGCCTCTACAAGCAGTTCAACAAAGCGAGGAAACAAAGACCTGAAGAAAAGGAAAATGGAGGAAAACACTTCGCTTAACTTGTCAAAACAGGAAAGTTTTTACTTCTGTTAAGAAACCTAAACGAGATGACTCTAAAGACCTTGCTCTTTGCAGGTATTATTTCACTTTCCTCGCATTGTATGTTTATAGTGTCCTATTTTATTTCCTTAGAAACTTTCTACTGTTCTGAATGTGACTTTTTGGCAATTTATAGAAATGGGGGAAAAAATGTGAAATATATAGTATAAGTAAATGTGCTTTGTTTTTAATAAATTACATGGGTTTTTAATTGGAAAGGTGATGAAACTTAAGTTTCTAGTAAAAATAGATTTTCATAAAGCTTAAAGTTACTGATTTTAAACATTTCTTTTAGTATGATCCTTGCTGAAATGGAAACTCATGAGGATGCATGGCCTTTTCTACTTCCTGTAAACTTGAAACTTGTTCCTGGTTATAAGAAAGTTATTAAGAAGCCTATGGATTTTTCCACAATTAGAGAAAAAATTAAGTAGTGGACAGTAAGTAATCATTTCAATTCAATACTTTTATAATGCTCAATATGTCCTGGGTACTTTCCCTGTCAGCCAAAATACATTAATTTGTGCTGGAAACATAGCACAAAAAGATTGGAGCACGCTGCTTTACAGTCAGTAGCTGGCCTGGCTTCTGGGCACCACGTAGGGTCCCCTGCCCATCACTGGAAGTGACCCCCACCGGATACAGTGTCCAAGCACACTGGAGTGATGCCAAAAATGAGACAAACCTAAAACATATATTTACTTGACATCCTTCCCAAATAGAAGAAAGAGAGAAGAGAAAATAGAGAGGGGGAAGTCAGGGTGTGAATGCATGTAGGGAAAGTTAATGGAAATTCAACAAACAGACTAGTAGCATGTCAGAGCTGCTATGAACATCGAAAGGACTTTAGCCATCCAAAAAAGTAAGGGCTGGGGTCAGGAAAACCTCAAAGTCAGAAGCGATATCAGCTGGCTTGTGCATCAAAATATTGACACTATCCCATACAGACTTAACAAAACTTAATGTTACAATATATAGGTAGAAGATCACTGGACAATCTAAATACTAAAAACTGTATTCTGCATTTACTATTAATCAACGTGCATTTATTAAATGTGGAGAAAACTAGTCTTTGCTTTTCTCTTCCACATTCTCTTTGGATATTATCCAAAGAGTAAAGTCACCTCTTGGCCATAATTTTTACTTTATTGAGGGCAGGGCATATCAGGCACTGTTTCGAGGCTACCCGAATTCTGTACTCAGGAATTATTCTCAGCTCTTGGGGATCTGAGTACCGGGAATCAAACCTGGGATTCCCTTAGGCACCCCCGTGGCCATAGTTTGGACAATCTTTGTTAGACTTCTGCAGACTCTTATTAAAAATTTTGTGATTCTAAAGTTTTGTAAACTCATCCAATTTAACATCACAAAAACCAGGCTCTAGGTTTAACAGACTTTCAGAAACCAGAAACTGTGGAGCTGGATGCTCTTCCTTCTCCACTGTTCTCTTTGCTTCTGCACACCAGGTTAATCATCTGTCTCCCGTTCCCTGCACTTCATTCAAAAGCATAGGGGGAAAATGGGAGAAAGAAGAATTTTTACTTTGAAAGAAGTTCATGTTTCAAATGCCCTGCACCATGTACAACCCAGTTCTCTGAGCACTGCTGGGTGTGGCCCAGTTTCCCAACCCCCAAGAGAAAGAAAGAACAATTATAAAATTTCTATTACATTACTGTACATCATTTTTTGCAGTATGTTGATTAATTTTTCCAGGGAATAAGCCATGAGCACTACCAGGTGTGCCCAAAAAACAAAGCAAAATTTATTTAAAAAGAAAACATTGATTATATGTGAATCAATTGGCAAAAGATGCTGTCTTATGTGCACTAGTGTTTTGGCTTTTTCTGTAACAATATTCAGGTGTTTAGGGGAGGTAGCACATGGACTTTATCAGTCTGACCAGGACAAATTCTTACACAAGAAGACCTCATCAGGGGCCAGAGTGATAGCACAGCGGGGAGGGTGTTGGCCTTGCATGCGGCCAAATCGCATCCAAATTCCAGCATCCCATATGACCCCCCACCCGCAGCACCGCCAGGAGTAATTCCTGAGTGCAGAGCAAGGAGTAACCCCTGAGCATTGCCGGTGTGACTAAAAAAAAACAAAAGACCTCATCAGAGTTTAATTACTTTTTTTATTAATTGCATGTATAATTTTCAGTCCCTAAATAGAAGTTGAATCTAAGCTTCAAAGTACTCAAACAGACAGGGTTAGAACTTACTTTCAACTGGCCAAAGAGTAGCAAAGTTGGAGCTCCTTGCTGGAATGAGTCCTGGTAAAGCCCAAGGGGCAGATGTGGAGGCAGTTCTAAAAGCCCAGTTTGTGTTGCGTCTAAGAAACAAACCTTAGTGATCGCACTGCCACACTGTTGTTAGATTGAACCCAAAATACTGAGTCATGATTAGAACTTATAAACTGTATTTATGATACTTAAACTAGAAATTTCTAGAACAGCAGGGAACAGAACACCTATTTTAATGAACATTTTTGCATTCCACCAGCTACACCAGCCTCCTGCAAAGCAAAGGTATTGAGGTGGATGTTGTACTTATATAGAATCTCTCTTGGATTCCAGTCTCCTTAGCATTAGTCATTAACATCTCCCAGTAGTAACTGTCTAAGGAGATAAAGATTTCTCTTTTTTTTGTTTTGTTTTGCTTTTTGGATCACACCCGGCAATGCTCAGGGGTTTCTCCTGGCTCTGCACTCAGGAATTACTCCTGGCGGTGCTCGGGGACCATATGGGATGCCGGGGATCGAACCCAGGCTGGCATGGGCCGGCCATGTGCAAGGCAAACGCCCTACCTGCTAGACTATCATTCCAGCCCCAAAGGAGATAAAGATTTCTTAATGTAACTTTAAAAGATTTTTTTAGTTCATTCTATGGAATATGCAGAAAGGGTGCGTTCATAGGGACAGAGAGATGGGTCAGTGATTACCAAGGACAGTGGGGAGGAGTGGATGAGGAGTAACCACTAATGGATGCTTACTTGCTCTTCAGGGAGAAAAGGAAGATGAGGTTTCATATAGGCTTAACTCTGTGAGCTCATTAAGGATAGAGAACTTTCATCTTATTATTTACTGCAGACATGAGAAGGAGTGAAAGAGTACAAGGCATTTTACCCAAGAAACACTTCACCAGGTTGCAGCACTTGCTTCACAGGTGTTTCTAATGAGGATGGTACTGTCATACCCAGCCTTCATCAGTTAGAATTGCTTTTGCATTTGGATTTTCAAAAGCCCCTTTTCAAAACTATTTATTTTACTTTGAATTGGCTTGAAATGAGACACCTCTGCTCGCCAATAAATTTAGACAGATTCATTCACCTTTATGTTTGCTTCAGTATTCTTACAAAGAAAGAGAACTAAGGTTATTCCTCGAGTGATAAAAAATATTACTGAAGGCACAGTACTTCATATTGAAAGGCGGGTTCTATGAAGTCACCGCTGATAAAAGCACAGGCTTTTCAGGCTCATTCTACATCATTATACTCCACTGGTTAGGCAAAAGAGCATATTTGAAGGGAAATGGGAGATGAGGATTTAACACAGAGCAGCACATATGGGATATATGTAATAGCTAGAGGGCAGATATAAAGTGTATATAACACAGAGGATGCACTGAATCTCAACTGAAAGTCGCAGTTATGGATGTGGATAAGGGCATTATTGATACAGCTGATAGAGTGAGTTTGTCACATGAACTAGTGCTCTGGGGTGAGTAGTCCTTTGACAGCTGTGGTAATGATTTTTCCAATTAACGTCTCTTTAAATTGTGCATAGTTCAGCCCACATGTCTTTTTATTCACTGTCCCAGTTATGAGAAAGCACAATACATTCTATAGCCATTAAAATGGTTATCCTGGTCCTTTTCTTTTGCCGATCACTTTTTCTTTGAATTTTCCCTCTTATTGCCTCTTCACTTATGTGCAGAACACAGCCATGCGACAAAAGCAACTTCTCTCTCAATCATGTGCTCTCTTTCAGGTACCCGAACCTGGAAACCTTTGCTCTAGATGTAAGGCTTGTTTTTGACAACTGTGAAACATTTAATGAAGATGATTCTGATATAGGGAGAGCTGGCCACAGTATGAGGAATTATTTTGAAAAAAAGTGGACAGATACTTTCAAAGTGAGCTGAAATTATCATAATCTCTATTTTTCCTTCTAAACAAGGATAAACAAGACCAGCAATGTGAACTATATTTACATAAATGTGCAAGGCACATACACAATGACTTTTTTTTTCTTAAAATAAATATCACAAAAAAAGTATCAGAAGAATGATACCATTTTTAAAGGCTTCACTCCTACAACAACCAAAACCCTTGGTTATTGGTTTGTGTGATTTATCAGCTAATTTAGGTAGAACAGGGAAGCACACCCAAAGAATTTTCAAAGGAAAGGGTGTTATAGTGCAATAGCAATGAAATATATCAAATCGCACTGAATATTCACACCAGAGCTCTAAGGTGGGAAACGGTTCTCCTTTCCCTCTCAATAAATATCTATTTTTCATTTTTTTACTTTGTAGTTTATTTTTTAGTGAATGTATTTAATTTTATGAATTATTTATGATTAAACCACATTCAGAATCTTCGTTTTCTGTGAAAAGGAAGAACTAGAAAATTGCTTTTAAATCTTGAAAATACAACAAGGAATGTTTTAAAATATAAAACAAAGCCAAGTTAAACTGTTTACACTGATGTGCTATAAAAGCACCAAAAATAAACTTTACTGTAGAGTTACAAGTACATTTATATATATACATATATATGTTGCTGCATTACTTGTGTAGTTAAATTGTATTTCCAAACAGTGAAGAAAAATTGATATGTACATACTGTTCATTATTGTTTATATTAAGTCTTGTTTTAAATATGTATTATGTGTATATATCGTTTGCAGACATTATTGTTTATGCCCCTAGAAGGACTGTAGCATTTTCTTTTAGTCTGAAGGTAATTATAGCTATACAGCTTGTACAGTAATTATCCTCTACCAACACTGTGGCGTCTCCTTGATCTCGTAGTGCCTGCCTTTGAAACAGGGTGTAGGGGATATTAGTTTTCCATTTTTCTATTTTGTTATATAATTTTAAGCCACCAGGGCCTAAATTAAAGTATAATCATTTGTATCCATGTGGAATAAAATTGTGACAATTTCCTACTGCACACAGTATTTTTTTCATAGAAACATTTCCCTCCCATTTGCCTTGCCTCAGAAATAAATTTAAAAGACATTTGTAACCACTGTGTTTTATCTACTGTGTGTTGTGGTGACCTGTTGGAGGCAAATAGATCAGAATTTTTTTTTGTACCTATGTAAGAGTACTTGAAGTTTTATTTAAAAATAAAATGTTGTGGAAAAGGCAGCATTCTTTTTTGAGGAGTGTTATTTTCACTACCATGTGTGGCACGGATACAATAAAAGACTTCGACCAACTAGGTTTTTTTTAACTATTTTTTCTTAATGAAGCTGAGGATACATGCTTTTGCCCAGAAGTTCATTTGAATATGATTTTCATAGAATTCTCAGAGAATATTAGGTTAAAGGGAGAGGCTGGTTTGAGGTCAAATGATGTCTATTATCCAGACCTCTCTAGATCGTGTATTATGGGTTGTTTCATATTTCCAATATAAAAAATATTACAATAATTTCCAAAGTTCTGTTATGATGAGAAATGTATGGATTGGTAGACATCTAGTGCAGTTCTCGAAAGAAAAGGTGATCATTTTAATTAATCTAGTAACTTGTGAGATACAAACATAAGCATTAGTGAAATAGGATTTGAAGCCTTTATGAAGTCTGAGGAATCCTTGGTGAGCAAGCAGACACAGCCCTGCCTTTAGAGAACTTACAGCCTAGTGGAGAAATGATCCCTAAGTAATGTGCACTGCTGTTAACAGTGAAGGTAAAATGGTGTTATTTTTATTTATGTAACATCACATATATATGTATATGCATATATACATATCTGTATATACATACACACATAGACCTTTCAGGTGTACATTTTTTAAAAAAAAATCAACATGTGTGAGAATAAGAGAATTTCAAAGAAAGTATTCCAACCTTTAAAATGCTTCTAAACCGTAAGAGTGTTTTCCAAAATCGCTAGATAATTTCTGAAGACTTATAGGACAATCAGCTGTTATTATATAAGTAAGTTATTTTTTGTTAACCAAATATTCAGTGGTGTTTAAGGGGCTGTTTAATCAAAAATTCAGTGTGGAGCAGGGAACTAGGACGTTTTGTGAATAAAGTATATAGTTTTTGTGTTCATAGAACTGCCAGATATCCCATGGAGACTATTCTTCATGTAGTTTTTATGCCTTAGGAATGATACATACTCATGTTAATTTATATTAGATGGTGTACAAACAGATTGATGCTAACGTGTGGTGTTTAAGGGGCACATGAGAAATAAAATGCTTAAAACAACATACACACAACTATTTTTCAAGAGTGATAACTTTCTTTGAAAATTAAGATATTTGTGAAAAGAGGAAAGCTTGGAAAATATTGGCTACTTTGGAATGTGTTTTTACTGTTATTACTCATCAGAAGTAGTTATTAATAAATCACTAGGCACGATCCCCAATGAGCAGCAGATGAGAATCTGTTGGATCACTGATAGATCCATAACAAGTGCTAATAAACATCTGTGGATCGCTTTCATACTCTCTCCCACTCAAAGTTCCCTAGACTAGGTATATGCTCAGCAAAAAACATTGTTGTTGCCCTCAACTATTTTTAAAAATCCTAATCTTTTACTATTATATAATTATTAAAAATGTGCTTTCATTAAGAAGAATTCTATTTTTATTCTTAAACAATCTCCATCATAGGGGCGGAGCGATAGCCCAGCGGGTAGGGCGTTTGCTTTGCACGCGCCGCCCATGCCGCCCGGGTTCGATCCCCGGCATCCCATATGGTCCCCTGGGCACCGCCAGGAGTAATTCCTGAGTGCAGAGCCAGGAGTAAGCCCTGAGCATCGCCGGGTGTGATCCAAAAAAAACAAAACAAACAAACAAACAAACAAAAAATCTCCATCATAGACCCTCTGGCTCTGTAAATGGTGAAAGAACTGGCCTGCCTCAAGATTTAGTTTACTAACTCAAATAGTGACCAGCCACCAATAAGATTAACAGCCCATTACTAAATCACCAATTTGAAAAAGCATAGAGGATAAATTAATATTTATTTCATTTTTAACCATTGAAAATGAAACAAGTGAAAATTTATGGGGTGTTTCTTCCCTAAGTTACTATACATATAAGATGATCGCTTTTTCTCATTCCAAACAAAAAGTTTAATTTAGTTAAAAGTACTAATTGTAACCAAATTCTGAGAAATCTTGGAACTAGAGAGATTAAATTATGTGGAGGAGACACTTGCCTTGCATGTGACTGACCTGGGTTTGATCCCCTGCACTTCAGATGGTCCCAGAGCCCGGCTCTGATCCCTGTGCTCCCAGGGAGCAGTAAGCCCCAAACATCACTGCCATGGCCCCAAAACAAAACGAAACAAAAGCTTGTATTAAGACTCTAATCTGGCTTGGGTACCTTCTCTTTTTTCATCCCCTGTACTATCCCCTGTGTCCTTTAGAGAAACGTAAACGCCCCTTTTAGTCTCCCCATTAAACAGTTCTCAACGGGGAAATCTGGGGGCCAGAGAGATTGCTATTCAGGGGGAACAACAGACGCTTTCTTTGGGGGAAATTTTCTAAAAGTTTTTACCAATTTTCCACTCATCCATTAACCAAAAGAAATTGAAATGTGGGGCCGGAGCGATAGCCCAGATGGTAGGGCGCTGTGGCGCGGCCGGCCCATGCCGGCCGGGTTCGATCCCTGGCATCCCATATGGTCCCCAAGCATCGCCAGGAGTAATTCCTGAGTGCAGAGCCAGGAGAAACCCCTGAGCACTGACCCAAAAAAGCAAAAAGCAAAAAAAAAAAAAAAAAAAAAAGAAGAAGAAAGAAAAAGAAAGAAATTGAAATGTATTCAAACAAAACTCCAACGTAAATATTTACTAACACCATTTTCAAGTTTGACTTTTTCCCCCCATAAGAGTAAAAATTGGAAAAACTGGCCCAGAGTCCTGGTTGGTTCCTACCTCAGATCTGTGGTCTCCAGCCGCCTGTCTTCTCAGCATTACAGAAAATACTGTGCCTTGTCCAAGGGTTTCCTGACAGGTAAATATCACCTCTGAGGGGCTGGAGCGATAGTCCAGCAGGTAGGGCGTTTGCCTTGCACGCTGCCAGCCTGTGCCGGCCCAGGTTTGATTCCCGGCATCCCATATGGTCTCCCGAGCACCACCAGATGTAGTTCCTGAGTGCAGAGCCAGGAGTAACCCCTGAGTGTCGCCGGGTGTGACCCAAAAAAGCAAAAAAAAAAAATCACCTCTGAGATGGGCAGAGTACCTGTAGCTGCTGGTACAGGGTATAGCCGCGCCAGCCAGCAAGCAGGTCAACCGGGAACAGTACAGGGAGCTGCGCACTGTCGCCCTACGGAGCTAGCGGTCCGACTCCTGACTGGTAACTGCTCATGTCATCACACACTGCTCCCTACCCAGGCTCTTCACATTGCCTTCATTTAATAAAAGCAGACCTGAATGGTATGGGCAGGAAATCAAAGATCTCCTGCCCATCTAAGATCTAAGATCTTTCATCTAAGATCATCTAAGATCTTTCAGGAGTCCCCACAATGAAAATAGTTACTTTGTATTCTGTATCATTTCTTGAGCATTCCTAACATGCTAGTTGTTGATCAGTGGCTGTTACACTTTAGAGCTGAAGCAAGTGTCTGGGGGTGTGATTCTTGCCTTGCATGCCGTCAGCCCAGGTTCCATCCCCAGCATCCTATGTGACCACTAGAGTCCCACCAGAAAAAAAAGGAAAAATTGAAGGCATGTGTTACTAATATAGTTAAAACCAGCAATAACAGCATTTTAGTTCACTGAACCTCAGTCAACTAAAAACAAAACTTATATTTTTAAGTTAAAAATATAAGTTTTGTTTTCACTTACCTGTTTTCACTTAAAGTCATTTCCATGGCGATGACAGTAAGACAACTTTATGTTAGCCACGCCTGATAACAAATTTGAAGGGAAAATATTTGAGATAAGGGCCAAAGCAATAGTACAGCTGGTAGGACATTTGTCTTGCATATGGCTGATCTGGGTTTGATCCTTGGCATCCCATATAGTCCCTTGAGCACCACCAGGAGTAATTCCTGAGTGCAGAGCCAGGGAGTAACCCCTGAGCATCACCGGGTGTGATCCAAAAAGAAAAAAAAAGATAAAAAAGAACGAAAAATTGCTTCATTGATAAATTGTACCACATACATACAATAGCACAAGTGAGCAATAATAAACTAATACAAATCAAAGAAGAAAACAAGAAATCAGGCCCCAAAAGAGTACACACCAAGTCCAGAGTGGAAGCACAGCAGCTAAAGCACTTATCTTGCACACCACTGACCCAAGGTCAATCCCTAACATCCCATATGGTCTCCTGAGCACCTCCAGGAGTAATCCCTGAGCATCAGCAGGTGTGGTCCCAAAGGAAAATATTGACAAAATATTCCCATTTATAAAGGCCAGAACTATAGCAACAGGAAGGGGTGGGGGAATCTGACTGCCTAGGACCAGGAGTGGAGAATTGATTGTAAAATATAGGAATTCTTTGTGGTAGAATTATTTTATTCTATTGTCAAAACTTAATAAACTGTACTGTTTAAATGTCATTTTATTTAAAACAGATGAAGTCATCTTTTTTAAAGTACCCATTCAGTATCTAAATGTACTACATTTTCATCCTTTAAAAAATGTTTTTATTTTTGCTTTTTGAGTAATGCTCAGGGCTTAGTCCTGACTCTGTACTCAGGAATCACTCCTACCGGTGCTCAGGGAACCAAATGGGATGGCAGGGATTAAACCTGGATTGGCTGCATGCAAGGCAAATGCCTTCCCGTTGTGCTATCATTCTGGCCCCTACATCCTTAATTTTTGCAATTATTTTTATTGTTTATTATATTGTATACTGCTATCACAGTAGAGAAATTTCTTTAAAGTTCATTCTTTTGTTCTAAGTGGGACTGTTACTAAAATGGTATAAAATATTCCTAGAATCTGTAGGTAAATTAACAGTCGTGATATAAACGATGTAGGAAGGGACTCGTTTTTATAATCCAACTTTAAATAAAAGCTCATGTACTGAATAGATTATGGTCTTATGGAACCAGAAATAAAAGTTATGTTCATATAACTTTTCAATTTTGTATTGGTTCAGTGAAATTTATATTCATATAACTTCTCAAATCAATTTCATATCATTGGTTCAATAAAAATTTTCCCAATCCATTCACCATTAATATCAGTTGTTTTTTTTACTGTTCACATGCTCCAAACGTCTCATGTACAAAATAAAGACACTGAAGAGTAATTACAGCTTGTTGATGAGTAGTGAGGCACCTGTGTCATTCGCTTATAGAATTGCTTTGAACTTTGAATTTACCTAATCTAATCCTTCCACAACAATCTGTTGCAACTTCCTCTAAAATTTCTTGGGGTGCTTTGGTTTGGTTTTGAATCACACCTGGAATGCTTAGGGTTAACTCCTGGCTCTGCCCTTAGAATTCCTGGTGGTGGCTGGAGGACCACATGGGATGCTGGGGATCAAAGCTGGTGAACCACTTGCAAGGCAAGCACCCTGCACACTGCACTATCTCTCTCCCTTCCTCTAAAGTTTCTATGGTGCAAGTTCATTCCAAACTTTGATCCATTCCCTTCTCAGTTTAGGTCTCACCACCCTCTGGATACCACAGGCGTGGCATGTTTAACGTGAAGGCCTCAGGATGCAAGGGTGCTTATGCCCTGTGCAACCAAAGCCACCTTGGTGGCACTACGGTGCCCATGTGATACCAGGGAGAGAACCAAGTCATGTCTGTGACAGGCCTTCTGTGCTGCTTCCTTTACCTCCTTATTGTGGTTTTGATTAATTTTCCCAATGATCAGTGATACAGAAAATCTGTTGTAGTTCAGAGAAGGAAGTTGCCTCCCAAGCAGTGGCTGCACAGGAGCCCAGGGTCTCCTCCTAGTCATTCTTGGCCAACTCAAGTGGACCTTCAATGCAGTGCTGCCCTGCCCAGGATACAGTGTCAAGGCCCCATCTCCAGGGCTGCCCTGCCCAGGATGCAGTGTTAAGGCCCTGCCCACATTGCTGCTCTGCCTAGGATGCAGTGTTAAGGCCCTGCCCACAGTGCTGCCCTGCCAAGAATGCAGTACTAAGGCCCCGCCACATTGCTGCACTGCCTAGGATGCAGTGTTAAGGCCCTGCCCACAGTGCTGCCCTGCCAAGAATGCAGTACTAAGGCCCCGCCCACATTGCTCCACTGCCTAGGATGCAGTGTTAAGGCCCTGCCCACAGTGCTGCCCTGCCAAGAATGCAGTACTAAGGCCCGCCCACATTGCTCCACTGCCTAGGATGCAGTGTTAAGGCCCGCCCACAGTGCTGCCCTGCCCAGAATGCAGTATTAAGGCCCCGCCCACAGTGCTGCCCTCGTTACTCAGGATGCAATGTTAAGGCCCTGCCCATAGCACTGCACTGCCCAGGCCACCCTGTACTATCGGGATCCTGGAAAATCATCATCTGTGCTCGGCTTCCATTTGTATTTTCCTCTGGAGAAGTCACCGTTCAAGTCGTTTGCCCAGTGTATGTAAATCAGGTTGTTGGAAGCTTGTTGCTTGGGTTTTGTTCATTATAGTCCTCTTCATCAGGTGGGTGATAGCTTCTCCACCTACAAGGGGTGGCTCTCTGCTGTGTTGAATGTGACCTTTAATTCAAAGCAGATTATTTTTATGTAATCCAATTTTTGTTACTCTAGTTTTTTTAATAAATTTTATTTTTATCTGTATTTTCCCAGACCTCTTGACACATGTATTTAAGCTCAGAACTCTTGCTTTTCCTGGACTCTTAAACCACGGAGCCTTCTGCCCACCTCTTTCTTGCTGGCATCCCCGTGTGTGTGTGTGTGGGGCGGTCAGGATTGCCTCAGCACATGTGGGGAGCCCTGGGTTTGCAAACTCCACCTTTGCTTGTCAGTCAAGTCTTTAGCCATCTTCCAAGGCCGTGGTAGGGTGTGAATATGCGTCTGTCCAGCCTCCTCTGCCCTTTAGTCGGCTGTCACGGTTGTCCTGAGCCGGAGCTGATTCTGTGGCCCCTGGCAAGCGTGCATTTGTGCAGCATGGAAGTCTCTTCAGTCTACCCTCTGCCTGTTTCCTAGATCTTCCTTGCAACCATAACCCCATCCTCTCTCCCTGTATTTGTTTTGCCTTTTTTGGGTCATATCCCGTGATGCTTAGAGCTTACTCCTGACTCTGCACTCAGGAATTACTCTTGGTGGTGCTCAGGAGACCATATGGGATGCCGGGGGATGGAACCTTGGCAGTGAGCAGTGTGCAAGGCAAATGCCTGCCGTGCTGTACTGCTGCTCCAGCCCCTCTTCCTGTTTTATCTCCTGATTCTGCGGCGGTGTTTGAGAACAGTATTTCCTTACTCATATACGCCCGCCTGTTACAGCCTATTAGTCCTCTACACCTTCTCCACCTTTCTCCCTCCTCTCCTAAGTAGTGGTTACTTTATGTTCAGCTCCTATAGGATATTTTTATTATCAGAGCCTTCATCGCCTCATTCCATATCTAATTACATATATATGCTTCCTCCCACCCACTAAAAGCTGAATAGTACTGTGAAAGTCTGTGTTGTCTTACAAAGATTAACTCCTTTGCACTTGCCTTGCTCAATTTTACATCTTGTCTGTTGCAGCTATGAAAATAGCAACGTCAGTGTGTAGACAATACTATGGTGATTATTTCAGGTGAACTGTTTGCTCTGTAGAATAGGCTTATGAGATATATAAATATGGGAAACCATGTCGTAAATATTTGACTACTTGAGTAGTCAAGTCTTATACTACATGATTAGTTCGGCATCAACTAGGATTCAAACTCACAATCAGCTACCCCCAGTTCATACCGACAGTGCTCAGGGAGCCATGTAGTGCACTGGATCAAATTAGGGCCTCACACATGCTAGGCTTGATCTAGCTCTATCCACTACTATCTACCTCTTGGTCTAGCTCCCGTGTCTTTGTTTTGCACATTTAGATTTTTCCCCAGCCAGATTGGGAGCCTGTATATTTCCACAGCTCACCATAAATCTCATTTATAAACATTTATTGACACACTTGGATGCTTGGGAAATTCTTGTCCGTGGACTAGTGTGTTGGTACAGTAAATAGGAAGCTTGCCTACCATATCACCAACCCAGGTTTGTTCCCTGCTACCATCTATGGGCTCCTGAGTCCTACCAGGCGTGACCCTGAGCACACAGCCAGCGGCAGGCCTTGGGCACTGTCAGATGTGTTCCATGATTTTTTAAAGAAAATTTCATGTACATTTTGTGTGGATTTAATTGGTTTTCTTGTTTCTGAGAGTAGCTAGAACTGACATTCCCGCCCCCTTCCCCCAAACTCCTGCAGCTTAGGGTTGTGTTTCTCCCACTCTTCACTAGCAAACTTCCTCCAAAGATTGCTACACATTTTTAACTTCCTAAGATGTAGCAGGATATCTGGATAGTGAAAACTCTGAATAAAGCTGCCAGGAAATATTTTTAGTCATGGAAATTATTCAAATGAGTCATGTGCTCTGGAAATAGTGACAGACTTGGAGTCTGACTGGATTTCGGGTATGGACGCTGGGAGAGGTGTTGAATTTTCCAAAATGTTTTTTTTTTTTAAAAGCATAGCTCTTATTGTGTTAGACTAAAATCCACAAAAAAAGTGCAAATGTGTCACTTATAATCATATCTGGACTCTTAGTATTGTTCTTACAGAGGACAGCTGTGCTGGGACATCCAGAAGGGCTCACGCTCATAATAGTGAGCCTTACGAGAATCCAGGTAAATGAATGTAGTAGGTGAAGAACGGATTAGCTGATACCAAGGTGGAACCTCTTTGTAATTCCCCAGTTCCTTCCCTCTGATCTCTAACTTTGATCTTGTTTCCTTTCAAAGGGGACAACTATGACTGTGTGTGGGATAGTCATTAATGCCATAAAATCCTTCTGCCAGCTACTCGTCTCCTTGGAAACACAGGGAAACTATATTTCCTATACCCCTGGTGTATGAGTGGGTCATTTGACAACTAGTTCTGGCTCAAAAGATCTCTGGCCAAGGTGTTTGTGCTGGAGCATTTAATTCTTCTCTGTTCTTTGGGCACAGCCACTTAATAATGTTGAAAGTGACTCCCAGTGATCTGCTCACCAAAGGCCTTAATTCTAGCTAGTCACACAATGAGCATGATCAGAGTTTCCTTGTTTTACTGTACCATGATCCTGACACGGCTAGGCCAGGGAAACGCTGCGTTAGGAAAGAGAGAAAGTAGGGGCTGGAGCAATAGCCCAGCGGGTAGGGCATTTGCCTTGCACGTGGCCGGCCTGTGCCGGCCTGGGTTTGATCCCCGGCATCCCATATGGTCCCCGAGCACTGCCAGGAGTGATTCCTGAGTGCAGAGCCAGGAGTAACCCCTGAGCATCGCCGGGTGTGACCCCAAAAAAAAAAAAAAAAAAAAAGGAAAAGAGAAAGTAGGCCTAAGTGGGCTTAACATCCTCCCTTTCCATGTCCTGCCACTGAAGGTAGGACCTGGAGGACAGAAAGAGCATTTAACAGCTGTGAAGCACATTTTGCACAGGGCAGGCATGAGTTTGATCCCCAGGACGCCTTGGTCCTTTAAGCACTATGCCAGAAGTAGCCTTGAGCACTGCAGGATGTCGCTAAAAATAAATACATAAATAAGGTCATTAGAATGCACATTGAGGATGGTCTGATGAAAGGTGAAGTGACTTTGGGGAAATAGTTTGTCCTGCAGCAGCCTGCTGGAGATGGCTAATCTATGTCATGTGCCGTCCAGTGGGCAGCAGCACTGCTGAGAACATCATGATGGAGATGTGGACACCAAGGAAAACGACAAGACTGGACTTCGTTGTGACCCACTGAAAGTTTCACCTGCTGTGACTTTGTGGCGATAATGCCTGATGCTGTTAGAGGGGTTGTGGTTGATCCACCAAAGAAGAGTGGGGAAAAGTTGCAAGTTTTTCTAATGTGAACAATTACTGTGCTTCAGGAATATTCATAACTGCAAAATGTCCATGTGGAAAAAATCAATCACAAATCAGTAACTCACTTCCAGTAGAAATGCAAATGTCTACATGAAAAAAATCAATCACAAATCAATAACTCACTGCCAGTAGAAAAAGGAGTAAACAAAGCCTAAAGAAAGAAGCCGGAAGGAAATACTGATTACAGTAGGGATTTATGAACCATAAATCACATAGCAGAAACTGGACTGCAGATAGAGTAAGGATGAGGGCACCTAACCCTGCGTGCACCAGCCCGCACCACCACCTGGTCTCTCAGCACTTGGGAGCAGCCCCCAAACACAGAGCGGGAACTCTACAAGGTGTGACCTCAAAGCCAAAAAGATAAGAAAAGAAACAAGAAACCAAAAGTAGGTTTTTCTTAAAATAGACCTCATTCCCATGACCTGATGGAATGGTTTGAGGCTCTTTATGTTCCTGGAGCAAGCAGATGCCCTTGGGCTCTACTAGCATGACACAGGACATATGGAGATGTTACTGGTGCCCACTCGAGCAAATCCATGATGAATGGGAAGACAGTGATACAGTGATACAGTGAGACAAAACTTTAAATGAATTGAGACAAAAAGGAAAACTCAAAAGTGCTGAATTAGGGATGAAAACCCATTGCTGCTCTCCCAGAGAGATTAAAGGTAAGTAAACATTGTGAATATTTGCACACATACATTAGACTATACTGGGCATACAGTCTGCAAAACAAGCACAGAGCCTTTATCTCTTCTGCAAAATCATAATTTCACACATGAGAAATCTGAACTAAAGTTTATTTTAAAACTTTTAATAAAAACATAAACTGTCCTACGGTTTCTGGCTCATATGACTGCATGTGAATATGTGCATTAAATATCAGCATTAAAAGCATAGGGTTTAGTATTAGAAGTGCTTGGGGTCTTTATTTGTAAGTTTGGAGATTTTTTTGTGATCAAAAAATAAGTCATAACTCTTGTTATACCAATTATTATTATTATTATTTTTTTTTGCTTTTTTGGGTCACACCTGGCAATGCTCAGGGGTTACTACTGGCTCTGCACTCAGGAATTACTCCTGGAGGTGCTCGGGGGACCATATGGGAAGCTGGGGATCAAACTCGGATCGGCCGCGTGCAAGGCAAACCGCCATACCCACTGGACTATCGCTCCCCCCAGTATACCAATTAATTTTTAAGTTTAATTCTATTACACCAAACCTTAATACCAAATGAGGGTTTATTAGAATAGTTTTCATTTTTGAGACGGAGAAGTATATTTAATTTTAAACTATTGCATTTGAAGCAAAGAGATACTGTGCTAACATGTTTATGTCATTATCAGAAATGATACAGGAATTCTAAACAAGGGGAAAGTCATCCTTCAGCTACTAAAATCTGAAATCTTTTCCAAAGTGTCCTGGTTTATCAATTACTGCATAATAAATACCCCCAAACTTAGTGCTTTGTAACAATCTTCAACTTCACCTGCTTGGCAGGAGGTCCCAGTTCCGTTGAGTCATCAGCTTTGGAGACTGAACAAGGATGGAGCCCTGGAGGGATAGTCTCTGTGCACCTTTGGCTGGAGGCTCTGCTCGGGCTGAGGGACGGGACTTGGGCTCCCTCGTTCCTTGTAGATTCTTTCCCTTCAAGTCAGCTGGCTGCAAAAGGAGCGCTATTACCTCCACAGCCTGGCCTTAAGTTATATAAGACTCTCAATAAAGAGTGTGTTATAAAGTTTAACACAGTATATGATCACTGTCTCTATCACTATCTTCCCATTCACCATCTATTTGCTCGAGCGGGCACCAGTAATATCTCCATATGTCCTATCTCATGCTAGTAGAGCCCAAGGGCACCTGCTTGCTCCAGGAACATAAAGAGGCTCAAACCATTATATTAGGTCATGGGAATGACCCAATTTTTTTTTTCAATCCGGCCCAGGTATGCTGATCCAGAGACTCACAGACATGGGGCAGAGCTGCTACTTGCTCACCCTAAAGTATATTCACTGTATCACTGTTTTCCTGTTGTTCATCGATTTGCTCGAGCGGGCCCCAGTAACATCTCCATATGTCCTGTCTCATGCTAGTAGAGCCCAAGGGCATCTGCTTGCTCCAGGAACATAAAGAGCCACAATCCATTCCGGATTGAGGTCTATAATTGTTACTGGTATTTGGCATATCAAATACAACACGGGTAGCTTGCCAGGCTCTGCCGTGCAGGTAGCATACTCTTGCAGTCATCTTTTTTAAGTCCAGCATTTAATGATGAACTGCGCGGCCACGCGAGCTGGACTGTGATAGGCTGGTCTGCTGGGTGGAGTTCTGACGAGAGAGAAGTCCGGATGTGGAAAATGGAGGCCCTCATGGAGTGGGGGGGGTCGTCTGGCTTGTTGCAAGCTCTGCTGGGCTGGCGGGCCAGGGCTAGAACCCGCCATCTCTCCTGGGCTCCTTGTGAGCGGCTGGGCACAGGGAGAGCAAGTAGCAGCTCTGCCCCCATGTCTGTCTCTGGATCAGCATACCTGGGCCGGATTAAAAAAGACTGAAGCAGGGTGGATTATATTATATAACTTAATATGCTTCACAGTGGCCCACCAAAAGTAAGGAGAAAAACGTGTAATATCCACTCTTGGAAATGGCAAAAATACTGGGAAAGCATGTGAGTAATAAGGATTCTAGTCATTTTTGAAAAACGTAAGTTGCCACATTATATTTTGTCTTTAAATATGGCAAGTACCTGCCTTTACATTAATTATACTCACAAAGTTAAAGTAGGGCTGAGACCAGAAAGAGCACAGTGGGTAGGGAACTGCCTTGCATGTGGCCAACACAGGTTCAGTCCCTGGTAGGCAACCTGGTGAACAGTGATTCCGGGTAACCCCTGAGCACCAATGAGTGTGCCCCTATCCCTCATCCCCAATATAAAGGTTAAATTAGGGTTGAAGAGAGAGCACAGAGGGATGGGGCGCCTGCTGGCATGCAGCAAGCAAGTTCTGATCCCTGGTATTGCAAATGGTCCTCAAAGCACCAACAGGAGTAATCCCTGAGCACAGAGCCAAGAGCAAGCCCTGAGCACGGCTGATGGAGCCTAAAAGCAAAGAAAGTTTACTTTAGGGAAAAATAAATCTTACCAGTTTGAAAGTTGTTATTGAAATAATGGACAAAAAATACCAAACAAGTTCAAATAAAGACAACTCTGATAAATTGACAATGTTACAGGGTGGAAGAAACATACATAGTTCATATACTCCAAGCTACAACAATTGAACTAGAAAGAGCATTCTAGTTCAATTACTGCATTCACTAATCTGTAAGCTGAGTTATTGTTAAGTGAATTTAATTACATAGTTTATCTAATTAAAGAATCTGAAACAATGCATTGTTTTGTAGAAAAGATTTTTTAAAAAATCTAGAATGCTACTGAAGATTAAAATGAAGATAAAGATTGAGAAAATGCAACAAAAAATTTATGAAGTGGTAATTTAAGAAATCTATAAAGAAAAAATACTTCCTGTGCCAAAGAGGAAGAAAAGGAAACTAAAATTTCTTTATATGCCAAATTCCAAGTGTCTCACAGGGCACTGCCTTTCTTTCTGGTATTCTATATGGTTTGGGGCCACACTAGTGCATCTCAGGACTTACTCCTCTGAGCTCAGGGTCACTCCTGGTGGTGCTTATGGAGAATATGTGGGTGAGGGATGAGCCCCAGATCAGAAATGTGCAGGACAAGTGCTCTACCCTCCATACTGTTACTGTGGCAGCCTCTCTCTGCCTTTCTCTTTTTATCCGGAGTTCATTTCTTTCTTCCCTTTCTCTAGTCCGGCAGTTCTCACTGTGCAAGGACATACCATCCTCTCTGGCAGCCTCTGTATCTTCCCTTGTCTATCTATATAAAACACCAACCCAATAAACTCCTGTTATTTGGCTGGTATCACCTGGTCATAACTGGTTTGATGGAGAGAAAGGTGGAGGGTGCAAATACTATTTAATGGGAAATGATAATGGGAATTTAAAGAAGTTTGGATGATTCTGAAGAAAACAGAAATGCCTCATCTTTGACCTAAAATTTACAAGTATGCTCTGTCCATGTGGATACAAGCCACAGTAAACCAGTTCTTGCAGGACTTCACCAAACCCATCTGCAATTCATTTCCACTTCTGAGACTGCATTTAAGATTCATTGTTGTTAGTGCTATGGGTCGGCACACAGGAAAAATAGTAAATTCTTACTTATCTTTTCTAATTTCCTATGTCAAACTATATTTGCTCACATAGTAAGTACAACATTCAAAAGAAATGAAATAGAAAATTGCTGGGTCAGAGAGATAATACAAAAAGGTACTTGCCTTGCAGTGAAGCGACACTGGTTCCATCCCTGAGCAAATACGGTGGTCCTAAGCACTGCCAGAGTAGCATCTGGGCCCTCTACACATGGCCCAGATCCTACACACACACACACACACACACACACACACACACACACACACACACACACACACACACACACAACCCTGCTGTGCACACAAGAAGACAATACAAAATAAGTGAAAGCCAAGGAAAGCAATATTTCATCTTCACTGCACAATGGATTACAGACAACTCATCTGCTCATAGAATACAACTTTATTGATCTGAAAATGCCCATCTGAATACTCAAGTCACATCTAATGATTCAGCTACCGGCATTCAGCCTTGGCTACGCCTGTGGCACACTAGGCGCACCTCAGCCAGGGGTGTTAGGAGCACTTCAGCTAGACACGCTAGGAGCACCATAGCCAGGCATGCTAAGGGGAATTCAGGGGAATCTCAGTCAGGTGCGTTAGGAGTACCTCAGCGGGCGCCTTAGGAGCACCTCAGCCAGGTGTTCTAGGAGCAACTCAGTCAGGCACGCTAGGGACACCTTAGCCAGGTGCACTAGCAGCATCTCACTCTGGCAAGTTAGGAGCACCTCAGTCAGGTGTGCTATGAGCACCTCAGCCAGGGTGCTATGAGCACCTCAGCCAGGGTGCTAGTGGCACCTCAGCCAGAAGCATTAGGAGCACCTTAGCCATGCAAGCTGGGAGCACCTGGGCCAGACGCATATTTCTCTGCAGCAGGCACATCGCTTCAGAACAGATCCCATAGGCCTGGTCGAAGGCCCTGCAGAGTCTCTGACTCTATTGGATCTTCCAAAGGAAAAGGCCCAAGTTTCGGGAAGCTTCTAACAGAATCTGGATCTTTCCCTGGCACCTTGTTTGGAAATCCAGACTTTCAGGTCACCTAAGGGGTTGAGGTGCGGAGAGCTGGCTCCCACACGGCCGGGTGGCCCCAAACACCACCTAGTGTGTGCCAACAATGGCCTTAGTCATTCAGAATTTCTACTGCTCCAAATCCCTAGGCCAAGCAAAGCAGGGCTGTTCACACACGCTCTTGCCGGTTCTTCAGGGCCCCGGTTCCCCCGCCAGGAGGTGGCGCTGTGGCTGGCGCTGTGGTAAGGGCAGGATGACACCCAGAGGATTTCTGGGCCTTTCATGCCCACAACCATCAAAATTTCTTTTTCTGGAAGTGAACGTGAAATCTTAAATACATATTTGACAAGATTGTGGGGCGAGGGACGGCTACCCTAGTTCTGTGCTCAGAAGTAATTCCCAGCGGTGCTCAAGGGACCATATGTAGGGCTGAGGACCGAAGCAGGGTCAGCCATGAGCAAGGCAAGTGACTGACTTGCTGTTCTTTCTGGCCCAATATTTTATGCTTTATCACGTTCGACTGCTTTGGAAATTCAGGTAGGTCTTGGGTTTGCCTAAGAAACAAAATTACATTCCTGTGTTCTCTCTGTGATACGGGGGTATTTCCCATTCCAGTCCTTAGTTTGCCCTTGCTTCAGGCCTATTTAAGTTCCATCCCTTCAATCACCTTTTCTAATTATTCCAGCTCCTCTCGCATCTTTCAGAGCTCTGGGGTTCTGTTAATCATACACTTTAGTAATTAGTGCCGCACTAATTGATTCACACTTAAATCTGTTTTCATCATGATTATGTCTAGAGGGCAAGTTTCACTTACAATCTGAAAGGTTAGTGTTTATTTAAAGATATTTAAAATTATTTTTCTTATTCTTCAAGTTGCTTTCAAGGAACAGAACTAAAAGTTAATGAAAAAATAATAGGGCTCATTACTGACCACAATTACAAAAGTGAAACAGACTGAATGAAATAGTCAAATCTATAATCTTTGAGTTTCTGCAATTTTGACACACTGACCTATGTGATGAACGAATTTTTTCACTTATGTGATCACATAGCTATAAATTATTACAGGTTTCTCTAGCATATTAACAAAATAGGTTAATGTCACTCAAATGCTGAACACATGGCTAAAGACCAGCTCCTACCCCTGAAAGTGCCTTTCACTGCAGAACAAAGCTGACTATATCAGCCCTTAGTTCACTAAGCTCAAGTAATGGCAAATATAGACAGGGATTGTTTTACATGTCTTACTTAAAGAATCACTTGTATCACTTCACTTGTCTTCCCATTGTTCATCAATTTGCTCAAGCGGGCACCAGTAACATCTCCATATGTCCTGTCACATGCTAGTGTAGCCCAAGGGTATCTGCTCGCTTCAGGAACATGAAGAGCCTCAGACCATTCCTTCAGGTCATGGGAATGAGGTCTATAATTGTTACTGGTTTTTGGCATATCAAACATGACACAGGTAGCTTGCCAGGCTCTGCAGTGAGGGTGGGATACTTCAGTACTAAGTTCTCATCTCTTGCATTTACTGATGAACTGCGTGGTCGAAAAGTGGTCGCACAAAACGGGGAGAATCAGCTTTTCTCTTGGGTGGAGCTCTGATGAGCTGTGGAGTCTGGATGCTGAAAATGGCAGCCCTCATGGTGTGGGGGTTCCTCTGGCTTCTTGTGAGGCTCTATTGGGATGGCGGGCCAGGGCTAGAACTAGCCTTCCCTCCCGGCACCTCAGGAACAGCTGAGCACAGGGAGAGCTGGTAGGAGCTCTGCCCCATGTGTCTGAGTCTCTGGATCAGGCATACCCGGGCTTGAAATAGTCTTTGCTGTAGGGTGGGGCTCTGACAAGCAGGGCTTGAGACGGACTTTTCTCTTGGGTGGATCTCTGATGAGCTGTGGAGTTCGGATGTTGAAAATGGCAGCCCTCATAGTGTGGGGGTTCCTCTGGCTTCTTGCGAAGCTCTGCTGGAATGGCAGCCCAGGGCTAGAACTTGCCTAACCTCTCGGGAGCCTCATGATCATATACTTAAAGAATAGTATAACTGATTTTTCTTATGGAGATGTTACTGGTGCCTACTCGAGCAAATCGATGAACAACGAGAAGACAAGTGATACAAGTGAATTTTTCTTATCAAATTACTGAAGATAAGGCGGGGAATAGCTCAAGGATCAGGGTATATTGCCCCCATGAGCAGCTCCCTGTGCTCCCTAAGCAATACCACACATCCCACAATAATGCTCCTATGGTAACCAAGTCTCAGAGGAGTATGGAAGGAAATTGGTATTGATTAAAACATCATGGGAGTATCTCAAAATCATGAATTTTGACCATTGCTTTTTCTTTCGTCTTCTTCATTGCAATCCACTTTCTGTGGTCTTTTTTCATGTTTAAAATTGAGCATTTGAGGACTTTGTTCTTCAAACACATACATGACTTTGGCTTCCTCTCCTCAGCTCTCGTTTAATGTTTCTCATGAGAAAAAAAAATTCTAAATTTGAACTGAAAATTATCAGACGGATGGATCAAGAACAAAGATTAGCTCTCTTTGATTTTCATTTGAACATAGCCTATGTCATAAATTTAGTTAATATGCCTGTAACATTTTTTCTTATCAGCCTTTAGTTCTCAGAGGATTTGGGCCACTTAGCAGTCAATTTTGGATTGGTCTATACATTGGGGCTGGGAGATATACTCTAAACGGCTGGAAGATAACTACTACTCTCCCCTGAGCTGGAACCACATCTGAGTCTAGACCAAGGGGCAACAACAGCCCTGAAGAGATTCAGGAACTCTGGGCTCAAACACCACGGCAGAAGACACCAAATCATGGGCTGCTAAGGGCAGAGTTAGGCCACAGAAAGAAGAGCGTGTGTTATGTGATGTGTGTGGAGGGCTGGGGGCAGATGTTACAGGACAGACAGTTCTGGTAGAGAAATAACCACAAGGAAAGGTATTCGAAAACTTGATTTGAAATAAAATTGAAAGGGTGGGGTTTGGGCGATACTCAGTGGTGCTTGGTTTACGACTGGTTCTGTACTCAGGGGACGGTATGTGGGTCCCGGCATCGAACTCTGGGTCTGTTTGATGTAAGTGCTTTAAGCCCTGTACTATCTCTCTGGCCCTAATTCAAAAACTTTAAGAATAACTGGACAGTTGAGCAAATGCACTTTAAAAATCACATCTCAGGGCAGGAGTAATAGTACTCCTATTACTATTGCTAATAGTATAATAGCAAGAATAGCATTTGCCTTGCACACAGCCGGCAAGGGATCGGTCCCAGCCATCCCATATGGTCCCGAGTACTGACAGGAGTAATTCCTGAGTACAGAGACAGGAGTAACTCTGAGCATTGCCGGGTGTGGATCCCCGCAACCCCTACCCCCAATACATTTCATGGGCAATGATAGTACAGCGGGTACGGCACCTAACTTGCTAGGTGGCATACGCGGGTTCCATCCCTGTCACCCGTGTGGTTCCCGGACCAGCAGGACTGATCCCAAAGCACAGGGCCGGGGAGTAAGCCCAGAGAACCAACAGGTGTGGCCCCCCAAAACTAAACAACAGCACACTTTAAGCATTCTCTAGACTTTTGTACCTTAAGTTTCTGAACAGGAAGAAAAAAATTGCAAATATTCAAAAAACCGAAACATCCTGAACTTTTGTTGGCCAGCTGCAGTGGGAGCAGAAGGCGCAAAGGCGCGCATGCGCCGGAAAACAGGCTCCTCCCCGGTGGGCGGGGGCCTCCTCGGTCGTTTCCGCGGTCCGACGCATCCGGCCCCACCTCCTCACCTGCAGACCACGTGATCCGCGCCGCTAGCGCGAAGCCGGTGGGCGGGGCCTCTTTGTCGTTTCCGCGGTCCGGCGCGCCCGGCCCCACCCCTCACCTGCACGCCACGTGACCCGCACCACGTGACCCGCGGCCGACGCCGGAGGGCGGCACCCGAGAGCCCCGCGGGGTGTCTGAGGTTAAAGGGGCGGCGCCCGCGGACCCGCGTAGACCGCGGTGACCCGCGCGGGGCTCGGCCGGCCTGTGGGAGTGCTGGAGCTTTTCGAGTCTGGTTCTGAGCCGTCGAGGCACGGCGCTGCGGCCCCGGCCCGAGAGGGACCGGGGGGGCGGCGGCGACTGCGGGGGTCCCCGGGCGCGCCCTTCCCGGCCCCCGCAGCCTCGCTCGCGTCTCGGCTCGCCCGGGCGGTGGAGGCGCGGCTGGTTCGTCCCCGCGAGCGGGGAGGCGGGGAGTAAGTTCTGGCTTTCCCGGGGGCGCGGCCGGGCTGAGGGGGGCTTCGCTCTGCGCCCCCGGGGTGCATGACCCGAGGGGTCCGGCCGCGTCTGGGCAGGTGGGCGGGGCTGGCTGGGGAGCGGCGGCCGTCGTGGCGCCCGCCCTGGGGACCCCGCGAGGGAGTCGGGGGCGCGTCGGGGACGTTGCCCCCGCCCGCGTCCCGCGCGGGTCCAGCAAGCGCCTGACTGACCTGACAGACCTGACTGACCTGACAGACCTGACAGACCTGACAGACCTGGCTTGTGTTGGGGCGTTCCTGCAGGCCTCTCCTTTGGCCAGGAGGGGTTGCAGGTATTTCAGGCTCCGTGGAAGTTTTTGTTTCGTAAAGGAAAAAAAAGAAGAAAAAGAAACTGAACGTGCAGGATTTCACTTCGTGAAATTTGACAAAGGCCTTCTCGGATTGTGAAGTGTTGGCAGGGGCTTCTCCAGGATTAGGGCGAGCGTTGAGGGGCTTGGAAGCCCTTTGGGGCCGATGACTGCCTGCTCCAAAGCTGTTTTCTTAAACGTGTTATCTACTTAATTTATTAAAATAAAAGTTTATTTTTAACCTAAACATTATTTCCAACGATGTGCATGTGTTCAGTTTTGAAATATTTCCACTTCCCTGCATTAAACTTTTTAGCGTTAGGGTAGATAACATGGTTAGAACAGTGGCAGAGGTTTTTAATTGTACAAAACTGCTTGCATTCCCACCCCCCCCCCCCCCCACCCCCGCGCCGCCATGTTCTGATATTAAAAGATTAGAACTTAGTTGTGGTTTATGAAAATACTAATTTAACAGGTACTTGTTTTATGCATTCTGGGCGCTTGACACCACTCTGCCTACTGTGATTACAGAAATTGGCAAGCTGGAGAAGAGGCCTTGGAAACTCGCATGTAGTGTGGGGGTGGAGGAAAAAATACGTCAGATGTTGATAATTACTGAAGATTAAAAATAGAGTTAGGTTTTCACCTGGAGAAGGGCCGCTTTAGACAGGGAAAACGCCGTTGAAGAAGTTGAGAACGGAGTAAGAAGCAGGATCCCAGGAGCAGAGGGGAAAGAATTTCATCATTAAAAATACCAATTTATGGGGCTGAGAAATAGTACAGTGGGTAGGGGCCCTCCCTTGGAGACCTACCGGTGTTCAATCCTCTGCATCCGAGGTAGTCTCCGGGGCCAGCCAGGAGTGATTTTGACTGCAGAGCCAGGAGTAACTCCTGAACACCGCCAGGTGTGGCCCCAGAAACAAAAACAAAAAAATTTAGGAAGCTCTTAAACCAACAATCAATGAAACCAGGCTGGCTGGGGTGAAGGGGGCCAAGAGCTAGATCAAACAAGCGTCTGTAAATTGTGGTGAGGAGTTGGGTTTTAGTCTAAATTAAATAATTTGCTAAATGCAATCTGGGTTAGTCCATTTTTACCACTTTTGGTTTCCTTAATTGATGATATTTGGTAAGGAACCTTGACATGATAGCATTGCAGTTTGTGGACGAAATATTTTTTTTGTGAGTGAGCTCTGCAGTTGTAGATTAAAGGCAGAAATCAGTCATGTTCCCTCAGCAAGACTAGGAAGAAGTAGCTGAGAGTGTGGAAAATAGTGAAGCGTCTTTTGGAGTTAAAATGAGTAGACCGAGAATGAGCAGTATGGAGGAAAATGGAACGGGTTCAGAGGAAAAGTAGTCAAAAGTATTGCTTGTTAAATGACAAATAAGTTTGAATTTATTTAAATTCAAATTACAGGGCTGTTATATTTAGGGGCTACCATGGCATGTTAAGGGCTTCAGGGACTGAACCCATGTCAGCTGGGTGCAAGGCAAGCGAGAGCTTTACCCACTCTACTCTACTCTCTGTCCAGTACTGACAAGCTTCTGTTTGGGTTGCTAAGAGGACTTTATTGGTATGTCATCAGATACTGATTTCATAGTTCTTTCAGCATTACCTTATTCCAGGTATATCAGGTTATCCTTTAAGAAATATGAGCGAAGGTGCTTACTGTTATCCCATGGTCAAAATTGGTTCTTTCTGTTTACATGGATTTGAGTAGCATTTATTTGATTCCTAGGATAACGCAGCCGTTTTCTGTTTAAACATCACAGGCTATTTCACTTGAGACAGAGAACATGGTGAGACTAATTCATACACTAGCCGATCACGGGGATGACGTCAACTGCTGCGCTTTCTCCTTCTCCCTGCTGGCCACTTGCTCCTTGGACAAAACAGTTCGCTTGTACTCCCTAAGCGACTTCACTGAACTGCCGTTCTCACCGCTGACGTTCCACACCTACACTGTCCACTGTTGCTGTTTCTCACCATCTGGACGCTGTTTTGGCTTCGTGCTCCACAGATGGTACTACTGTCCTGTGGAACACTCAAAACGGACAGATGTTGGCGGTGATGGAGCAGCCCAGTGCGAGCCCTGTGAGAGTTTGCCGCTTTCCCCAGACTCAACTTGTGTGGTGTCAGGGGCGGCAGATGGAACCGTTGTTTTGTGGAATGCACAGACATATAAGTTACATAGGTATGAAAACTTAAACCATTGCTTTTCAATGCCGTTAACATGTCTGCCCCTCAGACCCCTCCCCGCCTCCAAAAGGCAGAATATTTTAATCACTTGAATGAAAAGCAGGTACTTTTCAGATGTTATGAGGAAAAATATTTTTCTGTATTTTCTGAAGATCATTAAAACTGATGCTTAATGTGATTCTTATAGTAGATTTTTTTTTTTGGTTCCAAGCATTTTAAAGTTCTAATGTTTTCAAAAATAAGGGTTTATCTCTAAACAAAATGAGAGTCCTAGTATTAAGATTCGATAATGTTAGGCTTTATTTTTTTTGTCACGTGTTTCAGGAGTTCTGAGTAATAAAGTCGTATTAAGTGTGTGTCACTAAGATTCTTGCTGAGTTACTGTGAAAAAAAGAACCCTGTGATTCTTCCTGGCATGAATTATCATTTTTGAAAAAGCCCACCCCCATACTCCAAAGGAATATGCATGAGTCAGTTTGTACAGATAAGCTTTTCTGTAACTTACTATTAAAAATAGGGACTTTTTTTAAAAAGGGACTTTTATGTGTTTATGTTGTGAAATGTATGTGATATAAAAATTTCCATGTTTTATACAGTTCAATACTATTAATTACTTTATAATTGGTAATTTTTAAAAACTTGTGATCTTAATTCAAATTTCAGCAGGGATAAGCAATTGTTGCTCATTTCAGTCTTTGGATAGAAGAAGGTGATGTGTTTTGTGATGTTGATAAACAGTTTTAAAAGGGAAAAAGCCCAGGATGGAATTTGGTACAAAAGAAGTGCAGTTGTCAGCTGAGAAATCTTCCTTTTCATTTCTCAGATGACGGATTTGGCATCTGTCTTTATTTGACCAGTCATGACGTTACTGATGTGAAATGGCACTCAGCAGTAGGTGTGAGCACTGTTCGTACCATGCACTGATGGTTCCTTTTACCACTTTGTTTTTCCTAACTGAGGAAATGTGAAAAGTGCTTTATCATCCCAAGATTATTTTATTTTAATTTTTTTGAGTCTGAGGCTACACCAAGCTGTGCTTAGGGCTTACTTCTGGCTCTGCATGCAGGGATCATTCCTTGCTGGCTCGGGGGTCCATACAGGGTGCCCGAAATCAAATCCCAGGAGGCCACCTGCAATGCAAGAGCCTTACTGCTTGGCCCTAGCCGAGAAAATTTCAACTTGTTCACAGCATCTTTTCCTAAACATTTTATGTTTTCACATGAGATGAAAGATCTTAATACTGTTTCTGGATGATTTTATTTATTTTTATTTATTTATTATTATTGGGGTGGGTTTTATTTCTTTCTTTCTTTTTTTTTTTTTTTTTTTTTTTTTTTGGGTCACACTTGGCAATGCTCAGGGGGTTGCTCCTGGCTCTGCACTCAGAAATTACTCCTGGCAGTGCTCAGGGGGCCATATGGAATGCCGGGGATCGAACCCAGGTTGGCCGCATGCAGGGCAAATGCCCTACTCGCTGGGCTATCACTCTGGCCCTTCTGGATGATTTTAATACAAAAATTGAAAGTAGTTTTGACCCCCATTAATATTTTTTCAGGACAGTTGTAAATTTTAAAAAAATTGCTTCTATATATAGTTAATATTGTTGCTTGTCTTACAGAAAAGTATAAATATATGTGGATTGTGTTTTGAAGCTTTTGATTTAGGCTTGAACATGTTGGTTAAAAAATATTTAAATTCGGGCCGGAGCGATAGCCCAGCGGGTAGGGCATTTGTCTTGCACGGCGGCGGCCTTTTGCCGGCCCGGGTTCGATCCCGGCATCCCATATGGTTCCCGAGCACCGCCAGGAGAAATTCCTGAGCAAAGAGCCAGGAGTAACCCCTGAGCATTGCCGGGTATGACCAAAAAAACAAAACAAAACAAAAAATTAAATTTTCTTTTACTTTCAGAAAGACAGTTTATAACAATTATTTCTGGTATCACCTTTGCTCTCCTGTGATCAATTCTTTTTACAAGCTGCTATTAGAGATTATAATGTGAGGTAAACCATATTTTGAAATGAAAACCACTTTTTTTTTTGCTTTCATTTCAGATACGGTAGTGTCAAGGATGGCTCCTTGGTGGCCTGCACCTTTTCTCCTAATGGAACCTTCTTTGTCACTGGCTCCTCGTGTGGGGATTTAACGGTGTGGGATGATAAAATGAGGTGTCTGCATAGTGAGAAGGCCCATGACCTCGGAATCACCTGCTGCGATTTTTCCTCACAGCCTGTTTCTGGTTTGTTACCTCACTCTTTTTAAGCACTAGTAATTTCTTTTTGAAATTTGCATATGACTTGTAGTTCTTTTATTCATTTTCATTTCATCATTGGTAAAATGAGGCCGTTTAATTCATTCCCTTTAAGGAATCATGCTCCTTTATCTTTTTTGATCAAAATAGAATCATCCACGAAAAAAGGGAGAATTTGGGTCTTTTTCTCTATGAAAAGATGATTCAATTGCACAATAGATCTGGATTCCTTGAAAATGGTAATTTGGAGGACCTGACCTATTGATTCTATGTGACTTTTTAAATTAGAACGTTGGTACTCAGATGTGTAAAATTTTTAAATCACGATTCTCAAGAAATACCACCTTTATAGAGATTACATTTTTCATTCACCATTGCTCTTTGAAGTACTAAAATTTAAAAAAATATTTAATAATGCACTTAGATTTCAGAGTAGGAAGAGCCAAAAACTCCTGACCAGAGATTCAGTTTTACATAGATGATTGTAAGTGGAACAGATGGAATAGTTTCTTCTTATTCTTACCTTGTATGCTAGGATGAAGTTTAGCTCCTCTTGGTGTTGCTAGCCATGCTAGTGCAGTTTCTGTAATGAAAGAAAGTGAGGTACATAGGCAGATTAACATTTTCTAGCTGTAGGTGAAATTAACTCTGATTACATATTATTTTGCTCAGTTTATCTAAAATTGGTAATCAAATGAGTTAATCTTACTTTTCCTTTTACTCTGAGACTATAGAATCCAGTGTGTATGTTGTGTTATCTCAGGTAGGCAGGGTACGGTGTGGAAATTCAGTTTCAGACCCACTAGAGGCTGATTCAAGTAAGATAAAGTGAAAATGCCAAGTCCAAACCACAGTCCATAAAGTACCTTCCATGTTCTGCTTTTCTGACTCACGTCACACTTGCCCTCCTGTATTCTTTTGCCACATGGCCATCTTTCATTGTTTGAATATAACTAATGTTTTCAAGGGTTTAATATGTGAACCCTTCACTTGGTTCACTCTCAAATATCCTCTAGATTTCATCTAAATCCCCTTTAGCTGGCCCCCACTTGTTCTTACTTCCTGCATTCATATAAGTACCTTTCGTTCTCAGGCCGTTTTTTTCCCCTGTTGTTGTTTTTGGGCCACACCTCATTGTGCCCAGGGCTTACTATGGGCTCTGTGCCTAGGGATCACTCCTGGTGGTGCTCAGGGGACCTTGTGTTAGAGTTTGAACCTAGATGGCCATGTGTGAGGCAGGGGCCTTACTGAATATGTTCTCTCTAGCCCTGTGGTTTTCTTTTGTGGTACCTAGGTAAATACCACAATATTAAATTCTGTTAATTTAATCACTATCACTATCTTCCCGTTGATCATCTATTTGCTAGAGCGAGCACCAGTAATATCTCCATATTCTCTGTCTCATGCTAGTAGAACCTAAAGGCATCCTCTTGCTCCAGGAACATAAAGAGCCTCAAACCATTATATTAGGTCATGGCAGTGACCTAATATAAATGTTACTGGTATTTGTCATATCAAATACGACACGAGCAGCTTACCAGGCTTGCTGTGCGGGTGGCATACTCTTGTAGTCACTTCTAAATAAAGCAATTATTGATGAACCGTGCGGCCGCTAGAGCCGGGCTGTGATAGTCTGGTCTGCTGGGTGGAGTTGTGACGAGAGGGAAGTCCAGATGTGGAAAATGGTGGCCCCCATGGAGTAGGGGGTGTCGTCTGGCTTGTTGTGAGGCTCTGCTGGGGTGGCAGGCCAGGGCTAGAACCCGCCATGCCTCCCGGGCGCCTCATGAGCAGCTGAGCACAGGGAGAGCAAGTAGTAGCTCTGCCCCATGTCTGAGTCTCTGGTTCAGCATTCCTGGGCCCGATTGGAAAAAAAAAAAATTAATCCAAAAATTCTTTATCATTTAAGAACTGAGAAGAACTGATAGTGTATCCTTCAGGAGCAAACAGGCTTATTTTTCCTTACTTGAACAAAAGAAAAAACACTATTAAATTAATAATAATTTTTTATTAATTTAATAGTGTTTTTTTTTTTTTTTTTTTTTTTGCTTTTTTGGGTCACACCCGGCGATGCTCAGGGGTTACTCCTGGCTCTGCACTCAGGAATTACTCCTGGCGGTGGTGGGGGACCATATGGGATGCCGGGGATCGAACCCAGGCCGGCACAGGCCGGCCGTGTGCAAGGCAAACGCCCTACCTGCTGGGCTATCACTCCGGCCCCTTTCTTTTGTTCAAGTAAGGAAAAATAAGCCTGTTTGCTCCTGAAGGATACACTATCAGTTCTTCTCAGTTCTTAAATGATAAAGAATTTTGGATTAAGTTAATATTATAATTTAAATATTTTTTCCTGAAGAAGAGTATATTAATTTAAATGTAAGCATAGACACATTATAAGCTCTATAATTTTCCATTTCCTTAAATAGATTCACTTCAAATGATTTACAGCTAAACAATAAAAACAGTATTTTCTGCATTTATCCATATGCATAGCTAGACCGAGCCTATAAAAAATGCTTGATGTTGGCACTAGCACAGAACTCATGTCGTTAAACAGCAATAATAATTGAAATAAAGCTGATTAAAAGTAGCATAAAATGACCTAACTGGTGAGTGTGAGTCTATGTGTGCATGTAAATACATATAAACTTTATGATGTGCATATATGGGGGAAAGGTTATATTTGTATATGCATGAGCAAGTAATAGACATCCCTATAGTTGCTGTCTGGCCACCCACATAGACATTTGTCTTAAAAAAAACCATCAGCCCTCAACTCTAACATACCTTTGTTTGTTTAAAGTCATTAAAGTCATATTCACTGTTCTGAAGCATTTAAGTATAACTATTTGTCACATTTTCGTAGCTTTCACAACCATACATAACATTAAACCTAGCATTCCATAGAGAATAACAAATAAGATTAAAATCCTTTTTTAAAAAAAAACTATTATTTTCCAAGTTAAGTCTAATACTTTTTTTTTGCTTTTTTTTTTTGGGGGGTTCACACCCGCAATGCTCAGGGGTTTCTCCTGGCTCTGCACTCAGGAATTACTCCTGGTGGTGCTTAGGGGACCATATGGGATGCTGGGGATCGAACCGGGCCGGCATGGGCCGGCCGCGTGCAAGGCAAATGCCCTACCTGCTGGACCAGTGCTCCGGCCCGAGTCTAATACTTTAAATATCTCACTCTTAGTCATTCATTGAGTGCAGTGATTTGCCAGAAGAATAGGATGATCTCTCATTGTGGAATTAAGAGAATAGACCACACTGAGCAAAGGCTGGTTTGTTACTGCACTCTTTTAAGCACTAGTAATTTCTTTCTGAAATTGGCATGTGATTTGTAGTTCTTTTATTCATTTTGTTTCATCGTTGGTAGGCTATCTATATGCATAGGTAGACCTAGCCTATAAAACACAGAACCCCTGTTAGAATACAAAACCTATTACCAAACAGGGGGCAGAGAGGAGTGGGGAGAGGCCCTGACTAGTATACAGAAGTACAGTGTTGGAGAGCCATGAGCACCTTTTAGTAGCTTTGCATGCAAGTGCCATAAACATTAGCACTATTTGAACTGCAAGATAATAAAAATGATGATAAAATTAATAAAATTTAGAAAAGTAAAAAGACTTAATGAGGGCCAGCCAGATAGTCTTCTGGAGTTAGGGCACACTGTGTATGCATCTGAGTTCATCCCCTTAAACACTGAGCCTGGTATAGTCACCGATCACTCTTCAGCAAGGCAGGTGTGATCCCTAAACAAAGACAATGGTTTATCCTGAATTGCTTATCCCCACCCACGTATCTCTGAGGAGGATATACTCTGGCCAAACCTCTGCGACAAAAAACTTTGCTCTTGAAGTGTACCATGGAGTTAGAAAAACCTTCAATGAGTGGAGGTTAATTTGTTGGATGTAAATACGTTTTTAAAAAGGCAAAACTGTATGAAGAATGCACATTTGGGGGCCCGAGAGATGGCATATAGCAGGTGAGACGCTTGCGCATGCAGTCACGTGGCCATCCCGTATGGTTCCCTGAGCACAGAGCCTGATGGGCCATCCCGTATGGTCCCTTGAGCACTGCCAGGAGTGGCCCAAAGCCAAGACAATAAAAAGACACATCTAGGGACTGGTGAGGTAGTACAGGAGCGAAGCTGCAGCCCACCCCGCACTGATCCTCCAGCACCACCAGGACTGATCCCTGAGCGCAACCAGGTGTGTCCCCGAAACCAAAATGGAAGAAAAGTACATACCTAGCTGTGTAAGTCAAATGCCATATATTGCATATTTGCAAAACTAAAGTACAACCTGATTCTGGGAAGGCATACACCCAGCATAGTGTTTAGGGGGTCACAACTGGTGATGGTCAAGGGGCCGTGCCATGCTGGGGACCTAAGCTGAGACTCATTAATGCAAAGTCTGAACCATGCCCTTGAGGTCTAACCATCCGGAGAGTGGTGTCTAGACACAGGGCAGCTTTCATAACTGCCGTACTGAATCTAAGTGCCAAAATTTCTTTTGATGAAACTGATACTAGGTGGAATCATGTAAAATCGAGTGTATCAATGTTCGCATTACACACAAGTATTTAAGAACTCATCTAGAGCGTGTAGAAAGATAGACTGAAATTAGCTTAGCAAATCATAAAATTAAGTAAACGTGAAAGCTAGTGGGTTTGAACCAGAGAGAGCAAGCGGTGGAGCACAAGCCTAGACTATGTCAGACATAGTCTAGTCCCAGGCACTCCTGTCCCTTTGAGCACCACATATGCAGCCCTAGTGGCTCCTAGTCTCTGCCAGGTGTGCACCAGGTGTCTCCCCACGTGTAATTGGCTGGAGTTCTGTCTAACTGAGCACTGCAGGGGCTGGGCCGTCAGCACTGCCAGTTGGTCAGCATCTTACGACACATTTATATTTAGGGCCAGAGGAGGCCCAGCTTTGATCCCAGTGTGGCCCTCCAAACACCACTAGTTGTGACCCAAAACTGAAAAAAATAAAACAAAATTTATTTATTTATATTTCCCACCATATTAAATGGACTAATGTTATTTTGGATTTGTGTAATTGCAACACTCGTGTTGATTAAATCAAGTGAAAAAAAGATATATATATATATTGAAATTTTATATATATACATATATATATATATATATCATATATATATTTTTAAAATGTCTCTACTCTGGAGCTGGAGAGATAGTACAGCAGGTAAGGCACCTTGCACAAAGCTGATCCAGGTTTGATCCCTGGCACCACTGCAGGATGTGAACCCCCAAATTAAGAAAAAAATGTGAATCTTCTCTAGTGGGTACACTGGTGATGAGGGTGGTAGGTGCAGTTATGTACACGGGAAACTCAGTATTGTAAATCAAGAACATCAATTTTTAAAAGTTAAAAAAATCAAGTGGATTTACTCTTAAGAAGTTATTAAATCTGGGAACGATTAAGCATTTAATACTCGTAATTGGTCTTTCTAATTTTTCCTGTTAGCACTGGCCTCACAGACTGTCCAGTTGGCTTGGAGGATGCCCTAGGATTAGAGACTCAGTTATTAGTGACTAACTTTTGTAAATGTGTGTTACTTTATAGCAACTCTAGACACTACTGTTAGAATCCACTGCGGCATCTTTATTAAAATAATTTTTTTCAACTGATATTTCATTTTTTGGCATGTTAACATTTGTGTACAGGATTCAATTCTAGCTTCTTAAACCCTGGGTTGCAACCTCAGGTGGGGTCAGGTAACTGAATTACAGGGGTTAGCCTTAAAATATCTCAAAAATTTGTTCCAGGGGTGGGAGAATACTCAGGGGGCAGGAATACATGTTTTTGTTTCTTTTTGCATGAGGAGACCTGTGTTCATCTATGAGCACTGTAAGAAACAGCCCCTGGGCACCTTTGGATGTGTCCATAGAAATGGCAATGATTATTTTATTGTTTTGCCCTTTTGGGTCACATTCGGTGATGTTCAGGGGTTACTTCTGACTCTGCACTGAGGAATTATTCCTGGCAGTGCTTGGGGAACCGTATGGATGTGAGGATTGAACCTGGGTCTGCTGTGTGCAAGGCAAATGCCCTACCTGCTGTGCTGTCATTCTTGCCCAAAACGCAATAATTATTATTGAAGAAAAGACCCTAAGACATCATTAAATGTTTTTTCTTATGTATCTATTATATATATCCAGGTGGTTAAAATTTTTTCAGACAAATGGTGGTTTGCAAGTAGAAAAAAAGTTTTAAGAAGCTCTGACTTAAATGGATGAATTTACAGATATCAATATAAATAAACAAGATTTTGTAGGCCTTTCATATTTTTATTTTTCTTGTGTATTTGCAGTTAATGTTAATACATTCACTTTTTTTTAGATGGAGAACAGGGTCTTCAGTTTTTTCGATTGGCATCATGTGGTCAAGATTGCCAGATCAAAATTTGGGTTGTTTCTTTTTAACCATTTTTCAGGTATGTATCAGCTTGTAATTATTTAAGATGATGTGTGATCATAGAATGTTTTAATCATTTTTACCTGAGGAATTTTTAGTATATAAAATAATCAAACAATAAGTTTTATGAGCCAGAGAAATAGGTCAGGAGTTCAGGAGTTAAGATGCTTGCCTTGCTGGTCTATACCTGTTGGCTTTCTGGCACTGAAGGGTTCCCTGGGCACAGAGCATGATGTGGTTCTCACCAGGAACATGCACTCTCTCCCCACTTGAAAGAAACACAACTTATTTTTTAAGGGATAGGGAAATGGCACAGAAATCTAGATTTATGATGTCTAAAGACCCCAAATGCGACTTCCCTTGCTCCCCGCAACCCAAGCAGCACTAAACTATGAGTCGCACATTGCTAGTGGTGATCTGGGGTTCCCTAGGTGGAGATGACTAAGCAAAGTTTTTAACAATTTGTGCGTGTGTGGAGGGGCAGAGGGAGAGCTCAGTGGGCGGGGAACACATGGTTTGGATGCAGGCGACCTGGCTTTGAGCTTCGTCGTGCCTCTCCCAAGCACTGCCTAGGGTGACCCATGAGCATGGAACCAGGAATAGCTCCTGAGACTTGCTGTCCCCAAGCCCCAGCCCCCCAAAGTCTTAAGAGCTTCCAAAGTAATATGTACACGGGATTTAAAAATTGGGTGCTCAGTGCTGATTCGGATTTTACCCTCACCACATGAATTCTGGCTTTAGGATAACCAGCCACTTTATGTTTATCTGTTCTAAATGATTCGGGTGGCCATAATTCTCTCTAAATGTACTTATGCCACTATTTTCTTTATTAAATAATTTTTTGGTTTTGGGGTCACACCCAGTAGTTTCCAGAGGCTGTTCTCGCTCTGTGCTCTAGGGTCACTCCTGGTGTTGCCCAGGGATTGGGCACGAAGGGGCTTTGTGCCAGGATTGAGCCGCAAGACAAGCTGCTTACCCTGTCCTCTCTCTGTCCCTTTAAAGAGACACTGCACTTTAAAACGTGCTTGCTGCAGTTACTGTTTCTCCTGCTGTGCGGATCGTCCCATGAGGAACCGTATTTCTTCAGGTGTTCCATCACACTATTTTATTTACCCACTAATGAATGTTCGAAATCACTAAACCATACTGCATTCCAATACTTTGAGATTCATGAGGACTTTTAAATATGTGTGTCTTTAAGTCACTGTCACTGTCTTCCCATAGATCATCTTAGTAAAATAACAGACTTAAAAATAAAATTCTGGGGCCAGAGAGATAGTACAGGAGGTAGGACATATGCCTTGTACACGGCTGACTTGAGTTCGATCCCCAGCATCCCAGATGATCCCCTGAGCTTGCCAGGAGTAATTCCTGAGTGCAGAGCCAGGAGCCGGCCCTGAGCACAGCCAGATGTGGCTCAAAAACAAATAAAATTCTAAGAGCTCATGTTTGCATGTGACGGATCCTCGGTTCAGTCCCCAGAAAACCCTCCTTCCCAAAATTAAAAATCTAAGTGTGGTTCACTCGTCAATTTTTCTCACCTTGTCGTTTGCAGGTTTTGAATTAAAAATATAAAAAGTACCCTGAGCGGGCACTCTGCCCCTGTGCTGGCCTGTGCTTTCTCCCCTAATGGACAGATGCTGGTCTCGGGGTAAGCTCTGTAGCATTGCACTTTCCTCAGCCCGATAGGATCTGAAACAGAGTAGATAAGTGCTCAGCCATAATCAGGTAGATTGATGAATGACTATACACTACAAACCTCTGTAACTGCTGCACAGGTTAAAAACAAAAAAGACCCTTGCAGATTCTGTTCCAGGAGCCATCTTCCAGTACCCATTTCTGATGCCAGAAGCGCAGTCATAGACAGTATTCCTATTTTCTTTCGAACCAACTTCGAACAGTTCCTACTTAATGAGTTAGAGTCTGGCACCCTTTACTCCACATCATGTTTGGCGCCTTAATGTCTCTGCATGTAACTGTTGGCCGTGGATTGGCCTTGCTGTGTCTGTATGCCCTAACGTCCATTTTAATCATCACATAAGCATTTATAGTTTGGAAATAGTGCAAGAATTATTATTTTTTAAACATTTTATTATACCACCGTGAGATATACAGTTACAACGTTGTTCATGTTTGGAGGTTTCGGTCACATAGTGTTCCAGCACCCCACCCTCCACCAGTGCCAATTTCCCACCACCAATGTCCCCAATTCCCACCCCCCTCCCATAGCCTGCTTCAATGGCAGGTTCTTTATCTTTTTCTCTCTCCCTCTCTCTCTTTTCCTTCTTTACACATTGTGGGTAGTGCAGGAATTATTTGAATAATCGGATGCACCTACTCATGTATTTCTTTTGTTTTTTCTTTTTTGGGTCACACCCGGCAATGCTTGGGGCTTACTCCTGGCTCTGCACTCAGGAATTACTCCTGGCAGTGCTTGGGGAACCCTATGGAATGCCGGGGATCAAACCTGTGTTGGCCATGTGCAAGGCAAACACCCTGCCAGCTGTGCTATTGCTCTGGCCCCTACTCATGCATTTCTATGGCCTATACATGTTAGAAATAGAATTCCTATTACAGAAGCATTATATAATGTAATCATTCCACTTTGGCAGGTAATAACTAAATTTTCCAGTGCTCCTTCACCAGTTCTGTTAAGCATCATCCATATACTCGATTTTGGGTGTCTTAAATTTTAGGCATTTTTTTTTTAATAGCTTTGTCATTGTTTAATGGTGACAATACCATTTTTATATATTAAATGTATTAATATATTTAATCATTAAGTCATCTATTTATATTATACACTCATATATTTATGTTTAATTAAATACATCTGATTTCTATTAATTAGATATAATTAGTATATCTTATGGAATATGTTAAAATTTAAATACATTTTAATACATTGCTATAAGCATATATATTGCGATAAGCATGCCTGTAGTTTTTGCCACATATAACTAGATTGTGGGCTTCCAGCAGTTAATGATGGGAAAAAGTGCTTCTTCTTCTTCTTCTTTTTTTTTTGTTGTTGTTGTTGTTGTCTTTTTTTGGATCACCCTAGGGGTGCTCAGCGATGCCCAGGGCTTTCTCCTTGCCACGCACTAGGAATTCCTCCTGGCAGTGCTCTAGGTGCCACATGCTATGCCAGGGATTGAATCCGGGTGGGTCTCATGCAAGGCAACTGCCCTCCCGCTGTGCTATCACAGGAAATTTCTCAAGATGTAAATAAGGGTCTGAGCGATAGCACACGGGGAGGGCATTTTTGATCAGTATGCTGTGTTACAGTTTTAATTTATATTTCTATGAAACAAGTTATATAGATTATGGGCCAAATATATGTCATCTTCAGTTAAGTGCCTCTTCATGTTTCTTGCCCGATTTCCTCTGGTTGCACTTTTATTATCTATGTTTATATTTCTTACATATGTATGTGTATATTATATATGTATGCATGCATGTGTTCTTCTCTCCCTAGTCATTTCTTGCTTATGTAAGTTGTTTGGGTTTGCCTTTTCAAAATTTATAATTTTAGTGTTGTCAGTTTATGTTCTATGATCATTAATATGTTAATATGTTTTCTCGTGGAACTTTTTTAATGCCTAGAGCCTTTACCATTCTTCTTTCTAAATTTGAGTTTTGAATATGATAGGTGATTGGAATCCAGTTTCACTTTTTCCCATATGAGTATTCAGTGGTCCCAGCATTACATATTGAAAAGATTATTTTGTTCTCTACCACTGTGATCTATATTTTGTTAGAAATTACTGACCGTATATGAGTATCTCTCAGCCTCTTTTTCCTTTTGTCTTTGCTTTAATTATATTATCTTTCTATGGCTTTGTATCTTGGAGACTTCTAGGACTAGACATGTTCACATGAATTTTATAATTGAATTGCCTGTCTCCAGTTCTTTATACATAAACCTGTTTACATCTTATTTAGATTATATTGAATCTGGTAAGTTGGAACATTTGGCATCTTTCATCTTTATGATATTGAGTCTTTCCATCCATACATGCAGTATCTTTGTGCATGAATTTTTATTTCTCTCAATTTTGATGGCTTTTAAGAAACACCTTTTTCTTGCTCAGCAGTGACTGCTGTAAGAAAGCTTAATATCCGGACTGGAGTGACAGTATTGCGAGTAGGGTGCTTGCCTTGCACACTACTGACCCAGGCTTGATTCCTTGTCCTTCTCCAGGCACTACCAGGGATAATTCCTGGGTGCAGAGTCAGGAGCAAACCCTAACGTCACGGGGTGTGGCCCAGACCCCTAGTGCAGGCTGGAGACAGCACAGGGGTAAAGGCACGTGAGCTGAGGCCGCCATTTCATACCTGCAGTGATGCCCTCAGCCCTGCTGAATGCAGCTCCGGGAAGTAAAGTAAAGACACCTCGCTAAGGCTCTTTCCTGGTTTTTATTATTAGCTCCTTTAGAAGGGAGTCACACACAGTGGTTCTGAGGCTACGGCTAGCTTCAGGTTCTGGGCTGTTCCCATAATGCCCTGTGGGACCACATGGCACCAGGGATCAAGTTGGGCCCAGCCTGTAAATCACATGTGCCAGCCATTGAGTGAGTTGTCTCTGATCCCTCGCCAGGCATTGTCTATTTTCCTGTACTCCCTACAGCATCATGAACCGTCTGTTGAAAAAGTTCATTTTGCAGCATAAATGTACATGCTGCTTTTTTTTTCCTTTTTTTTTTGGGGGCTTTTTGCTTTTTTGGGGGCCACACCTGGCAATTCTCAGGGGTCACACCTAGCTCTGCTTTGCACTCAGGAATTACTTCTGGCAGTGCTCAGGGGGCCATATTGGATGCCAGGGATCGAACCCGGTCAGTTGTGTGCAAGGCAAATGCCCTCCCGCTGGACTATCGCTCCGGCCGTGCAGTTTATCTTTAAAAGTTCCTAGGTATTACATTGCTTGAAATTAGATGCCTTCTGAAAGATTTGGTGACGTTTGAGCAGCCATCCCTTTGTGCTTTTTAGGTTTTGGCTAAGTGTCAGGTTATGTGCAAATACAGAGCAAACCAGAGGCTCGAGAGGGAGCAGGGCCAAGGCACTTGCCTCTAATGGGCTGAGCCTGGTCTGGTCTCCAGCCTGCATCTGCTCTCTAGCATGCCAAGAGTGGTCACTGCACACAGAGCTAGAAGGCCTGTTCACAGCGGGGTGGCCCCAAACCTGACAAGAACCAATGAAACAAAAAAATTCAACCCAAATCTCCCCACGGTCTTGGGGCCTGGGCGACTGATTGTGCAGCTGGGAGGGTGCTTCCATGCATGCAGCTGTCTGCATGGGGGGGTTCAGTGTCAGCATCCCATATGCACCCCCAGGCCAAACTAGGGATCATCCCTGAGCCCAACTGGATGTGGCCCAAAACCAGCCCAATAAAAAAATGAAAAAAAATGTACAGCTACAAAACAAGTCAAGTTCAACATACTAATGGCAGCTGACTTTTCATTAAGAATGAAAATATGTAGGTTTTAGGATTATGTAAGTTTTTATCCCAATCCTGCTGCTTACTACCTGTGTGATCTTGAATAAGGTCCAGTTTCGTATTTTCTGTTTCTATGTTATATCTTATCTCAGCCTCACTTTTCTGAATTATAAAATAGATACATTTTTATTTTATAAATTTTAAAGATATAAATTTATATGTAATGTTTATCTATATGATACAGAATATAAAATTAGACATTATTATGTAATAATACATATATGTAAAAATGCATAATTGAAGGATTGTAATTTATTATGAGGATAAAATGGGGACTCAAGTTTGTTAATCTTGAATAAGAAAATAGTAGCAAGCATTTATTTCTTCCTTATTTCTTTTATGGAATGCCTTATAAAGTTAATTTTTTATTATTTCCTACGTCCTTTTTGAATAAAAAGTTTGTACTTATGAAAAAGTTACTTCATTGTAAATGTATCTGAATAATATTGTCATATTTTCAAAAAATTTAAAATGACTATAAAGCACTAACTTCCAAATTGGAGAGATAGCTCATCAGATTGAGGGTGGGATTTGCATATGGGAGGATTTGGAAGGCCAAGATTCATCTTTGGCACTGGATGGTCCCCTAAGTCTTGCCAAGAAAAAAGACCCCTGAGCACAGAGAGAGGGAAGTAATCCAGAGGTATGACCCCCCAAAAAATAGAAAAATAAACAGGGGCTAGAGAGATAGTAGAGCTGATATGCAGCTAACTGAGCTTTAATATCTGGTACCTTTGATGATCCCTTGGGCGTGCCTGGCGTGATCTCTGAGATGTTCCTTTGGGCTTGCCTGGCGTGATCTCTGATCACAGAGCCAGAAGCAAGCCCAGAGCTCTGTGGAGTAAGCCCAGAGTACAAATAAACAACAAAACCAAACTGATTTCATAAATGCTATGCTTTGTTTTCATAGAACATTTCACCTATAATTTCTTTTTTTTCTTTTTAAAGGTCAGTTGATAAGTCTGTCATCGTATATGATATTGTAAGTAAAATTTTATCTGTGTGATCTCTGTAAATTGTAAATTTATTAGACTGATGAACCTCAAGTTCTGTTAGGAAATGTGCCGAAACACTACTTTCCTCTGTGTGCCCAAGAGCATAATATATACATTTCAGAATAATATTATTACGCTGTTCTCTGTTGAGTAATGTTTCAGATTATATTCGTGACTGATAAGATTAAAATACGTAGCATCTAAACCGTTTATGTCAAGGGAAGACTTATTAGTAGCCTTTGTTTCCTTGCCTCAGTTAAGATACAGCTGTTCTTGTTGTTTTCAGAATACTGAGAATATACTTCATTTGTTAACTCAGCACACCAGGTTTGAACTTAATCTCTTTTTATTATCAATTCAGTTAACAATCAGTAGGAGGAGAAACATTGTGACTCTTTTAATTATCCAGGTATGTCACAACCTGTGCATTTGCACCAAATAGCCTCCCTACTTGCTACGGGTTCAATGGACAAGACCGTGAACATCTGGCAGTTTGATGTGGAAACACTTGCCCAAGGTTAGTAAAGTTATCAGCTTTAGCCCAGTTAAATAGACTTGATCGTTAAATTCAGAAATTCAGTCATTTATATTTATTTGTGACCATTCTCAGCGGTGTGTGGGGACCACCAGGGCTACCCCCTGGAGGCGCTTGGAGGACTGTTGGTGCTAGGGATTAATTAGGGTCAGTGGCGTGCAGACGGGGCGTCTCACACCCTGTGTCCCTCTAGCTTGCCAGGCACGTCTAGAAATTGCTTACGCTGCTTCTCTTTGTAGTAAGTAAAAATTCAATGTAATGCAATCTAAAAATAATTCTAAATATTCATTTTAAATTAATATTAATCATTATATTATAATCATATTAATATCAACTAATACCAATGTATTAACATATTAATGCTAATATTATTAATGAATATTCATACTCATTACACTAAAATTGTGTTTTTAGGTACATAGTCATGTCTAATTTGCCTCCTGTAACTTGGTAACATAGTAATAGCTGTTTATGATTTAATATTTAAATGATTATTCAATAGATACTTATTATTTAATAATAATATAAGAGTAGCTTTTTATCCCATGTACTTTTTTGAGATAAATGTAATCTGAAAATAAAGTAGAAATTATAATTTCATTTTCTTTTTGGTCTCAAGCAAGGTGATACATAACTTTGTATGTGCATAACTGTCAGAAGTAATGTTAATTTGCAGATGGCAGAGCAAATAGAATGCCTTTGCTGATGAAATTCTTACAGAATAAATACTGTTTTTTGGAGTTGAAAACCATCCTGGGAGACCAGTATAAATACTTTCTATGCGATGTTCTTTTTTTCTAATGTTTTTAGTGTTATGTAATTTTTTGAAATTTTCTAAAATTATATTAAAGCCACACATAGATTTTAGAAATTTTCATTATTTTGTAATTCAAAATGAGGGATGTTTATAAGCACTTTTCATTTTATCTGTCATTTCAATTGGCCTTTTCTTTTGTTCATTAAGCAAGGACCACAGACGATCAGCCTAAACTGTTTACGGAAAATTGGTCAGAAGATGGCGTCTCAACATGGCTTGCTGCTCAGGGCTTAAAAGATCTTGTAGATATTTTCAAAATAAATAATATTGATGGAAAAGAACTGTTGAATCTTACAAAAGAAAGCCTGGCTGATGATTTAAAAATTGGTAAGTGAAAGAATAGCAGTTTTAAAAGTGCTTTCATTGGGCGGAGCGATAGCCCAGCGGGTAGAGCGTTTGCCTTGCACGCAGCTGGCCTCTGCTGGCGGCCTGGGTTCGATCCCCAGTATCCCATATGGTCCCCCTAGCACCACCAGGAATAATTCCTGAGTGCAGAGTCAGGCGTAGCCCCTGAGCATTGCCAGGTGTGATCCAAAAAGGCAAAAAAAAAAAAAAAAGTGCTTTCATTAATGTTTTCTGAAGGGTTGGGTTTGCTTTTGTTTTCTCGTTTTTTTTCTTTTTGAGCCACACCTAGCAATGCTCAGGGGTTCCTCCTGGCTCTGTACTCAGAAATTACTCCTGGCAGTGCTCGGGGACCATATGAGATGCCAGAGATCGAACCCAGGTCAGCCTCGTGCAAGACAAACACCCTATTCACTGTGCTATCTTCCTGGCTGCTGTATTCTGAGGTTTTAATGTTACTATGGTTTACTTTTAATTTATTTTTATTTAGGGGCCATACTTGGCAGTACTCAGGGCTTACTCCTGGCTATGCTCTCAGGGATCACTTCCGGAGGGCTTGGGGGACAGTATGGGTCAGCCACTTGCAAAGCAAATGCCCTACCTGATCTACTGCCACTCCGGCCCCAACACTTTACTTTTAATATTCACTTATGCCTTGGAATAGAAGGACAGCCTACTTTACATGACGTGGGAAAATAAGTGTTATATAGCATTTCTGTTACCAAAGTCACCATTTAATTACAGTTCTTAAAACATACATTTTAAAACTTGATATTGTTATTATTTTTCATTGAATTATCGTGAATCTCAAAGTTACAGACATCTATGGTTGAGTTTCAGGAGCACTTTGTTCTAACACCAGCCTAGCGTCCACTGCCTTCACAGTTGACATCTTTTACATACCATAACACTTACCTTCTTAAGGGCCAACTCTGTGATTCTTTGCATTTCATATGGTCCCCTGCGCCTGCCAGGAGTGATCTTAGAGTACACAGTCAGGAGTAATCCTTGAGCTCTGCTGGATGTGACCCATTTCTGTACCCTAAGCACCCCCCAAAAGTCACCCCTTGTGACTGGGGCGTGGCGTGCAGACTTCACATCTATGACGCCCTGGATTCCACTCTTCCCCCAGCCCCCCAACAAGCAAACAAATATATAAAAAGCCAAATAAAGCTCATCATTTTGTATGTGGTACTTACATATCATATATCTAATAAGGATATAGTATTCAAATTCACATAAAAGCACTCAGTTAAAGAACATTTATCACGATTAGATTAGGACAGCCATCACCATTACCTACCCTTTCATCCTTTTCATCCTACATTTTCATCCTTCCAGAAAGAAACTATATCCATTAGCAGGCATTCTCCTGGCACATGTTAGTCCTGTGTCTCTGTGATTACTGCTCCATTAAATGAATCACCACTCTGGTTATCTGTGCATCAGTTAATTTAATTCAGATTGATTCTGCTTTTTAGATATGAATCTGTTAGAGAGTTGAGTGTGGGATGATGTTTCTGATATTCTTGGTGGCATGGAAATGACGGGAGTGGAAATGGCGGGTCCCTGGGTGTCTGTGCTGCGTGTGAGGGGAGCACCCAGGCTGTCTGACAAACAGCCATGCTCTTCTGTGTTTTCTTAAGCAGTGTGCAAAGATTCCAAGAGGTTTCTTTTGTGGTCTTGACAAGCAGTTACCTCATGACAAGTGACGCTGAATGACTTTTCATATGCTTTGTTAGCAAGTTGTTCATTTTCTCTGGAGAAATGTCTATTCAGGGTGTTTACCTAGCTGAGTAAAAGGGGTTTATTTTTGTTACTCAATGCTTTCATGTGAATTTGGATACTAAATTCTTAACCAGGTACATGGCAAATAAATATTTCTCTAATTCTCTGGGCTGTTCACGCACCTTTATTGATGTATTGATTGTGACTGGGATCTAACCCAGGCCCTCACACCTTGAAGGTGATAGAGCTGCTTCCCTTGCCCTGCACTCACACTTGTGCTGAGCCCAGGGCCTCGTACTGGGAGGCAGAAGCCGGTGTTTAATTTTGTTTTTGATGTGTTTGGGGCTTACTCTAGGTGGGTTTAGGGGACTGTGTATCAAAACTGCTTGCTGTGCTATTGCTCTGGCCCTGGCATGTATTTTCCTGATAGTGCGGTGCCCGTCCTGAGCCCACTCCCCATCCTGAGCCGCTGCCCGTCCTGAGCACGCTTCCCATTCTGAGCGTGGTGCCCTTGGTTAGTGCAGTGCCCATGTAGCAGCCAGACTGAGTGTATTCTCTTGTAGAATCCCCAGTGTACCGAGAACCAATTATGAACACTTTTGTTATTGTGTATTTCACGGTGGTATAATAAAAATTTTTTAAAAAGAGAATCCCCAGTGTAACACAGCAGGTGCACTGCCTCCAAGAGCAGAGACCTCTGTGAGCATGGCAGCCAGATATGTGGACGGGTCCATCCCCAGTCACTACTGGCCATGAGTGCATGGAAGGTCTCAGCTTGGTTTCACTGACATTGTTTATGAGCCTTGAGTCGCCACACTCCCACCCTGCCAGTGGAGTTCTGGACTCAGCAGTTCACTACTCCTGGTACAGCAGGCCCCTGAGCTACGTCTGAAGTTCAGGCTTGGTGAACTTCAGGCTCAGCAGTTTATTTGGGTCATTGTTGATGAACCCCGAGCTCATGAAATCCCCGTTTTTCAAGGAGCAACCTTGAAACAGCTTTTAAGATTGCTGAGGTTTAACTAACACTGAGCACTGAGTTTGCCTATTGTTTTTGTAGCTTTTTGAGTCACATCTGGTGAAGCTCAGGGGTTACTCCTGGCTCTGCACTCAGGAATTACTCCTGCCAGTGCTCTAGGGACCATATGGGATAGGGGATCAAACTCAGGTCTGCCGCTTGCAAGGCAAAGACCCTACCTCTGTACTCTCGCTCTGGCCCCAAGTTTTTGTAGGAACTTTGAGGTATTCTTAAATTCTTCTAACCCCATCTCCAACCACCACCATCACCTAAAGATGAACTGGCTTAAAAACTAGCTTAAAAACTCTAAATTGCTAATACACTAAGCTTCCTAAAATTACAATGAAGTTCCTGTTTTAATTATTTTTAAATAATTAAAATATTTTTATTATTTTTGAAGTGAGAATTAATCTTATTATACAGGCTTCATATTATAAGCATTTTCTATTTTTATATCGGAAATATAATTTTAAACACTGTATAACATCCCATTAAATTATCATATACTGAATTACTTAAGATTTTTTAAAATATTTTTATTATACCACCGTGAGATATACAATTACAAAGATGTCCATGTTTGGGTTTCGATCATAGTGTTCCAGCACCCATCCCTCCACCAGTGCCCATTTCCCACCACCAGTGTCCCCAATTCTCTCCCCTAGACACCTCTATGGCAGGTTCTTTATCTCTTTTCTCTCTTTCTCTTTCTCTTCCTACTCTTACACATTGTGGGTTGCAATATATACATTTAGAGGTTATCATGTGTATCTTTTTGCCTGTATTCAATGCTCAGCTCTAGGCTGGTATTATCACTTTCGACCGTTACTAGCACACTGTTCCCTTCTCTGTCCTACCTAACCTCTGACTCCCACACAATTGTGGTAGATTCCACCTTTGACAAGACCGCCTAATCTATGGTTTGCCTGACCTTGGATATTGGTATCTGCACTTTTATTTTCATAGCAGCACTAATCACAATAGCCAGAATCTGGAAACAGAGTGCCGAGAACTGATGACTGGATAAAGAAACTGGTACATCTACACAATGGAATACTATACAGCTGTTAGGAAAAATGAAATTATGAAATTTGCCTTTAAATGGATAGACATGGAGAGGATCATGTTTAGTGAAATTAGCCAGAAGGAAAAAGACAGATATAGAATGAACGCATTTATTTGCATGAGGTATATATATATATATATATATATATATATATATATATATATATACCTCATGCATATATACTCATATATACCTTTTATATATATAAAATGCAAATATATATATATATATTATGATACCAATATCCAAGGTCAGGCAAAAAATTAAAATGTTTTACATTTAAGAGAAAAATGAGTGAAATTTATGTTCATAAATGAAACAGTTTTACATGATTGTGGATTTCTTGTTTGGTTTTGGGCCACACCCAGTGGAACTCAGGGATTTCTCCCGGTTCGGTTTCTCATTCACCCACAAATGACTCCAGGTGAGATCGGGGGACCACTTGGAGTACCAAGGATAGAACTTCGTGTTGGCTGCATGCAAGGCAGGTGCCCTACCCATTGTACTATTGCTCCCGTCCCAGTGTTTCTTTTGAAATCCATAAAATACTCCGTTTCATAAAAATTTAAAACATTAGATGGAATGGCTACATTATAAAGGGAACAGCTTACAAATTCTCAGAAATTTTTTGTATAGTCATTTTTGGCTTTTTGTGTGATATATCAGTGTTTGGCAACCTGAAGTTCTGAAGAACCTTGAGAAAAGTTTCATGTAATAACAATGTCAGAAGATAATTAGATTGTAGTGTATTAAATCTTTTTCCTAAAGACTTGCATAAAGCTTGCCAGTTTTCTAGCCCTAACAAAATAATTTCTGTTTAGAATCTCTAGGGCTGCGCAGTAAACTTCTGAGGAAAATTGAAGAACTCAGGTCAAAGATGAACTCCCTTTCTTCCGGGATTCCTGATGAATTTATCTGTCCGATCACTAGGGAGCTTATGAAAGACCCTGTCATTGCAGCAGGTACGTGTACCGCTCTAGAGGCAGGACATGTCCAAAGTGAGTAAATGTGGGCTGTTTACAGAAGTTCATTTAAATGTGAAAAATGAGAAGTTCCTTTTTTATTTCTCATAGGTAGTATTTGTGTGTGTGGTTTGTGTGGTGGTGGTACTCAGGCTTACTCCTGGCTAAAACACTTTCGAATTAACTAATCTTCCAGTGTCCCTAGCAGTGTGTGTGGAAGAAACTGTACTATTCTGCTGTAGATTCTTGATTCATTTGACATAAATTGACCACATAGATTCATTTCTGGGTTCTGTTTTCTTCCATTAATCTTCATCTATTTTCATATTGTTCTGATTTTTCTTTATAGTATAAAGAAAATTCTTTATTCTTAAATTTTTAAAGAATAAAGAAAAATCTTTAATTTTAAATTTTTGTTTGTTTTTGGGTTACTCCAAGCTCTGCACTCAGGAATCACTCCTGGTGGGCTCAGGGAATCAGATTGGCCGCATGCAGGGCCTTACCCACTGCACTATTGCTTTGTGACCAAATTCTTATTTCTTGTATGTTATTATTGGAAACAAATGTTTAAAATCCAGTTAAAAGTTTTGGTTGGCTTCATCAGAGTCTGTTAGTCATTAGTCGGTGACTTCAGTTTCCCCTATGTCGTCTTTCTGGAATTTCTTAGATTTCGTTACTACATTTGTGTCTTTAATCTACCTTGACTTATTTCTGTAGGTGATAAAAGTAACAATATATCTTTAATATTTTGTACGTAGATACCTTTTTTTTTACCACTATTTGTTATGGAGAGTATTTAGTGGTCTTTGGCTGTTGGGTAGTTTTGGCATCCTTGTTGAATGAATGTCACTGGACCAAGAGTTTATTTCTAAGGTCTCACTTTATTTCACTGTTATTTGTGTTCATAACAATACTATATTTTATTTATTGGGTTGAAAATGTTTAAAATTCTAGATGAAAGTCCTGATAAACATACATAATGCTTATATTTTATCCCTGTCTGAGCGTGCCTGAGTTGGGGGGTGGATTCAGGAGGCTGAACCCAGAGTCGCAAATAAGTAAAGCATACCGAACATGTGTCATTTATTAATGGTTTTTTGAAGAGAAAATTTATTTATTTTGATGAAAGTTATTCTCTTTTAATGATTTATGCTATTAGAAACAGCAAAGCCATTAATACAATAAAGGCAATGTAATAAATAGTAGATATCCACAAATCATACCTGATAAGGAGTTAGTGTCTATAAGGGCAATAATATAAGGGCTAGAGATAGCTCAGTGCTAAGTAGTAGTACATAATATCTGGTGTGTAAATCATCAGAGTTTTTTTAAATTGCTTTATTCTTGACTTTTATATATGTTTCCAGAGATTTTGGAATCAGTATTTTAGTTTCTATATAAAAGTATGCCAGAGTTAGTGGGTTTTGTTTTTGTTTAGGCAGACATGTAATTAAAACACTAAATGTGCACATTATTTTCATACCTTTGATCTATAAATTTTCATCAATGCTTTTTTTTAAAAAAGATTTCCTTGGGACTTTCCCATCTGGTTCACCTAAAGTTAATTTTGGAGATGGCAGGTTTGCTCCAGTGACGCAGTTCATGATTCTCTATTTTCAGGCCTCTATTGAATATTTAACATGTTAATTCAGCTAATTCAATTCTGTAGCTTTTTTCTGGAGAGGCTCCAAGAATTTGCCTTTGTGGAGCAGCAAGGATGACATCCTCCTTGGCTGTGCTGTTGCAGAGCAGGTGTGACGCCAGTCTTTTTGTTCCAGCGTTCTGTTGTATAATACATTTAACCCTTAGAGGTGATTTTCTCTGACCTAGCTACTGGCTATTAGCTCTGCATTGTTTCTGGGTTTAAATTCCAAAGACTGTCACTTGTATAAATCCCATTTAGCCTGCAGATTAAGAGTGAGACTGCTTGGACTAAGTTCTCAGCCGTGACACTCCTTGCTTGTGACCTCAGAAAGCATCGGTCTCAGGTGCTTCCTGAGACCGATGCTGAGTAAATGAGTGACCATGTCCTGCAGTGGTCTCACGACCGTCAGTGCTCACAAAGTTCAGTGCTGCATCTAGAGGTGTTGTGCACTGTCCAGTTCTGAGGGCAACAGATGCAATACAGGGTTTCTTAATCACCAGAAATTAATCTCACAGGAACATTATTAGGTTGATAAGTTTCTAGAATCTCACCACTTGGATTATGAAACAAAATTGTGAGTGCAGCCTATTGAATATGGCATTTCCTAAAACTATGTGCAGCTCTTCTTTTGTAGACTCCGCATCTTGGTTTATAGGAAAAATCACATGGTTTTGTTTGGATGCAAAAATTATAGTTTTAGGGGCCGGAGCGATAGTCCAGCGGCTAGGGCGTTTGCCTTGCATGCGGCCAGCCTGGGTATGATCCCGGCATCCCATGGTCCCCGAGCAACACCAGGAGTAATTCCTGAATGTAGAGCAGGAGAAACCCCTGAGCATTACCAAAAAAGCAAAACTATATATATAGTTTTTTAATTATTTTTATTTTTTTAAAATTTATTTCACTGTATCACTGTCTTCCCGTTCATCATCGATTTGCTCGAGCGGGCCCCAGTAACATCTCCATATGTCCTGTTTCATGCTAGTAGAGCCCAAGGCATCTGCTTGCTCCAGGAACATACAGAGCCTCAGTCCATTCGGAATGAGGTCTATAATTGTTACTGGTATTTGGCATATATATCAAATACAACACGGGTAGCTTACCTGCAGGCTCTGCCGTGCAGGTAGCATACTCTTGTAGGCATCTCTAAGTCCAGCATTTATTGGTGAACCGGGCGAGCCGGGCGCTGATAGGCTGGTCTGCTAGGTGGAGGTCTGATGAGAGAGAAGTCCAGATGTGGAAAATGGAGGCCCTCATGGAGTGGGGGGGTCGTCTGGCTTGTTGCGAGGCTCTGCTGGGGTGGTGGGCATTTTATTGTACCACTATGAGATACAGAATTACAAAGATGTTCATATTTGGGTTTCAGTCATACAGTGTTCCAGCACCCATCCCTTCACCAAGTGCCCATTTTCCACCACCAGTGTCCCCAATTTCACCCCCCCCCCAGTCTGCCTCTATGGCAGGTCCTTAAAAAAGTAGTTTTAGAAGTTAAAAAAAACCTTTATATCAGAAGTGTTAATATAATGATAAATGTTTTTTGTTAAAATGCTTGATCACTTGACATCGATTTGCTCGAGCGGGAGCCAGTAACATTTCCATTTGACCCTATCACGTGCCAGTGTAGCACAATGGCATCTGGTTGATTCAGGAATACGAAGAGCCTCAAACTGTTCATTCAGGGTCTTGACAAAGAAGTCGGATCATCTTGTAGGTGGGTGGCCACGTGATCTTTTGACATCCCATGGGATCCAGTCGGTAATGGCTCTAGTCCAGCGGTTGTCTCCAAATCGCATTACATGTCCAGCCCATCTGATTTTCGATGCCTTGGCAAACGAGACAGCATCCCTGACTCTGGAACGGCAACGGAGGTCAGAACTCTGGATTCCTTCTCTCACTTGAGTGAGGCGTGATATTCCAAGCATAGCTCTTTCGATTCCTCTTTGGGAGACCCGAATAGCATTCTCATCCTGCTTTTGTAGAGCCCAGGTCTCTGAGGCATATGTTAATGCAGGGAGAATGGTGGAGTCGAAGAGATGTGCCCAGAGCTGGAGGTTCTTTGTCCTTTTTGCTATTTCTTCAATGCTTTTGAAGGCATTCCATGCCGCTCTCTCTTCCTCCTGCGCAGCTCAGGTTTTAGGTCATTCATCATGTTGTCTTCTCAACCTAGGTACACATAACTGCTGCATTCAGAGATGTCTGTTCCATTGAGAGTGAATGGGGCCTCTGGAACTAGTTCATTTTTCATGAACATGAGATTCAGCTGTAGACCTATCTTTCCACATTCTTGGTCAAAGTCAGCCAGCATTTGTGCCGCTTGGCTAATGTTTGGTGTTATTAGAATGATGTGATCAGCGAAGCGGGGTGGTGTAGTTGCCGACCGTCTATCTTCACTCCCATTCCTTCCCATTCTAATTGTCGCATGTGTTCTCAGGGGTGGCGCTGAAGAGTTTTGGTGAAATGGTATCACCCTACCGAACCTCTCTTTGACATTGATGATCACTTCCTTGTAGAATGGTGAGATCCTGGTGGTTAATCCGTAATAAAGCTCACGAAGGATCTTGATGGGGTTTGAACACCCTGTTTGGCTAGGGCTTAAATAACTGCTTAAGTCTCCACAGAATCAAAGGCTTTCTTTAAATCAATGAAGGTGAGACAGAGCGGCATCTTGAATTCCCTACAAACCTCAATGAGCTTGGTTACCATGTGCATATGGTGGATTGTGCTGAATCCTTTTCGGAAGCCAGCTTGCTCGCATGGTTGTCCTTCATCTAATGTTCTGCTAACCCTGTTCAGGATAACTCGAGTGAACAGCTTGTAGATGACAGACAACAGGCAGATGGGACAATAGTTGCCAATGTCATGGATGTCTCCCTTCTTGAACAGTAGAACTGTCCTGCTGGTTTTCCATTGGGAGGGCACCTTACATTCGGACAGGTAGTGTGTGAAGAGCCGAGCTAGTGTATTGGTGAGTACTGATGGCAGATTCTTCAAGTGTTCGGGTCTGACTTTGTCTGGGCCTTCTTTGCCCGACAAAATGGCATTTTGGATTTCAGAAGGGAGAACGTTGGGAACGACATATTCATCCTCCCGAATTTGGTATGTGGGCAGGTGGACGTGGCTATCAAAGAGATCTGAATAGAAGTCATGGATAATCTTCTCCATTGTCTTTCTGGAAGATGTGATAGATCCATCAGGGCGTCAGAGGGCAGTCATCTTGGTCTTATAGTTGGCGAAGGACTGGCGGGCATTGCAAATGCTTTTCCCTGCTTCTGCTGCATCTTCCAGTATTTCTGCTCTTCTGTCTTTGAGGTCTTCTTTTTATCACTTCTCTGCACTGCCTTTGCAAGCTTGGATGTTAGCATTTGGTCGCCTGAGGCTCGTGCCTCGCCATGTTGGTGAATGAGCTCGAGAGTTTTTGAAGACAGGCATCCTTTTGTGGCTTTCTGTCTCTTGGCATTCTTCGCACTATTATGGAGGTCCTGAACCATTCAGTTGTATTTTTCATCGATGTCGTCAATGATGATATCTTTCCATGTTGCCACAATGGTGCCAAAGAGTTCCCAATTGGTGGTCGTTCTGGGAGTTCTCTTCTTAAACTTTGCAGCCTTTTCTCCCCGTTGCGTGAAGTAGAAATTTGCACAAAGGAGATGGTGGTCCAATCCTGTTTGGAATTTGGGGATGACAGCACCATTGGTCAGTCAAAACCTTTGATTGAAGATGATGTGGTCAATTTCATTGTGGAACTCCCATGTCCAACGTTTCAATTCAGCTTTCTGGAACTGAGTTCCCATGAATGGTCTTGGTGGACATGATGAACTCAGATAGTCTCTCACCCTGTTCATTCCATTCTAGGCCATGGGTCCCGATGTAGAATTCTTTGGCCAATCTTCTCGGTCCTATCTTGGCATTAAAATCACCAACTATGATCTTGTAGAAGGTGTGATCTTTTTTATAGAACTCCTCCAATTCCATGTAGAATTTCTCAATTTCATAGTTCTTGTATGTGGATATTGGTGCGAAGACAACAAAGATAGAAATTGCTGGCAGTGGGCCACATCTCTTCAAGTGTAATGGTCCTATCTGGTTTGTTAGGCATTCAAATGAATCAATGTTGATGGCCATGTTTGTGTTGGCGACGCCACCGACGCCTTTCATCGAATGTTCCTAGGAAGAGTTCTTCTCCTGTGTCAAAAACAGTGTGATGCGATTGACACCTCCTCGTCTCAGTCAGACCAAGGATGTTGTATTTGATCTTTTTGCGCTTTCACCATCAGGTCCTTGATATATGCTTCCGATGCCAGCATCCATGCATTGAAAGTACAGACAGTCATTTTAGTCCTTCTTCGTTTTGGCAGCCTAGTTTAGCCCTGAAATTTTATCAGGAACTCCTTGTTCATCCTTCTAGGTGCTGCTGTATTAAGACCCTGCTGATCTTTCAGGGTCGATAAGATACACATTTTTATTACTGGTTTTGGCAAATCGAATACGCATCAGACAGCTTGCCAGGCTCTGCTGCGCGGACAGTATATTTTCAGTAGCTTGTAGGGCTCTCTGAGAGGGGTGTGGGGACAAATCGTGTGGCCACGTGCAATGGGGAGAGATGGTATCTGCATCTGTGGCACAAGCATTTCTGGGCTTGAAATACTCTCCTCTGAAGGGCGGGTCCTTGTAGGCTGGATCTCTGACAAGCCAGGCTGGAGATTGGCTTAATCTCTTGGGTGGAGATCTTACGAGCTGTGGAGTGTGGATTATGAAGATCGCTGCCAGCATGGTGTGGGGGTTCCGCTGGGTTCGGTCTGAGGCTCTATGGGGATGGTGGACTCGGGCCAGAAGTTGCTCTCGTGGTCAGTGGAGTGCAGGGGGGTTCAACAGGGAAAGCTGGTATCTGTTCTGCCTGGGGTATCTCCGTCTGTTGCTCAAGCATTCCTGGGCTTGAAATACATATACATACATACATAGATACATATATGTATATATGAATAAAATGTATCAGCAAATGTCCTCCTATAAAAAGTTATTCCAACATCTGCAGCAGTGTGGATAGGCCTTTGTTGTAGCAAGCGCAGGTCTTGTTCTCGGTCAAAACTGAAATCAAGGGGCTGGACTGGATGAATTTAGGAAAGGTTTGAGCCAGGAAAGGGAGAGGGGGAAGCACTCAGATTATGGAAGAATCCTTAGGCAGGATTCCAGTGAAACCTTTCATCGAAGGGGAGTGAGCACTTTTTACTGAGCTGAAAGCAGATGGAAGTGGTAAAACAAGGTTAGGATGTTGAAAAGATCATTTTTCTGCTCTTGGTTCTTTCTCTTTTTGGGTCACGCCCAACAATACTCAGGGGTTACTCCTGGCTCTGCACTCAGGAATTATTTCTGGCAGTGCTCAGGAGACCATTTGGGATGCTAGGAATCAAATCTGGGTCAGCTCGTACAAGGCAAATGCCCTTCCCGCTCTATTATCACTCCAGCCCTTGGTCTTGGTTATTTAGTCAGTAGGCATATCGGGCCTGCCCTTGGGACATCCCACTTACCCTGCCTACTCCCCAATTGTCCCTGTCACCTTGAGGATGTTAAGTAAAAACTAACCTGTACTATATCATTTCACAACAGTAACACCAGACTCAGTAGAGAGAATGAATTGATGTTTGCCAGAATAGGAGGGAAGCAAATCATTAACACTCAAAGATCTTAAGTTCTCAACACACAAAAAATGGAAAATTTACAATTGTGTGGAGTGGTTAAACTTCCATTTGAAAAAAAACAATTCTGTTGACTGTAATAGAAAATGGGCCAAATATAAGTCAGGCGAAAAGCCAGTGGCTCTTCAATATGTTCTTTTTTTTTCCTTTCTTTTTTTTTAAACTTTTTATTTTTACAATTACAAAAGATATACAATTAAAAAGTTCATATTTGGGTTTTGGTCATACAGTGTTCCAGCACCCATGTTCTGTCTTCCTCATAATAAAAGCACCATTACTCATGAGAGATTGGTAAAAATCCATTTTGACAACATTCTGCTGGGAGAAGCTCAAGGGAAAAGGCAATTTTTCAGGCAGAAATAAAACAGAATTCCTAGGTATAGAGAATTACGTACACAGGTGCTTGCTACAGTCCTGCTCCCGGCATCTCCCCCTAAGGTTAGAGCTCTAGTTGTGAAAGGCAAAGAGTAGGAACACCCTAGATGTTCACAGAGGATATTGTGGAAGAAAAATTCTTTAAAGAAGTAATTCAGGGGGCCGGAGTGATAGTCCAGCCGGTAGGGCGCTTGCCTTGCATGAGGCCAACCCGGGTTCGATCCCCAGCATCCCATATGGTCTCCTGAGCACCGTCAGGAGTAATTCCTGAGTGCAGAGCCAGGAGTAACCCCTGAGCATTGCCAGGTGTGACCCAAAAATAAAATAAGTAATTCATTGAAAAATAGACCAAGTACAAAACAGTGTGCATACCATGCGAAGTTTTCATCTAAGAATGTAGTACATTTAAAATAGATTAACAGGGGCCGGGGCGATAGCCCAGCGGGTAGGGCGTTTGCCCTTGCATGCCGGCCGGCCTCTGCCGCCCGGGTTCAATCCCGGCATCCCATATGGTCCCCTGAGCACCGCCAGGAGTAATTCCTGAGTGCAGAACCAGGAGTAACCCCTGAGCGTCGCCGGGTGTGACCCAAAAAAGAAAAAAAAATAGATTAACAACTAATATACGTGGTTATCTGTATGTGAAGGATGGAAACAGGGTCAAACTGAAATAAACGCCTCTGAACTCACCTTGTTTTATAGTGTTTACTTTGAAACCATTTAAAAACTTTGCAGTTAAATTTATGAAAATTGGGAGGATGGAACCAGAAATAAGAACATGTCAGCTGTATTAGCATTGTTAACTTTCAACTGTGGCATGCATTTAGATGAGAGCCTCATTTAAATGAGGATGACAGGTAAATGTAATCAAGAACTAAGATGTTCAGCTTAAGAAAAAAGCTTCAGGGGCCGGAGCGATAGTCCAGCAGGTAGGGCCTTTGTCTTGCACGTGGCCGACCCGGGTTCGATCCCGGCATCCCATATGGTCCCCAAGCACTGCCAGGAGTAATTCCTGAGTGCAGAGCCAGGAGTAACCCCTGAGCCATCGCCGGTGTGACCCAAAGAGCAAAAAAAAAAAAAAAAAAAAAACTTCAATTATAAATATGAAAGCAGTAAGGAAGGAAAATTCCAGCACATGCAGGGTAAGAACCAAATATTAAAGATCTTAGCTGCACAGAGAACGTGGTTAACTATATGTGAATCAGTTAAAATCCCCACTGAATTCCCTTGTGGAATAAAATATTTAATTCCTGAGTATCTTTTCTAACTATTTGATGTCTTGTAAGGTTTAACTGAGTTACTCTAAGCTCGCTCATCCTTAGTCACAATCTATACACATGGCCAGTGCACAGCCAGAGCACACATGTTGCCGGCTTCACTTTACCTGGTCTCTGTCCTTTAAGCTCTTCTACACCTCCTTTTTCTCTACTGTAGTGCTCAAAAGAACAAAGTATTATAAGCTTAACATCATATTGTCCTAGGTAACTTGAACAATGTTAACATGTCTCAATGTTTAGTAACTGGCAGAGACATTTTAGGAGTCGGAAACAATACTAATTTAAGACTGGCAACAGAGTTCACACCTGACTGCTTTAGTAACTTCTTTTGATATTTTGCAAATAACCTGTATTTTTTTCCAGATGGATATTCATATGAAAAGGAAGCAATGGAAAATTGGATCAGCAAGAAGAAACGCCACCAGTCCCATGACAAACCTTGTTCTTCCTTCATTAGTACTCACACCAAACAGAACTTTGAAAATGGCCATCAATCGATGGCTTGAGACACATCAGAAATAAATGGTCTCTATTACAGCCTATTATTTAGCTTTTCCAGTGAGCTCATTTTTTTGAAAAGGCAAAATAAGAGAAAGATAAATATCAAAATTTAGTTACCTACAAAATTATTTCAGTCTGTTTTCATTCTCTAAGACCAAGGGCTAAATCTGCACATATATTTTGAATATTTAAAAGCTTTTTGTACTAGTGAAAAATTATGTAAAGAAATAAAAGTTCTACTTTAATGGCAATGCGTATTTGTTCACGTGAGATACAGGTTCTTTTTGCATTAATAATCAAAGATTGGAACATAATGGATTTAAGCTTTAGTTAATAGTCTTTGGGAACTTTAAAATCTTTTTATAGACAATTTGTAACAGTAAATTTAGATTTGTTTATAACTAAGCTGAGAAAACTAGATTGATATGTTGACTGCTACTGCTGAGTTCTTACAAACTGGTAATGATTCCCCACACAATTCTAAAGTTGTGATACAAGTCAGATGGAATAAATTATCACTAATATATCAAATTGACTTTGCTACAGTATATAAATTCTAAAAGCTAGCCTTTTAGAATTTTTAAAGTTCTCACATAAGTCAGTAACAGCATTGATACTGAATACAACACCCTAGTAAACATTCACTCAGAAGCAAATCTCAAGTTCAGGAAAGTGAAGTTGTATTGATGGAGTATAACTGCCTCAGGTCATGGATGGACGCCATAGCCGGGAGAGCTTATTCCATCGAAAGGGAACCCGCAGTAGAATCACAGGTTAGAAATCAAGACACCTCTCGACACTCATACTTAAAGTTTTGAAAATGTAGAAATAACAGGGCAAATGCAGTGTAATTAGATTTTTTCTGTTTTATGAATCACTTGATCACATCCCATTATTCATCGATTTGCTCGAGCGGGCGCCAGTAACATTTCCATTTGACCCTATCACGTGCCAGTGTAGCCCAATGGCATCTGCTTGCTCTAGTAATATGAAGAGCCTCAAACCATTCGTTCAGGGTCTTGATGAAGAAGTCTGACCATCTTGTAGGTGGGCAGCCACATGATCTTTTGACATCCCGTGGGATCCAGTTTGTAATGAATGCTCTAGTCCACTGGTCATCTCCAAATCGCATTACATGTCCAGCCCATCTGATTTTTGACACCTTGGCAAATGAGACAGCATCCCTGACTCTGGAACAGCGATGGCGGTCGGAACTCCGGATTCCTTCTCTTACTTGAGTAAGGCATCAATAGTGTTCTCATCCTGCTTTTGTAAGGCCCAGGGCTCTGAGGCATATGTTAATGCACGGAGAATGGTAGAGTTGAAAAGATGTGCCTGGAGCCGGAGGTTCTTTTGTCTTTTTAGCTATTTCTTCGATGCTTTTTGAAGGCATTCCATGCTGTTCCTTCCTCCTGCACAGCTCAGGTTTTAGCCTCGTTCATCATGTTGACTTCTTGACCTAGGTACACATAACTACTGCATTCAGAGATGTTTGTTCTATTGAGAGTGAATGGGGCCTCTGGAACTAGTTCATTTCTCATGAACATAGTTTTGTTGAGATTCAGCTGTAGACCTATCTTTCCACATTCTTGGTCGAAGTCAGCCAGCATTTGTGCCGCTTGGCTAATGTTTGGTGTTATTAGAACGATGTCATCAGCGAAATGGAGGTGGTGTTGCCGACTGTCTATCTTCATTCCCATTCCTTCCCATTCTAATTGTCACATGATGTTCTCGAGGGTGGCATTGAAGAGTTTTGGTGAGATGGTATCACCTACCAAACCCCTCTTTTGACATCAATGATCACTTCCTTGTAGAATGGTGAGATCCTGGTGGTGAATTTGTAATACAGCTCACGAAGGATCTTGATGCATTGTATTGGTTTTATGAATATACGTTATCAATTTGGTGAAAATCTAGAAAAGTGCATCTACTAAAGACATCTTCATCTTCGTGATTTGTAAAATGGTTGCCAGCCTTGCCTATCACAGAATTTGACTTCCAGAGCAGTATTTTACACACTGCTTCTTCTCACCCAGGAAAACAGAGGGTAGAAATTTGTTCTAAAGTGTTTTATTGCATTTTATCAAGAATATTTGCTGTGACTATTAGAATATAAGAATTTTAATTGATAGAACCTAACATTGGGCTAAAAATCCTTTTGATCAAGTTATAGTCTTATAGGAAGCTGGATCCCTTATACATAAAAGTAACCCAAACCCTTCAGAATAGAAAGCATAGTGTTTAGTTCATTTTTTAAACTTAGTTTCCTTTCTGCTTCTTACGGGGGTTGATGTGCAGTGCCCGGTATTGAGCCCGGGTCGCATATGCCCGCAAGCACCCTACAGCTGTGCTACATCCCGGCCCCAGGGAGGCTTTTTCTATTTCACAGGTCAGTTTCCTGTAAAACCAAATGTCAATAATATACCAAAGTGAGATGCTTCTGTTTTTGTATCTATGTAAAGATCAAACAGCTGCTCCACATACACACGGGCAAACCCTAAACCAGAAGTAACCCACCAAATCCAAATCTCCCCCAGGTAGGTGCCACCCAGTATGCCGGCTGGAACCCACAGTCCATTAGGGATAGATGGGTATGGCTCCCCCCTGCCAAGGGTTTCCAAAGGAATAGGAGTATACCAAAATCCGGGTAGCTGGTAAATTCGTAGGGAGTCATACTGTGTGGCTTGACAGGAAAGGCTGCTTGATGCAGGAAGGCGCTCGAGCCGGAACACTTACCCCATTCCATCCACTTCCTTTCTCAGAGAGGGGGTGCTGAGGCGACACCTTACATTGCTAGAGTACTTCTGGCTCTTGGCTCCAGGATCGTAGGTGGTGCCAGGGAGCAAACTAGGCTCAGCCACATACCAGGCAGGCAAGCTGCTTAATTCTGGTACTGTTTCTCTGTTCACATTCTGGGTTTTAATGAGAGCTATGACGAATTGAAAATCTTATACTCAAACTAATACCAACAGCCAGCCAGTAGCGTGAAAGGTGCAGTCACTGGAGAACAGACTTAAGAGTCCAAGTTTTTGGGAATCTTTTTGGAATTTTATGAATACAGCACAATGTAGTGTTCACACTTGACTTTGAAATGGAAGTCGATAAAAGGAAATATATACTCTAACTGAAAGATCACACAAATATGCTGGAGAACAAACTTTCACATTGACTTTTCACATTCAGAGTATGGCTGGATTATGAGAGTTCTAATATTAAAAATAAACCATTGATAGTAAAAGGAGACTAAGATCTCATGGGAAAATATAGAATCCTATATAGAATATCTTCTATGGCTTTCTTCCTATATTAGGCAAAAGACTTATTTTTACCTTTAAATATTTTTAGGTTTTTGAAAGCTGTCACGCCTATATTGAAATACTTATTAAAGGAAATTAAATATGCATTTAATAGTAATTCTATACAAATAGGCTTTTACTACTTGCAGTGGCCAATAGAATCACACAGGATTAAAGCAAGGCATTTAGTTGCCATCAGGACATTCTCTGCTTAGCCATTACTTCATTTAATGCAAAACAAAATTTTATGAATTGTCTTTATTCCGTATGGAAAAGTACAGTAGTTGTGCAGAAACAAAACTACATAACAAAAGAGTAAGACTTTCACAATTGTTAAAGAAAACAAGAAACAATAAATAAGCCATAGTAGTTATAGCAGAACTCATGAAAAGCTTATAAAAATGATAAAGCTGTACAAAGTATTCTGTACACATTCAGAAGCAAATATTGAAGCATGATACTGGAAAATTCTTACTCATACAAAACCATAATGTTCACAGGAACTTCAGTACAACTTCATTTTTAAAACAATCTGTAAATATAGAACTTCCTTCTCCCCAATTGTAGAAAATAAATTTCACATCCCAACATATAAAACAAACACACTCCCACCTCTCAAACACGTCAACATCCTCCCGGGACATACCATCTCCATTATAAAAATACCTTTAGATCAGCGTTCATTCCTGTACCTCACCTGTACAAATGAATAACACACCATCTTGGATTTAAGTAGCACCCCAAAGGTGTTCATACTGAGATAAAGTGCCGTTACTGGTATACTGTTATTAACATGCCATAATATATAATTCAGTGCAATAACCAGCATGGATGAAGCTTATTAGGAACATGCAAGTAAATGACTTTTTAAAAAAGATTACTTGAAATAGTTATATTTACAAGTCAGACTATTACCTATTTAATATGTACAACATGTGACTATAGTGTTTGCATAATAAAGCGAAAGTAACAACTAACCATACTTTAAGTATCCAAACTAAATACTGTCCTTAGAGGGCTTTGGAAAGCTTGGTCCAGGAGAGTTATCATTACAAGCAATTTTAAAGCCAGCTGAGAGCCAATTTACTAGTCACCAAGAATAGACGCCTGAGTATTTTAGCCCAAATCCAACTTGACCATCAATCATGATTCCAAATGGTTTCTGCTACTTCCAGACATAATACATGAAGTGTATAGTTCCAAATAAGTTGTTATAAAAATATTCTCAATAGAAGCCAAACACAAAGAGCATTTACTCTCTTCAGGAAGCTACCCTGAAGGAAACAAACCGATGTTTTTGTATTCTGCTTTAGAAAACAGAAGGGGAAAAAAAATCAGCTGTATATCATTGATAGTCACACATAATTCAGCTAGAACTCAAGAGATCTTAAGTATTTTTATAAACTGGAATTAGATTCAATCGCATGGTAACTTAAAAATACCATCCCCTCTCCCCAGGAGAAATAATCTAGGTATGTCTTTTGAGTTCAATCTATCTTGACATTTACATTCTCTCAGAAATATATATGATTTTACCACAGAGCAAAGGCCACAAGAAAAGTGATAAAAACCAAACAATTTCATAAGAGAAAAGCATTAATGTCTTTTTGGCTATCTCAGAGTTTTAGCTTAACAGACATAACTAACTGTAGTTTTGATCTGGATTAGCATTCTTAATTATGGTGACTTTTAGCTATTTCTTACACAAGTTTTGTGCCACATTTTCCATGTACCAATAGCATCCAATCCACCCCTAAGGGGGAAAAACTGCATATGGCCAAAAAAGTAAGTTTTTCTTAAGAAAAAGCACTTAATTACCCTCAGGAGCCTTACAAAGTTTTCCAAATTCTACAAACAGGTCTTTGTCGAGGCTCACACATTTGACTCTATGAATGAGCGCTTTGGTTTTGCTGATGGGAGGTGACTTCTGTGGGCCCGCTGCGCAGGTGAGGCTGTTTGGGGGCGCCTTCCTGGCACAGATGAGAAACGGCCTTTCCCAGCCTGCTCTCCTGACAGCGGACGGGGACTTGGCACTTTTCTTCCAGCTCCTTCTTCGGGCGCCGCTAGGAACACTCGCGCCCAGGGTGGGCAGCAGAGCCGGCTTTGGCGGGTAGTGGTAGCCCGCCGCTGGCTGGAGCGTGGGCTTGTCGGAGCTGGCCAGCTGCAGGCCAGCTGCAGGGACGTGCCCGCCAGGAGGCCCTCGGGCGGCGGGCAGTGCCAGGTGCGGCTGGAGGGGGTGCCCAGCTGCTGGAAGCGCCGGTCTTGTCCATGACGCCCATGAACGGGGTGCTGGCGCGCTCTGTGCTCGCGGCGCTGCCCGGGACCTGGCCCACAACTTTGTCTTTGATTCGAGCTTCTGGTCCTTGGGCCTTGAAGCCGTCCGAGAAACTGCTGCTGGACGCCAGACTACTGGTGGAGCTGGACATCTTGATGCTGCCGGACGGGGAGTCCGAGGAGCCGGAGCTGGCCAGGGGGCTGCAGCCCGCCGCCCGCCCGGGTTCAGAGGCGCCACGCCCACGCCGCTGCAGTGAGCCAGGAGCCGCTCTGCAGTTTTGATCTTGCTGGGCAAAGGGTAGGCAGTGCCACTCGCTGTGGTGGGGCTGGACGCTGCTCTCAAAATGTCCTGTCACGGCACCGAGAGTGAAGGTCCCTGCTCCGTCCATCAGCGGGGCCCTGCTCCCAGCAGGGGCTGTGGCCACCCGAGCGGGCATGGGGCTAGGGGCCGCCGCTGGGCCGAGGAGGGCCCCTTTATGCTCCCGGTCCTCACGCCGGGCTGTCCTGGGCCCAGGTGTTGGCTGGTCTTCACGATCTGCGCCTGCCTGCTGGGCTGCACCACCAGCCCGGCTGGGCCACAGACTCCGTGGGGCCTTGCTCCCGGCCAGTGCTGTGGGGACGAGGGCCGGATTCTGGCCTGCAACCCTTCCTGGACGTTCCGGATGTATGCACTGGGGGCAGATGAGGACGCCTGGGACCTGGGGGCCAGAGGAACAGGCTCTTCCCCTGGAGAATTTCCTCCTGCTTCTGCGGCTGCTGCCGCCTCTTCCTCCTCCTCCTCCTCCTCCTCGGCCTCCTCCAGATCAAAGTGGTCATTGAGTTCTGGGGTCCCGGCTTCCTCTTCATTGTCCGAGTCGTTGGGGGCTCCGGGGCGGCGGGAGGCTCTGCTGCTTCTGCTGCTGGCTCCTCTGGAGCTGCCTGACCCTCCTCCTCCACGCGGCCAGGAGCCTCCTGATTTCCTGACTATGGGGGCTAAGCTTCACGGCTTCCCGCAGGTCGGCCAGCGCTGCCACAAACTGCCTGTCAAGGGAAAGGAGAAGTCACACAGGCACATGGTCTGAGTAACTGCTCGGAAAACAGCTCTGCTGAGCAGAGAGAGAAGCGAGGCTGAGTCCCACCCTGGCAGACAGGCCCACCGCGCTGGCTCAGGCCCAGCTCAGTGGGGGGCTGAGTCCTAGCCCCATGCGGGCGCCGCCCCCGTCCCTGGGACCAACCTTACTGCAGCTCGTGCCCATGTCCGACATCTCCCCTTAACACGCCCGCCAGGCCCACCAACAGTATGGAAGAGTCTCGCTCACTTGGCGTAAAGGGGAGACGGTGAGAAAACAGGGGCGAAGCGGTTTCGCTGCTCTGGGTAGCAAGCACAGAGTGGCACCAGAAGGCCCCCCCAAAGTTGGGCAGAAACCGGTTGCTCTCATCCCATACCCTGCGCCCAGACAGTACCTGCTGTTTCTCTTCGCCTGGCCCTAGCGTAAAGGGCTTCGTAGGAGTTCGGCTTCACCCGAGGGCCTTGAAGCAAAGTCTTCTGCTGCCGAAGTCCTGGTATCATCAAAGATAGGAATCAGAGAAAGCACTGGAACACTGTTCTCTAGCTGGCAGCAAGGCAGGGCCTTGGGGCGGTCACCGCTACCTCCGCCACGGGGTGCAGGAGTGTGGGAGCCGCACCGCACTGGGTTTGGTGGGAAGACGGAGTTGAAAGCAGAGCAGAGGTCGGAAAGATTCACCAGGTACCACTTAAATACCAGTACACTGCTGTGAATTACAAAGCATGGAGGATATGGCCGGAATAGATGGGCAGAGCACAGTGCGTGAATGCGCCGTGCTGACGCCGCTGCCTGCTGAGAGGCCACTGAGACAAGCGGGAGTCCAGTCGGGGAGGGTGGAGAGCAGACCGCGGACCCTGGCAGTGCTCAGCCAGGTGTGGGCATGTGATGCCGGGGGCCGAACCTCGGGACTAAACAGGATGCTAGGACGGTGGAGCGACAGCTCGCCTGTGGAGCTCCCGGCTGGCAGCCTGCTTAGAGGGTCAGAGGTGCTGGGCAGTGGGGCGGAGGCTGGCCATGCTGCTGCTAGCAAACCCCGTGTCGCCCGGGAGGGTGGTGACAGGTGGCACTTACGCTTGTTTTCCTTCTGCAGCGAGACAAATTGAGATAGAGGGAAACCCTGAGTTCATTGAATGGTCGCACGCCTTCTCCGAGCCCTTCTCGAGGGAACTCCTTAGGGCGTACTGGTACCTCTGCGCGGCCTCCTTCATCTTTCCTTTCTAGGGTTCACAAACCAGACAGTTACCCCTTTCAGAGGCCCCAAAGTGAGGCTGGCGAGGTGACCGCCCTGCCACCCGAGTCTCCCAGAGCATGTCCGGGGCTGATGCTGATGTGGCCCCCGCCCACCCCAGGGGTGCTCCTTTCCGGGGCACAGAAACCCCCAAACTGGGAATTGTCTGCCTTCGTATAGCTGCCGACCTCCTCTGGCAAACGTGAAGAGACAGTTCATGAATGATCTCTTATCTCAAGATACTCTGGTGTTAAATGTAATAAAAAACAGATGAAAACCTGATGCAGTCGCTAGGGCAAGTAGAGGCGCAGATAAAACCAGAGCTTGCTGCTGAATAATAATTTCTCTTTTTAAGGGGAACATAACTGCGGACTTTAAACATCGGAGCAGCACCGTGTGGCAGCTTCAAGGCTAAAAAGAAATCCATTTGCTCCCTCAGTCCTGCCGCACAGCAGGTAAGAGCCTGCTGGAAATGGCCCGATGCTTGCAATATAATTGCCTTCCAAAACTCACATTAAAACCACTTCAAAGTCACCACAGCATACACTCGGAGCTCCATCTCAAACTGATTTCAAGCCTGGAACCCCACTGAGTCATGCTGTATGCCTATTTATTTGTTATTATTTGGGGGAAAAAAGAAAGAGAAAAAACTTAAACAGAGCAAGAGCAGCGGTTTCATGGCCAAAAGGATTAAAATGGTCATAATCTAGTTTTTTGTTTCCTTAATCTTTTAATTCTGTCTCATCACAATGCTGTGAAGGACCGTGATCTGTGTAAACAGCCTCGGCACCGTCAGAACTGGGGTGACCAGACTCAGCTGTGGGCCAGATCCACCTGCGACCTGTTTCCGACGCACAGGCTGATGGCGACCCGGCCTCGGTGCTGCCTTCAGGTATACCAATGGCTGAGTTGGTAACACAGCAGTAAAGCTGCGTACGTTAACAAAGCCTGAAACACCATTCACTCTTCACAGGAAGTCCACTGACCATTCTAATCTAAGCAGACTTTGGGAAATGAATTGTAAAGTAAATGAATCGTAAATAAATTCCATTTCCAAGGGAAAAGAAAAAAATTAGTGTCTCAAGGAGTGAGTATTATCTAGGACCTTATCTTAAACTTGTGGATATTGAAATAAAGACTTTGGGAGACTGGACAGTGCCTTCTTCTTCTTTTTTTGCTTTTTGGGTCACACCTGGCAATGCTCAGGGTGTTACTCCTGGCTCTGCACTCAGGAATTACTCCTGGCGGTGCTCAGGGGACCATATGGGATGCCGGGGGATCGAACCCGGCCAGCATGAGCTGGCTGCATGCAAGGCAAACGCCCTACCCGGCTGGACTATCACTCCGGCCCTGGACAGTGCCTTCTTTAGCAAACGCTCCTGATGTTCTTCTGTGCCTCTGGGCTTATGGAAGCCCTCAGCAGCCTGAGATTAACAGAAGCAACACCGCCTTCATAACACACCGCAGGCCCCAAGCCTAGTCACAGCTGCAAGGGGTTTGTTGAGAAAGAATGTTCCACACAGCACAGCTTTCTGCCGCGAAGCATTCTGCTGCTGGGATACGCAAGTCCGGGTATGGGTCGAGACAGCACCTCTGGGACTTCTACTAAAGCTCAGCTCTGTCCATTATCCACCAGGCCAAGAGAAAGCTCCACAGTGGCTATTAAAACATCATCAAAAAGGGCCAGGCCACTTACTTTGTACATTACATTTCCTTCCTCCATCAGCTTCTGTAACAGTATAATCAAAATATCAGGCTTGGAAGTGGCCATCGCTGCAGCATTTCCTGGAATAAACAGGTGTTCAGAGGTGGGGGGCAGGAGCGCAGTTCTTCTGTGGCCCAACACAAGACAAGAGCCCAATGTAGTGCCCTTGGCCCCTTGAAGATCGCAAGACCACAAAGTAGCGCCCCTTGCCCCTTCTGGGTGCCAGCAGATGAAGAGCAGGGAGCAGAATCTGTGAGGAGTTTCTCCTGTGCCCTGCTGTCTCTGACTGAGCCAGGATCTGTGAGGAGTTTCTCCTGTGCCCTGCCTGACTGAGCCAGGATCTGTGAGGAGTTTCCCCTGCGCCTGCCTCTGACTGAGTCAAGATCTGTGAGGAGTTTCCCCTGCGGCCTGCCTGACTGAGCCAGGATCTGTGAGGAGTTTCCCCTGCGGCCTGCCTCTGACTGAGACAGGATCTGTGAGGAGTTTCCCCCTGTGCCCTGTTGTCTCTGACTGAGCCAGGATCTGTGAGGAGTTTCCCCTGTGCCCTGCTGTCTCTGACTGAGCCAGGATCTGTGAGGAGTTTCCCCTGCGGCCTGCCTCTGACTGAGTCAGGATCTGTGAGGAGTTTCCCCTGTGCCCTGCTGTCTCTGACTGAGCCAGGATCTGTGAGGAGTTTCCCCTGTGCCCTGCTGTCTCTGACTGAGCCAGGATCTGTGAGGAGTTTCCCCTGTGCCCTGCCTGACTGAGCCAGGATCTGTGAGGAGTTTCCCCTGCGCCTGTCTGACTGAGCCAGGATCTGTGAGGCGTTTCCCAGTGCCCTGCTGCCTCTGACTGAGCCAGGATATGTGAGGAGTTTCCCCTGTGGCCTGCCTGACTGAGCCAGGATCTGTGAGGAGTTTCCCCTGTGCCCCTGCTGTCTCTGACTGAGCCAGGATCTGTGAGGAGTTTCCCCTGCGGCCTGCAATCTCTGACTGAGCCAGGATCTGTGAGGAGTTTCCCCCTGCGGCCTGCCTCTGACTGGAGCCAGGATCTGTGAGCAGGTTCCCTTGCAGCCTGCCATCTGCTAACCTGAGCCTGAGCAGGGGACCAGCATCCCACACAAGCTGTTCTTCTGGTGAAACAGCCTAAGCCAATGCATTCCTGAGGGGAGCCTCGGCCGGTCACTCTACCCTCACGGGATGAGGAGAAGCAACTGAACAAGGCACCCGAACAGTTCACTATGCTCTGAGGCTAACAGGCTGCCAGCCCACCAAGACACGGGTGTCAGTCTCTGCCCTCCCCACACGGTGCTCAGTCAGATTCCACTCAGAGCAACGTGGCCTGTGGCTTCCCTGATGCTCCAGGCCACCAAGGGCCCCTCTGTGCCTGATTCCTCTCAGCCGGAGGCACGGCACACGGGAGTGAGGCTGTCCCGGGTGGGGCTGCCTCTGCGGAAGGCGGTTCCCTGAGGGAGACACAGGCCCCATGTGACGCGAGATGGTGCCAGCACTGCCTTATGGGGAAGGTGGGTAGCAGGAAAGTTCAAACAACAAACTGTTTGGCGTCTGATCCCCAGCACATCACACAGCCACAAAGCAAGACAAAGCTGCTTGGACTTGCTTCTCCTCCAGTGAACGGGCGTTCACTCTCAGCAAACAGTGTCACCTTCCTCACATGTGCTGAGCGGTGTGAAATATCTCCACAGTACTGAGGGCTCCCTACAGTGCTCTTCTCAGCTCGTCTCACCTGCAGAAACCTCATCTGGTCTGCAGTGACCCCTCACGGGAGCCGTGGGGAGGAACTTGTGGTGGGTTCTCTAACCTGCGGTGAGCTTCCCATGGCGCCTTCCATGACCACCGCACGGAGCACCCCCAGTGTCTAGTCCAACTGTGCCCTGGTGTAGGTCCCCTAACATTAGTTCTGCACCCCAAATAATACTATGAATTTTAGCTGTGATTAAGGGTGGTCTTAGAGAGGGTCTTAGCTTTAGCTGTGTCTGAAGCTGGGAGCAGGACATGGCCTTCACGGCCCAGACACGGCCAATGTCTCTCCCTGCTCATCTGAGGTGTTCACTGACCTAATTTCGCTCCTTTCCTCAGCAGCGTCACGACGACAGCCGTGTTCCGACAGCCGATGGCTCTGTCCAAGGGGCGCATCCCGCTGTGGTCTACGTGCTCGATCACGGCCCCCTTCTCCACCAGGTACAGCACCTACAGCGGGCGGGAGGGGGTGTGAGCTGCGGGGGCCCCTCATCTGAGTGGAGGGGCCAGAGGTCACCTGCCCCCAGGACCACTTGAGTGGCAGAAGCTGACAGAAAACAGAAGGAGAGCTGCAGTTCCATCTCACGCCTACTCTGAGCGGTTCTGGTATTATCAGCGAGAGGAAAAGGCAGAGGGGTTTACACCCGGGCGTGCACACACACAAACACACAAGCACACACCATATCCCATTATCCTCTCCCCGCCCCAGTCCCCAGTCCAAGGAGAGCTGACCCATCACTGTATCATTTGCTGTAACTTAGGAAGCAGAACTGCAGCAGGTGTGAATGACGCATAAGCACTCAGAGGCAGGCTAGCAAAGCGGAATAATGCACAACTTCAGGCCAGCAGGGCCCCAAAACATCCCACCTAAGGTTTAGGAAAGACACTTGACAGTCGTGAACTATAACTATGGCATGGTTGAGACCATGGTAAAGAGACTGATTAGATAGGATAAAAGCTTTCACTTGGACTAAACAAAGAACAATAGGAAAAATCACTTGGGCTCTCAAACTGCTCTACTGACTAGAAGAGAAGCAGCAGCCAGTTTAGATTTTCACAGGGACCTCACACACAGACATGATAGGTTCACAGAGACCTCACAGACAGACCCGATCAGTCCACAGGGACCTCACAGACAGACCCGATCAGTTCACAGGGACCTCACAGACAGACTGATCAGTCCACAGGGACCTCACAGACAGACTGATCAGTCCACAGGGACCTCACAGACAGACTGATCAGTTCACAGGGACCTCATACACAGACCCGATCAGTTCACAGGGACCTCACACACAGACCTGATCAGTTCACAGGGACCTTACAGACAGACTGATCAGTCCACAGGGACCTCACAGACAGACCCGATCAGTTCACAGGGACCTCACAGACAGACCTGATTAGTTCACGGGACCTCACAGACAGACCTCATCAGTTCACAGGGACCTCATGGACAGACATTTCTCCAAAGATGCAATGAAGGTGGTTAACAGATTAGATACTCAATGCCACTAGTCATCATGGAAAACACAGCAGAACCACACAAGACTTCACTTCACACTTGTCACAAAACCAAGAAAAAACAGATATTAGCAAAGATGTGGAGAAAGCAGCCCCTTGAACACTGCTGAAAACAACATAACATGGGCAGAGTATCATCGCAGTGAATGGCTACCCTCTTCCACACAAATGCCCAAAGGAATATGAATGGATCTCAGAGAACCTCTCAAAGAGCTTCTGATTCCTGTGTCACATTGCAGTTTTGTAGTTCTTCACCCAAGTCAAGAAGTCAAAGCAATCCAAGTGTGCACTGACCTAATGAACTGCTGAACAAGTCATGGTAGAGAGCATGCAAATGTTTTTTGTGGAGTGCGGGAGACACATCAGATGGTGTTTAAGGCTTATTCTGGCTCTTGCTCACGGATCACTCTTGGAGGGCTTGGGAGCCACATGGGGTGCCGGGGTCTGAACCCAGGTCAGCCATGTGCAAGGCAAATGCCCCATCCACTGTATTACTCCATTTCCACAAGGGTAGGAAACCTTCTTACATGCTACAACATCACAAACTTGGACAAGATCAGGCTAAGTGAAATCAGTTATGAAAGGAAAGGTTTTGTATGCCTGCTCTCACGGGAGGTACCTAGAGTAACATAGTCTATACCTAGAGTTGTGCCTGCCAACAGTGTGCCATGGACTTTGGACCATCAAGCTCTTGACTCAGGATTGGTCAAGATAGGACGTTTTATCTATTTTACATCACCATCTAAAATAATGACCCTGGAAGGCCAAGTCCTTCCCCTTTTCTAATGCTGATAAGCTAAAGGTAAAGTAATGTGTGCTGAAAATGAAAACCGTGGGATAGACGAGGTTCCAATCGGTGTCTGTGAAACACCTGTGAACTGCAGTTCACACCTCTCTGTTACATCTCTGCCATGAAAGATCCAGCTGTGCCAAACAGCAACATAGTCCTTGTCTCTCTGGTAACGCCCCACATGAGACGGATTTACTCAGAAGCAGCAGCTCTCAGGGAACTGAACGTTCTCCAGTCTGAGGGTGCTGGGTGTGGGGCCTGGCCCGGCTGGGGGTTCCACACAAAGGGCAGCCTCAGGTGCCTCGACTTCCAGAACCACCTTTGCCACTTGTACCCAAACACCTTATGGTTTCCCAGACAATGCCGCAGCTCTTTAAAAAACAAGCCAACTAATTACTTGACTACATATTCCTCATATATCCTCATATATATATGTGTGTGTGTATACATATATATACGTATATATATGTATATACACATATATATGTATAATATATGTATATATATTTAAAACTGACATGAAATTACATAGAATTCAATTCCTGTGAATTATCAGTAAATCACATAAGCATGTGAGTATGCATATTCATGTGTTTTCAAGCCTTAAACAGCCTTTAAAGTTACCACAGTTCTGGATAGACTGCGTGCCTGAGAATTGATCACTTGATCACTTGAATCCCGTTACTCATCGATTTGCTCGGGCGGCGCCAGTAACATTTCCATTGGACCCTATCACGTGCCAATGTAGCCCAATGGCATCTGGTTGATTCAGGAATATGAAGAGCCTCAAACCGTTCCTTCAGGGTCTTAACAAGGAAGTCTGACCATCTTGTAGGTGGGCGGCCACGTGATCTTTTGACATCCCGTGGGATCCAGTCGGTAACGGCTCTAGTCCAGCGGTTGTCTCCAAATCGCATTACATGTCCAGCCCATCTGATTTTCGATGCCTTGGCAAACGAGACAGCGTCCCTGATTCTGGAATAGCGACGGAGGTCAGAACTCCGGATTCCTTCTCTCACTTGAGTGAGACGTGATATTCCAAGCATAGCTCTTTCGATGCCTCTCTGGGAGACCCGAATAGCATTCTCATCCTGCTTTCGTAGGGTCCAGGTCTCTGAGGCGTATGTTAATGCAGGGAGAACGGTGGAGTCAAAGAGATGTGCCCGGAGCCGGAGGTTCTTTGTCCTTTTAGCTATTTCTTCGATGCCTTTGAAGGCATTCCATGCCGCTCTCTTCCTCCTGCGCAGCTCAGGTTTTAGGTCATTCATCATGTTGACTTCTCGACCTAGGTACACATAACTGCTGCATTCAGAGATGTTTGTTCCATTGAGAGAGAATGGGGCCTCTGGAACTAGTTCATTTCTCATGAACATAGTTTTCTTCAGATTCAGCTGTAGACCTACCTTTCCACATTCTCGGTCAAAGTCAGCCAGCATTTGTGCCGCTTGGCTAATGTTTGGTGTTATTAGAACGATGTCATCAGCGAAGCGGAGGTGGTGTAGTTGCCGACCATCTATCTTCACTCCCATTCCTTCCCATTCTAATTGTCTCATGATGTTCTCGAGGGTGGCACTGAAGAGTTTTGGTGAGATGGTATCACCCTGTCGAACCCCTCTTTTGACATCAATGATCACTTCTTTGTAGAATGGTGAGATCCTGGTGGTGAATCCATAATACAGCTCACGAAGGATCTTGATGTATTGGGTTTGAACACCCTGTTTGACTAGGGCTTCGATGACTGCTTCAGTTTCCACAGAATCAAAGGCTTTCTGTAAATCAATGAACGTGAGACAGAGCGGCATCTTGTACTCCCTACAAACCTCAATGAGCTTGGTTACTGTGCGGATATGGTCGATTGTGCTGAATCCTTTCCGGAAACCTGCTTGCTCGCATGGTTGACCTTCATCTAGTGTTCTGCTAATCCTGTTCAGGATGACTCGTGTAAACAGCTTGTAGATGACAGACAACAGGCAGATGGGGCGATAGTTGCCGATGTCATGAATGTCTCCCTTCTTGAACAGTAGAACTGTCCTGCTGGTTTTCCATTGGGAGGGCACCTTGCATTCGGACAGGTAGCGTGTGAAGAGCCGAGCTAGTGTATTGATGAGCACCAATGGCAGATTCTTCAGATGTTCGGGTCTGACTTTGTCTGGGCCTGGTGCTGTTCCCTTCTTTACCGATGAGATGGCATGTCTTATTTCAGAAGGGAGAACGTTAGGAATGACGTATCCATCCTGTGGAATTTGGTATGTGGGCAGGTGGATGTGGCTATCAAAAAGATTTGAGTAGAAGTCCTGGATAATCTTCTCCATTGCCTTTCTGGAAGATGTGATAGATCCATCAGGGCGTCGGAGGGCAGTCATCTTGGTCTTATAGTTGGCGAAGGACAGGAGGGCAGTCGCGAATACTTTTCCCGGCTTCTGCTGCATCTTCCAGTATTTCTGCTCTTCTGTCTTTGAGGTCTGCTTTTATCGCTTCTCTGCACTGTTTAGCAAGCTTGGACGTTAGCATTTGGTCTCCTGAGGCTCGCGCCTTGCCACGTTGGCGAATGAGCTCAAGAGTTTCTGAAGACAAGCCGTCCTTTTGTGTTTTTCTCTCTCTCGGCATTCTTCGCACAATCATGGAGGTGCTGAACCAGTCGGTTGTATTCTTCATCGATGTCATCAATGATGGTATCTTCCCATGTTGCCGCAATGGTGCTAAAGAGTTCCCAGTTGGTGGTCGTTCTGGGAGTTCTCTTCTTAAACTTTGCAGCCTTTTCTCCCCTTATGGGAAGTAGAATTTTGCACGAAGGAGACGGTGGTCCGATCCTGTCTGGAATTTGGGGACGACAGCAACATCGGTCAGACAAAACCGTCGATTGAAGATGATGTGGTCGATTTCATTGTGGAACTGTCCACCAGGAGAATATAGTGCCCGCATGGCAGAGCCTGGCAAGCTGTCCGATGCGTGTTCGATATGCCAAACCCAGTAACAAAAATGTTTATTTTCCTGACCCCGAAAGAGCCCTTAATACGGCAGCAGTAAGAAAGGCAAACAAGCAGTGCCTGATAAAATTTCACGGCTGTCCTAGGCTGCCAAAACGAAGAAGGACTAAAATGACTGTCTGTACTTTCAATGCACGTACACTGGCAACGGAAGCATATATTGAGGATCTGATGCTGCAAGCAAGAAAGATCAAGTACGACATCATTGGTCTGACTGAGACGAGGAGGCGTCAGTCGCATCATGCTGTATTTGACACCGGAGAAGAATTGTTCCTTGGAACATGTGATGAAAGAGGCGTCGGTGGCATTGGTGTCCTTGTCAACACGAACATGGCTGTCAACATTGATTCATTTGAATGCCTAACAAACCGAATAGGACGATTACACTTGAGGATATGTGGCCCACTGCCAGCAATTTCTATCTTCATTGTCTATGCACCAACATCCACATACAAAGAAGATGAAATTGAGAAATTCTACATGGAATTGGAGGAGTTCTATAAAAAAGATCACACCTTCTACAAGATCATAGTCGGTGATTTTAATGCCAAGATAGGACCGAGAAGATCGGCTGAAGAACTCCACATCGGGACCCATGGCCTAGAATGGAACGAACAGGGTGAGAGACTATCTGAGTTCATCATGTCCACCAAGACTATTCATGGGAACTCACAGTTTCAGAAGGCTGAAGCGAAACGTTGGACATGGGAATCTCCTGGTGGACAGTTCCACAATGAAATTGCCTGAGAATTAGCATGAAATAAATGACTTGCTGGCTGAGAACAAGCGCAGAGTGGAGAGCTCGTCCACACGAGACGCCTCCCACGGGCACAGAACACACACTCCCCGCAAGCGCTCAGCCCTGGGCACCGTGCAGCCTGCGCTTCTGGGGCGTGAGCGCCCAGCACCTACCGTCTCCGCATCCCCGTAGAAGGCGGCCAGGTCCAGGGGCGTGCGGCCGCTTTCTGTCTGTCTGGTCTATCTCTGCACCTTCCTCAACTAGGAACTGCACCACTGTCCGGTGACCCTTCAGACAAGCCCAGCTCAATGCCGACAGGCCCTCTTTGTCCAGGGAGGCAAGGCCAGCACCTGGAAGAAACACACGTTCACTGGACACGGGCCTACAAGTGGAGGCCACACGGGACCCTCTCCCCCACAGTCAGGGCCAGAGCAGGCAGAGGTGGCGAGGCCGTGACAGCCTATCCGAGCTGCGGGAGGCCACTGAGAGCGCACGGCCCAGAGCGCCGACCCCACTGCTCTGGCTCTCCATGGGTTTCCCTTAGAAACGTCCCATAGAAAAGGAGTCTCTCAAGGCTCTGTACCGAACAGACCCACCCAAACTCTTCTTGGTGCCTCCCGGGAGCCACCCAGGGCTGGGGCTTGGGGCGCTACCTTTCGAAAGGAGAAACTCCACCGTGCTCAGGTGGCCTTCGCAAGCAGCCACCATGAGGGGCGTCCGGCCCTGCTTGTCACTGAGATTCACGTCACAGCCGTGCTCCAACAGCAGCTGGACGATCTGAAAGAGAGCAGCAGCGATTTTCAGCAAAGCCTCCGGAGGCCTGCAGCCCTGAGGCACAGCTTACTGTGCGGCGCGCTGTGGTAATCACGGCTGGGAAACAGGAGCCGTGATGAGGCGCAGTGCCTGAAGCCCCCAGCAGCTTCTCGCGGCGGGCAGCAGCCCGGTGCTCCCACCACCTCAGCAACCGGCAGATTCCCCCTTGCTCTCTCATCCCTGGAACCCAAGGATCAAACTGTCCATAACTTTGTGTTTTCTTTCTCCTCCCTTAAAATGCCACCTGCTATACCTCCCATCAGACACTGCCAGTCTTGGGACAGCAGCTGACAGGCCTGACCCCTCCCTGAGTGCCGGTGTTGGCTGCTCCTCAGGAGTCACTCTACGGCAAAGGAAATACGGTGTCCCCGCTCCGGCGGCGCAGGGAAGGGTCTCCAGGAGACAGTCTGTTCTTTCCTGCTTTTTGGGTCACACCGAGCAATGTGTAGGGGATACTCCTGGCTCTGCACTCAGGTATTACTATTGGCGGTGCTCGGGGACCATATGGGATGTCGGGGATCGAACCGGCCGTTTGCAAGGCAAACGCTCTCCCTGCTGGGCTATCACTCGGCCCCTGGAGACACTTGTTCTGTCTGAGCAACTGGACTCCTGTCAGAGTGCTCCTCTGCGCCCCTCACAGCCTGTGCCTGGACAGAGAGAGCAGCCCCGTCCCTGCCTGGCCTCTGTGCCCCTCACGGCCTGTGCCTGGACAGAGAGAGCAGCCCCGTCCCTGCCTGGCCTCTGCGCCGCTCACGGTCTGTGCCTGGACAGAGAGAGCAGCCCCCGTCCCTGCCTGGCCTCTGCGCCCATCACGGCCTGTGCCTGGACAGAGAGAGCAGCCCCGTCCCTGCCTGGCCTCTGCGCCCCTCACGGCCTGTGCCTGGACAGAGAGAGCAGCCCCGTCCCTGCCTGGCCTCTGCACCCCTCACGGCCTGTGCCTGGACAGAGAGAGCAGCCCCGTCCCTGCCTGGCCTCTGCGCCCCTCACGGCCTGTGCCTGGACAGAGAGAGCAGCCCCGTCCCTGCCTGGCCTCTGCGCCCCTCACGGCCTGTGCCTGGACAGAGAGAGCAGCCCCGTCCCTGCCTGGCCTCTGCGCCCCTCACGGCCTGTGCCTGGACAGAGAGAGCAGCCCCATCCCTGCCTGGCCTCTGCACCCATCACGGCCTGTGCCTGGACAGAGAGAGCAGCCCCGTCCCTGCCTGGCCTCTGCACCCATCACGGCCTGTGCCTGGACAGAGAGAGCAGCCCCGTCCCTGCCTGGCCTCTGCGCCCATCACGGCCTGTGCCTGGACAGAGAGAGCAGCCCCGTCCCTGCCTGGCCTCTGTGCCCCTCACGGCCTGTGCCTGGACAGAGAGAGCAGCCCCGGCCCTGCCTGGCCTCTGCACCCCTCACGGCCTGTGCCTGGACAGAGAGAGCAGCCCTGTCCCTGCCTGGCCTCTGTGCCCCCTCACGGCCTGTGCCTGGACAGAGAGAGCAGCCCCGTCCCTGCCTGGCCTCTGCGCCGCTCACGGCCTGTGCCTGGAGAGAGAGAGCAGCCCCGTCCCTGCCTGGCCTCTGCGCCCATCACGGCCTGTGCCTGGACGGAGAGAGCAGCCCCGTCCCTGCCTGGCCTCTGCGCCCTCACGGCCTGTGCCTGGACAGAGAGAGCAGCCCCGCCTCTGCCTGGCCCCGGCTCACTGCAGCCTGTCCCTGGGGGTCTTCTTCCCTCTCCTCGCCAGCTCTTCCTGTGCTTGCTGCAGACATCCCAGGTGAACTCTCCAAACTTGTCTGAGATTCGGAGAACACTGGGAGAGGCCAGAGGCATCGACGCCCCAGACGAGCCCGAGGGGAAGGAAGGGAGGAAAGCCAAGATCCCCGCAGGGGCGCTCGGCCTACCCCCTGTGTGGGCAAGGCTGGGGCGAGATCTGCCTCCGGTGGTGGCCCTGCCTCACACCTGCCCCCCAAGCAGACGGGGCCAGGCTGTCCGCGTGCTTGTGTGTAACCTGGCGCGGGCATGGCGGCAGGGGGCCCAAGGCCGCTGCTGGTGGAAAAGGAACAAATGCCTGAACCACAACTCAAGGATCGTCCACTGAGAAGCAACAACCTGGCCCGCCTCTGGGGAGAAGCCGCCTGACTGGGCTCCGGGGCCGACGGAAGGGGGGTTCCTTCTCAGCGAGCACAGCAGCGCCTGCTTCCACCACGTCCTGGCCAGCACCACGGGCTAGGTCACACCGAGGCCTCACCCGGCCCAGACAACAGCTCACGGCGGCTGGACCAGGCCCCAGAGCCTCGCCTGCCTTTACGGAGCCAGGAACATCCGGGACTCAGAACTGTGGGCCCAAGTGGATACAGCGCCAGTCCACTGTGTCCACACCTGCTCCTCCGACACATTCAGAGGCGTGCGTGTACCTGCCAGTGGCCTTGGCGCTGCACAGAACAGAGGTGGGGACGCCCCTGCGGTTGTTCCGGGACACGGCCGCCTCGCTCCAGCAGCAGCTCACACACCGCCAGCTTCCCCCGTCCCTGCGCCGCGCTGTCAGGGCTGAAAGAAGCACAGGGGAGTGTTAGCATGGGGGCACGCCGCTGGCCTTCCTCAGAAGCAAAGCTGCCCTCTGTAGCAACTCCTGCGCTCGGTGACCGAACCTCTCAGGACAGTACAGCCAGGAATGGAGAGACAGTACGGGGGTAGGACTCTTGCCCTGAAACGCAGGCTTGGATACCCAGCGCTGCAGCTAAACAAGAGAGCACACACCCCTGTAGAAGCACACACCTGTACAGCACACACCCCATACAGAAGCAAACCCCCCAGACAGCACACACTCTGGACAGAAGCACACACTCAGACAGCACACACCCCATACAGAAGCTCACACCCTGGACAGCACACACTCTGCATAGCACACACGCCATACAGAAGCTCACACCCTGGACAGCACACACTCTGCGTAGCACACACTGTGTACAGAAGGTCACAACCTGGACAGCACACACCATTTCAATCCCCTTTCCACCTACCTGATTAGGATTAAACACACACCCTGTTTTAATCCCTCACCTGACTGGCTGACACAGAGTTCACACCCTGCTCTCCCCATTTAAATATCCCTGTTCCATTCACTAAGGCGGAGCTATTCCCGGAAGTGGTTTGGGGGAGACTTCTTTGTGGGTGCTCTACTCGAACTTCTTCATGGGTGTTCTACTCACTCAGGATCTGACCTCACAGCGACATCAACATCCCTCACCGGGACATCAACATGATGCCATATACGGTCCCCAAGCACAGAGCCAGGAGTAACCCTGAGCGGTTGCAGGTGCCGCTCCTGAGACACAGGGACAGACTCACAGCACGGGGCTTTCATCTAACCACATGCTGTTTCCGGCAGAATGGTATTCATGTCAGCCTTCAAGCAGATGTACGAGGGTGGGAGTTAGGGGTCCCACAGCCAGATCCTGCAGAAACAGGGGCCCCGGCAATCCTGCCAGTGCCACAGGGTGTCTACAGCCCCTGCCTCAACATGCCATCGCTTTGTGCCGCTTCCTGGTTTGTGTCTTTTTGGCGTGGTATGCTGTCAATGTTGATTCCTTAAATCTGAGGACCTTGAGCATTTGCCTACATGATCCCCACTGGATCTCTACACAGCCCCATGAGGACCTTGGAGCGTTTGCCTCACGTGGTTCCCACTGGATCTCTACACAGCCCCATGAGGACCTCGGAGCATTTGCCTACGTGATCCCCACTGGATCTCTACACAGCCCCATGAGGACCTTGGAGCGTTTGCCTACGTGATCCCCACTGGATCTCTACACAGCCCCATGAGGACCTTGGAGCGTTTGCCTACGTGATCCCCACTGGATCTCTACACAGCCCCATGAGGACCTCGGAGCATTTGCCTACGTGATCCCCACTGGATCTCTACACAGCCCCATGAGGACCTCGGAGCGTTTGCCTACGTGATCCCCACTGGATCTCTACACAGCCCCATGAGGATCTTGGAGCGTTTGCCTACGTGATCCCCACTGGATCTCTACACAGCCCCATGAGGACCTTGGAGCGTTTGCCTACGTGATCCCCACTGGATCTCTACACAGCCCCATGAGGACCTTGGAGCGTTTGCCTACATGATCCACACTGGATCTCTACACAGCCCCATGAGGACCTCGGAGCGTTTGCCTACATGATCCACACTGGATCTCTACACAGCCCCATGAGGACCTTGGAGCGTTTACCTACGTGATCCCCACTGGATCTCTACACAGCCCCATGAGGACCTCGTAACGTTTACCTACGTGATTCCCACTGGATCTCTACACAGCCCCATGAGGACCTCGGAGTGTTTGCCTACGTGATTCCCACTGGATCTCTACACAGAACCATGAGGACCTTGAGTATTTGCCTACGTGGTTCCCACTGGATCTCTACACAGCCCCATGAGGGCTTCACGAGGTGGGAGGTCTGGGCAGTGGTGCCAACCGTGCTCCTGCTCTGAGCTCCCTCTCCTGTCTGTCAGAGAATCCTGTGACATGAACAAAAGAAGGAACAGACAGGGCCCCACAGATGCAGGGCAGCCCGAAAAGAAAAGCACGCAGGGCGATTCCATTTGCTGAGACAGAAGCAGCTGACGCACTGGAACATCACTCTCCTCAGACGTGTCGGCAAGTGTGCCTGCGCACAAACGGGGCTTCCTCCTCAGACGTGTCACAAGTGTGCCTGAGTACACACGGGGCTTCCTCCTCAGACGTTTCAGCAAGTGTGCCTGCACACACGGGGCTTCCTCCTCAGATGTGTCACAAGTGTGCCTGCGTACACACGGGGCTTCCTCCTCAGATGTGTCGGCAAGTGTGGCTGCGCACACACGCGCTTCCTCCTCAGACGTGTCACTAGTGTGCCTGCGCACACACGGGGCTTCCTCCTCAGACGTGTCACAAGTGTGCCTGCGTACACACGGGGCTTCCTCCTCAGATGTGTCGGCAAGTGTGGCTGCGCATACACGGGGCTTCCTCCTCAGACGTGTCACAAGTGTGCTTGTGTACACACGAGGCTTCCTCCTCAGACGTGTCACAAGCGTGCCTGCGTACACACGAGGCTTCCTCCTCAGACGTGTCGGCAAGCGTGACTGCGCATGGGGCTTCCTCCTCAGACGTGTCGGCAAGTGTGCCTGCGCACACACGGGCTTCCTCCTCAGATGTGTCACAAGTGTGCCTGCATACACACGGGGCTTCATCCTCATACGTGTCACAAGTGTGCCTGCGTACACCCGGGGCTTCCTCCTCAGATGTGTCACAAGTGTGCCTGCATACACACGGGGCTTCATCCTCATACGTGTCACAAGTGTGCCTGCGCCTACACGGGGCTTCCTCCTCAAACGTGTCGGGTAAGTGTGCCTGCGTACACACGGGCTTCCTCCTCAGAGCGTGTCACAAGTGTGCCTGCGTACACACGGGGCTTCCTCCTCAGACGTGTCACAAGTGTGCCTGCGCATACATGGGGGCTTCCTCCTCAGACGTGTCACAAGTGTGCCCTGCGTACACACGGGGCTTCCTCCTCAGACGTGTCACTAGTGTGCCTGCGTACACACGGGGCTTCCTCCTCAGACGTGTCACAAGTGTGCCTGAATACACACGGGGCTTCCTCCTCAGACGTGTCACAAGTGTGCCTGCATACACACGGGGCTTCCTCCTCAGATGTGTCACAAGTGTGCCTGCGTACACACGGGGCTTCCTCCTCAGATGTGTCACAAGTGTGCCTGCGCACACACGGGGCTTCCTCCTCAGACGTGTCGGCAAGCGTGACTGCGCACACGTGGGGCTTCCTCCTCAGACGTGTCGGCAAGTGTGCTCTGCGTACACACGGGGCTTCCTCCCTCAGATGTGTCACAAGTGTGCCTGCATACACACGGGGCTTCATCCTCATACGTGTCAAGTGTGCCTGCGTACACACGGGGCTTCCTCTTCAGACGTGTCACAAGCGTGCCTCTGCGTACACACGGGGCTTCCTCCTCAGACATGTCACAAGTGTGCCTGCGTACACACGGGGCTTCCTCCTCAGACGTGTCACAAGTGTGCCTGCGTGCACACGGAGCTTCCTCCTCAACCTGTCACAAAGTGTGCCTGCGCACACGGAGCTTCCTCCTCAACCTGTCACAAGTGTGCCAGTATACACACGGGGCTTCCTCCTCAGATGTGTCACAAGCGTGCCTGTGTACACACGGGGCTTCCTCCTCAGACGTGTCACAAGTGTGCCTGCGTACACAAGGGGGCTTCCTCCTCAGACGTGACGGCAAGTGTGCCTGCGCACACACGGGGCTTCCTCCTCAGACGTGTCACAAAGTGTGCCTGCGTACACACGGGGCTTCCTCCTCAGACGTCGCCGGCAAGTGTGCCTGCGCACACACGGGGCTTCCTCCTCAGGCGTGTCACAAGTGTGCCTGCGTACACACGGGGCTTCGCTCCCTCAGATGTGTCACAAGTGTGCCTCGCGTACACGGGGATTCCTCCTCAAACGTGTCGGCAAGTGTGCCTGCGCACACACAGGGCTTCCTCCTCAGACGTGTCACAAGTGTGCCTGCATACACACGGGGCTTCCTCCTCAGACGTGTCACAAGTGTGCCTGCGTACACATGGGGCTTCCCTCCTCAGACGTGTCACAAGTGTGCCTGAGTACACACGGGGCTTCCTCCTCAGACGTGTCACAAATGTGCCTGAGTACACACGGGGCTTCCTCCTCAGACGTGTCACAAGTGTGCCTGAGTACACACGGGGCTTCCTCCTCAGACGTGTCACAGGTGTGCCTCTGCGTACACACGGGGCTTCCTCCTCAGACGTGTCACAAGTGTGCCTGAGTACACACGGGGCTTCCTCCTCAGACGTGTCACAAGTGTGCCTGCGCACACACGGGGCTTCCTCCTCCGACGTGTCAGAAGTGTGCCAAGCGCCACACGGGGCTTCCTCTTCAGACGTGTCACAAGCGTGCCTGCGTACACACGGGGCTTCCTCCTCAGACATGTCACAAGTGTGCCTGCGCATACACGGGGCTTCCTCCTCAGACGTGTCACAAGTGTGCCTGCGTGCACACGGAGCTTCCTCCTCAACCTGTCACAAGTGTGCCTGCGTGCACACGGAGCTTCCTCCTCAACCTGTCACAAGTGTGCCAGTATACACACGGGCTTCCTCCTCAGACGTGTCACAAGTGTGCCTGGATACACACGGGGCTTCCTCCTCAGACTGTCACAAGTGGGCCTGCGCACACACGGGGCTTCCTCCTCAGACGTGTCACTAGTGGGCCTTCGCTACACACGGGCTTCCTCCTCAGACGTGTCACAAGTTTGCCTGAGTACACACGGGGTTTCCTCCTCAGATGTGTCACAAGTGTGCCTGCGCACACAAGGGGGCTTCCTCCTCAGACGTGTCACAAGTGTGCCTGCGTACACAAGGGGCTTCCTCCTCAGATGTGTCACAAGTGTGCCTGCGTACACACGGGGCTTCCTCCTCAGATGTGTCACAAGTGTGCCTCGCGCACAAGGGGCTTCCTCCTCAGATGTGTCACAAGTGTGCCTGCGTACACAAGGGGCTTCCTCCTCAACCTGTCACAAGTGTGCCAGTATACACACGGGGCTTCCTCCTCAGACGTGTCACAAGTGTGGCTGCGTACACACGGGGGCTTCCTCCTCAGATGTGTCACAAGTGTGCCTTTGTACACACGGGGCTTCTGCAGCAGCTGCCACCACACTGCTGCAACAGCAGCTCACCGGAAGTGACAGCTCAGCGCTGAAAATAGGGGCTGCATGCTGTAAAGGCGCCAGAGAGGCCAGGGGCCGCTGGGGTGTGGAGAGTGCCAACCAGGCTCTCCCCTTTCTTGCCGTGTGTCCGGGGACTGACCCCCTCGTTTGGGGACATTTTGCACAGGCCCTACAGGCCCACATCTGCATGCAAACCCGAGGAAGGCCAGATCCAGGCCGCAGTGCTGACACACAGCAGGCCTCTCTTTCCTTTCTCACTCAGGGGGTATTTTTGGCCCCTTCACTCGGGACCCTGGGACTAGAGCGCATCTCAAGTTTCCGAGGCCTGAGGACTGAAAGACCATATTCAGAAACAAGGGCAGGCAGCCACACGCTTAAACAAACAAACTCAAGACAGTTGGGCGCAGGAATTCCAAGTATTCTGCTGAGAGGCTGACCTCTGTGCTGACCACCAGGCCCTAATGGGGGTCAATGCACCCGCCTGGCCAGGGAAAAAGGGGGTGAGGGGACCAGAGCTGAGCAGAATGTGCTGTGCAGGAGGGCGACGCCTGTCTCCCCAGCCAAGCTAAGCCAGACTGGAGCAGGAAGAAGAGCTGGCGTGAAATGGAGACTGAAAAGCAAAGCAGACGCAGCACATCTTTAGGATTCGAATCACACATGATTTCTTTTGCAGAATCAATGATGTGAAGGAAAAAAAAACTAAAGATGGCAGTTTTGTAATTAAAATCCCATAAAAGCACAGTTAATTCTCCCCTGATTCTGAACACATTTACCCCTGCAATTTAGCCCTGCCTTTAGATAGCACACACAGCTGATGTTCATTTTAAGAAATCCAACTGACGCCCGGCACTGAACCTACTGAAAACCACATCAAGAGGTTTTTTAAAATCTATTTTTACTTGCTTTAATGGTCTGGACCTTTGAGCCAGCCCAGAGGGCTGGAGCGCTGCTGGGTGCGGAGCCCCGATTCCATTCCTGGTGCCATTCCTGGCTGCTCCGATCAACACCAGGATAAGCATTGCTGGGAGGGGCCCCTGGGTCCCTGGAAGCCGGGAGACAATCCCGCTCACCCTACAAAGCCTGCAGTTTACATATGTCATATTCTCAGGGCAAACATTTCATTTCTGAGAACCTGGAGGAACAGGGCCAAGCCAGGAGGGGGTGAGGACTTCTCAGATCTGTGGCTCCCGCTGGCCCCGGGAGGCTGTGACAATGGCCCCTGAGCCCCACCTTAATGTCTCCCTGCCCACTGTACAGCCTCGGCGAGAGGTCACACACAGGCCGCTCCCCACGTTCAGGCAACCACACTTTCTTACATGCTGAGTAAAAAATTTCCAGGCTGATGTCCTCGGATCCCCACTAAAGGGTCATTAGCCGGCTGGGCTGGGCCGTCACTGAGGGCTTCGGAGAAGGGGGAACAATCAGCCTTGGCTGAGAGAGCAGTGCCCTTCCTCCTCCTTCTAGGGGCAGGGTGACTGCTTACCCAGGCCGGGTCTCACAGCCCCACTCTGTCAGGCATTTCCTGCCCTCGCGGGAAGGCGAGGGACCACCCTTAGACAGAAGAACAGACTCCCCTGCTCTCAATTCTTCTCTGCAAAGATGGGACACTTATTCGATCTAATCCTCAACAACGTAAAGGGTACACACACACACACACACACACACACACACAACCTAGGTTGCTCTTACTGAAAAATGCCACCGTGTTGCAGACCTCTCAGAAGCCTCCTGCCTGCCCCTCTGGGCTCCCCGGGAGCGGCAAGAGAAGGCCAGCACTGCTAAGCACCGAGGAGCACCCTACAGGACCACAGAGCACTGCTGAGCACCGGGGGAGCACCTACAGGCCACAGAGCACTGCTGAGCACCGAGGAGCACCTACAGGGCCACAGAGCACTGCTGAGCACCGAGGATCACCTACAGGCCACAGAGCACTGCTGAGCACCGAGGAGCACCTACAGGCCACAGAGCACTGCTGAGCACCGAGGAGCACCTACAGGACCACAGAGCACTGCTGAGCACCGAGGAGCACCTACAGGCCACAGAGCACTGCTGAGCACCGAGGATCACCTACAGGGCCACAGAGCACTGCTGAGCACCGAGGAGCACCTACAGGCCACAGAGCACTGCTGAGCACCGAGGAGCACCTACAGGCCACAGAGCACTGCTGAGCACCGAGGAGCAGCTTCTGATCCGCTGTGCCCCATCCTGACTGGCTCCATGGCGCAAGTCTCCCGGAGTGCTGCAGCGCTGGGGTCAGTACAGGAATTGGTGTCACGGGCAGCAGGCAGCAACCCAGGTCCCACCAGGACAACGCCACACCTGCAGAGAGGCTGCTGTCCCCTAAGGAGCGTGAGACTCATACAGGCAAGAGCCGGAGCTGGGCCCCAGGGTACTCTGGACACGCTACACACTGGCGTGCGGAAACATGCTGGCATCCCCGTGTACGGACTCCAGGTTGCCAAGGAATTCACTGCAGACACACAATGAGCGACTGGCACCGGAAACACCTTCACCTGCCACCCAAAGTCTTCCCTATCCATTGTGCCCACAAAGCAACTGCAAAGGCGCAGGACGATTCGGCGCCGGACATCCGCGCGGACAGCTGAGCAGGGCCACACACAGCACACGTCCACCACCTCCTGCAGTGGACGCTCACAGCTCACCTCAACTCTGGCCTTGTGACCTCTATCTTTTTTTGTCTTGTTTGCTTTTATGCTTTCTGGGGTCACACCTAGTGATGCTAGGGGTTACTCCTGGCTCTTCACTCAGGAATTACCCCTGGCGGTGCTCAGGGGACCATATGGGATGCCGAAAATTGAACCCAGGTTCGGTGCAAGGCAAATGCCCTACCCACTGGACTATCTCTCTGGCCCTTTGTGACGTCTATCAATATAACACATGTGTGTGTGTGAAATACTGTGGATGAATTACTTAGTCTTGACATGCCAACTTGAGCACCTTCTATCGTTGCTCAGGTGAAGAAACTGCATTACGGCAGAGACAACATCCGCCCCAGTGAGGAGGTGACAGGCGGCAGAGTTAGGAAGGTGACCCCAGTCCTGCTCTCTGTCAGAAGGGGAGATCTGGAGGCCCTGATCAGTCTCCTGGCACCTGGGAAGTGCTTCCCGCGTGAGCATTCAGGCTTCGGACTCTAGCACACATGTGCTTCAGTGAGGCGAGCACCATTCACCCCGTCTGACATGTTAGGAAAAAGGCACAAGACGCTAAACAAGTTGTTTACACAGGGGGACAGAGATAGGAGTCAGGATCTGAGTTCTCACTAGGGTCGCCGTCACCTCCCTCCTGACACACCTCACTAGGGTCGCTGTCACCTCCTTCCTGACACACCTCACTAGGGCCGCTGTCACCTCCTTCCTGACACACCTCACTAGAGTCGCTGTCACCTCCCTCCTGACACATCTCACTAGGGTCGCCGTCACCTCCTCCTGACATACCTCACTAGGGTCCTGTCACCTCCCTCCTGACACATCTCACTAGGGTCCTGTCACCTCCCTCCTGACACACCTCACTAGGATCCTGTCACCTCCCTCCTGACACACCTCACTAGGGTCCTGTCACCTCCCTCCTGACACACCTCACTAGGGTCCTGTCACCTCCTTCCTGACACACCTCACTAGGGTCGCTGTCACCTCCCTCCCGACACATCTCTAGGGTCCTGTCACCTCCTTCCTGAAACACCTCACTAAGGTCCTGTCACCTCCCTCCTGACACACCTCACTAGGGTCCTGTCACCTCCCTCCTGACACACCTCACTAGGATCCTGTCACCTCCCTCCTGACACACCTCACTAGGATCCTGTCACCTCCCTCCTGACACACCTCACTAGGGTCCTGTCACCTCCCTCCTGACACACCCTCACTAGGGTCCTGTCACCTCCCTCCTGACACACCTCACTAGGATCCTGTCACCTCCCTCCTGACACACCTCACTAGGGTCCTGTCACCTCCCTCCTGACACACCTCACTAGGGTCCTGTCACCTCCCTCCTGACACATCTCACTAGGGTCCTGTCACCTCCTTCCTGACACACCTCACTAGGGTCGCTGTCACCTCCCTCCTGACACACCTCACTAGGGTCCTGTCACCTCCTCCTGACACATCTCACTAGGGTCCTGTCATCTCCCTCCTGACACATCTCACTAGGGTCCTGTCATCTCCCTCCTGACACATCTCACTAGGGTCCTGTCATCTCCCTCCTGACACATCTTACTAGGGTTGCCGTCACCTCCTTCCTGACACATCTCACGAGGGTCGCTGTCACCTCCCTCCTGACACATCTCCCTAGGGCCGAGGAGATGCTCTCAGTGCTGACCTCGTGCTTGCCTGTGGGAGCCCCAACACCATCCCAGGACCTGTATTCACCGAGCATGCCTGGGGTGACCCCCTGAACTATGTGCCCCTGAATAGGAGTGGGTACAACCCCCCAAACAGAAAGAGTTTTTAAAGTCTAACTAGTCAGTCTGTGAATCTGTTTTCGACCACAGCACCAGAAACCGCCTTCTATTCCTGAAGGTCTGTCAGGCCTTCTGCCACGGGCCACTACCACCTTCCAGAGCTGCTCCCCAGAATTCCAGCTCTCGGCCTCCGGAGCCCCTCGGGACCCTCAACGCTCAGGCGCAGGGCCCTATTCCTGACTCAAGTTGTTTCTTCTTATTTTTATATGTGTTCTTGCAGATAAGCTTCAATTACTCTGAAGAATGCTCTATAAATAACGCAAATTTAATTTAAAAACAATTTCCCAAAACATGGATGACATAAATCTTATTTCACATAGACTTTGTTCTAAAAATTTATCAGACCACAGCTCTGAACAGCTGTCATTTCTAAAGCGTGTGTGGAATGCTCCGGGTTCTGACAGATTCTCATACACACCCAGTTACTTTAAACGTGCTTAGGGTGTTGTTTCGGGTCTCTCCCAGAGGCTGCGCCTGTCCTGAGATATTGCACGGTTCAGTGCAGGCGACCATGCAGGGAAAGTGTGGAAGTTGGTGTTTTCACAAAAAGCGTTCCTCGGTGCACTCACCTCCACAGCACCCGCCTCCCTGCACTTGCCTCCACAGCACTCGCCTCACAACACCCGCCTCACTGCACTCGCCTCACAGCACTCGCCTCACAGTACCCGCCTCACAGCACTCGCCTCACTGCACTCGCCTCACAGTACCCACTTCACAGCACTCGCCTCACAACACCCGCCTCACTACACTCGCCTCACAGCACTCGCCCTCACAGCACTCGCCTCCACAGCCCTCGCCTCACTGCATCCACCTCACAGCACCCACCTCACTGCACCCGCCTCAAAGCACCCACCTCACTGCACTCACCTCACAGCACTCGCCCACAGCACCCACCTCATTGCACTTGCCTCACAGCACTCTCGCCCCACAGCACCCACCTCACAGCACCTGCCTCACTGCACTTTGCCTCCCACAGCACCCACTTCACAGCACTCGCCTCACATACCCGCCTCACTGCACTCGCCTCACAGCACCCGCCTCACTGCACTCGCCACAGCACCCACTTCACAGCACTCGCCTCACTGCACTCGCCTCACAGCACCCACTTCACAGCACTCGCCTCACTGCACTCGCCTCACAGCACCCACCTCACTGCACTCGCCTCAAAGCACCCACCTCACTGCACTCACCTCACAGCACTCGCCTCACAGCACCCACCTCATTGCACTTGCCTCACAGCACCCACCTCACAGCACCCGCCTCACTACACTCGCCTCACTGCACCCACTTCACAGCACTCTCCTCACTGCACTCGCCTCACAGCACCCACTTCACAGCACTCTCCTCACTGCACTCGCCTCACAGCACCCGCCTCACTGCACTCGCCTCACAGCACCTGCCTCACTGCACCCACTTCACAGCACTCGCCTCACAATACCCGCCTCACTGCACCCGCCTCCACAGCACCCGCCTCACAGCACCGCCTCACAGCACTCGCCTCACTGCACCCGCCTCAGAGCACCGGCCTCACAGCACCCATCTCACAGCACTCACTTCACAGCACTCGCCTCACAGCACTCGCCTCACAGCACCCACCTCATTGCACTTGCCTCACAGCACTCGCCTCCACAGCACCCACCTCACAGCACCTGCCTCACTGCACTCGCCTCACAGCACCCACTTCACAGCACTCGCCTCCACAATACCCGCCTCACTGCACTTGCCTCACTGCACTCGCCTCACAGCACCCGCTTCACAGCACTTCGCCTCACTGCACCCGCCTCACTGCACTTCGCCTCCACAGCACCCACTTCACAGCACTCGCCTCCACAATACCCGCCTCACTGCACCCGCCTCCATAGCACCCGCCTCACAGCACTCGCCTCACTGCACCCGCCTCAGAGCACCGGCCTCACAGCACCCATCTCACAGCACTCACTTCACAGCACTCGCCTCACAGCACCCGCCTCACTGCACCAGCCTCCACTGCACCAGCCTCCACTGCACCAGCCTCACAGCACCCACCTCACAGCACTCACTTCACAGCAGTCACTTCAAAGCACTCGCCTCACTGCACTCGCCTCAGAGCACCCACCTCAGAGCACCCACCTCGCAGCACTCACTTCACAGCACCCGCCTCACTGCACTCGCCTCACTGCACTCGCCTCAGAGCACTTCGCCTCAGAGCACCCCCTCACAGCACTCACTTCACAGCACTCACTTCACAGCACCCGCCTCACTGCACTCACTTCACAGCACCCCGCCCACAGCACCCACCTCACTGCACCAGCCTCACTGCACCAGCCTCACAGCACTCACTTCACAGCACCCGCCTCACAGCACCCACCTCACTGCACCAGCCTCACTGCACCAGCCTCACAGCACTCGCCTCACAGCACCCACCTCACAGCACTCTCTTAAAAAAACAAACACTGGCAGAGGAAGGAATGACTTGACAAGAATTCTCCAACAACAGTTTTGATGACAGCTTTGGTGAGAGGCTCTGGATTTCCTGAATATCTCAGATGCCCAATAGCACAGCACTTAGTCTTCCCATAAGGACACAGTGAGCAAATTCCTTCACACCACATTTTCCACATGCCCTGACAAGATGGACGAATGCTTTTTCCTCTGGACCTGAAACTCTGCCCTTACATGCCAGTGCCAAACTGAAGTATAAAATTTGCTTTAAATTATTACCAAAGAATGGGCTTCTTTCCTCCAAAACCCCTAAGGTAAAATCTGAATGAACAAAGGATCATTTTTAACCGGACAATAAGGCATCCTGTTTCCTGGGCCACGTGGCTTGGGTGTGACAGCCCAGCTGACCCCAGCCGGGTCACAGGACAGGAGAGAAGCTCTGAAAATACCAAGCAGGAAACGCAAGCGCTTCCCAGCTTCACGGCGGTAAGGATGGATACAGGTGTGATGGCCCCTTCCCCAGGACCGGTCTCTTCATGCCAGGAGACAGGCTCTACCTCAGCCTCCAGTTCCTGAGAAAGCTCTAGACCCAGTTCAGGATTCTCTCAGCCAGACCCGTGGCTGGCACACACCCTGAGCTGAGCTGCTTCCGACAGGAAGGCCCCCAGAGAGAAATGCCCTGCCTGGTTGAGAGTGGGGAACTCCAGCCCCTTAGACACGTCGGCCAATCAAGTGTATTGAACAGCCTGAGCAACAAAGCCCAGAAACTTCTGCATGACTCCGCCTCCTTGCAAAGTGTGAAACAACATCTGACCAGTAAACTAGCAAGAGGCAGGAAAAGTCCTTCACATTAAGTCCTTCTTGAGGGCACCCCAAGAGCGGCTGGGGGAGAGGCAGCCCTTTGGTGGTGACAGACAGGCTTCCTCCAAAAGGGGAAACACAGGCCCAGGCAGCAGATGGGCAGCCTGAGAGCAGCGGGAGGGATCCGAGTCCAGGCAGAGTGACCACCCGAGAGCGCAAGAAGGCACAGCCCATGGGCAGGGGAGGGAGTCAGGGTCAGATGCTGGGAGGGGAGAAACAGGGACGCAGAGACGGGGGCAGCAGGAGCCGGTCATGTGTGTACTGGGTTTGGCTGCTTACGTGGGTTCCAACGACACAATTCAGCCCCGACTACACCCAGCACATGTGCCACACGGGCTGTTTGGGGAAAAGTACCAACGGCAGCTCGAGTCCAGCCTAGGCTATGAGGGACAGGAGGGCACAGACCAGGCGCGGGCGGTAAGCTCACACATCTCTGCATCCAGATTCTCTCCCTTCCGGTCAGCCCAGGCCAGGAGCACCAGACTCGTGACTGCTGGCTGGAGAGCTCAGAGGGAAGCGCCTCCGTCCTCACAGAAGGGGCTGAAAGGGGAGTGTACACACAGGAACGTTTCTGTCCTTGACGGCGCACACTTTGGGGAAACGGCAATGCTAACGCCAAGACTCGGCTGAAAGGGGAGTGTACACACAGGAACGTTTCTGTCCTTGACGGCGCACACTTTGGGAAACGGCAATGCTAACGCCAAGACTCAGCGGAGCCAAGTTCCACGGGGAACTGCAGCATGGCCCACGCAGGCCAGAAGTGGACTCTGCTCACGAAACAGGCCTCTTGGTACATGAAATGTCAAGCGCTGTCAAAGAACTCAGTGGGCTGAACGCACGCTCTGCATGCAGGAGGCTGGGTTCAACCCCAGAATCCCGGGCCTGGGGAGAACAACCCCTGCTGGGTGTGACCATAAAACCCCCAAACTTTAAAGAGCAAACGCTCCAACAAAGGGCCTCTAAGCCCTCTAAAGATACAAAGCCGGGCTGCAGAGATAGCACAGGGGTTAAGCATCTGTCTCGCACGTGGCCAAGCCCGTTCCAATCTCTGGGACTACACCTGGTTCGCCTGTGCACTGCCATGAGCATTCCCTGAACAGAGTCAGGATCCACGCCCTGAGCACAACCAGGTGTGGCCCAAAACCCTCCCATAAAATAAATAAGAAAGTGAGACGTTCTGGGAGCTTGAGAGACAGCTTAGGGCGGCTGTCACTGTGCCCCAGCTTCAAAAGCCCAGCACCTACGATGGCTTTCCTGGTGCCGCTGGGCAGCCGGCCTTCTTCCCCAGGGAAAGGAACAGGCCGGACACAGGGACAGCAGTGCTCAGAGATGGGGGCTCAGCAGCGCTCACAGATGGGGGCTCAGAGACGGGGCTCAGCAGTGCTCAGAGACGGGCTCAGCAGTGCTCAGAGACGGGCTCAGCAGTGCTCACAGAAGGGCTCAGCAGTGCTCACAGATGGGCTCAGCAGTGCTCACAGAAGGGCTCAGCAGTGCTCACAGACGGGGCTCAGCAGTGCTCACAGATGGGCTCAGCAGTGCTCACAGATGGGCTCAGCAGTGCTCACAGATGGGCTCAGCAGTGCTCACAGATGGGCTCAGCAGTGCTCACAGATGGGCTCCAGCAGTGCTCACAGATGGGCTCAGCAGTGCTCACAGATGGGCTCAGCAGTGCTCACAGACGGGCTCAGCAGTGCTCACAGACGGGCTCCAGCAGTGCTCACAGAAGGGCTCAGCAGTGCTCAGAGACGGGCTCAGCAGTGCTCACAGATGGGCTCAGCAGTGCTCACAGAAGGGCTCAGCAGTGCTCAAGAGACGGGCTCAGCAGTGCTCAGAGACGGGCTCAGCAGTGCTCACAGACGGGCTCCAGCAGTGCTCACAGACGGGCTCAGCAGTGCCCACAGCAGTGCTCACAGACGTGCTTACCATACCAGCAGGGGATGTTCCCAGCACTGTGACGTGGATACAGGAACCCAGTGAAGCCCGAGTCCAAGGGAGTGAGCAGCTCCCGGCCCCCAGACAGCCGGGAGCCCCCGTCACACTCAGGCTGTCAGAACTCCGAGACTGACGGAGTCCTGGACGTCACCAAGCAAAGGCCCAGCAACGGAACTGAGGGGAACGGGCTGAGCGGACACGCGGGAGCAGCCCCTCGTGGGGACTCTGGGTCGCTCTGCTTCGCCTGCCCCCAGCAGCCTGGGAAGTGCTCAAGAGTTCCAGAACTGGTCTCCACAGGAGTCTCTCAACAGGCGACACATACAGAAGCAGCTGGTCCCAGAGACATCACAGACAGCGGCTCGCCCAAGGCACCAGGCTACCCTGCCCATTTTGAGAAGCTTACTGTGACGAAACAGGGTGACCATGTTAGGTCAAAGTTCTAACACTCAAACCCACTCCCCCTCCCTTCGGGCCTCTGTAAACCCACTACCACCTCCCCTCCCCCAGCGCACACCCCCTTCCTGTGATGCTCTTTATTGATTCTTCAGTTCCTAAGGCACAGGGCTGTACCTCCTTCCCACTGCCCCCGGGACCGGCTCAAGTGATAGGGGGTGTCCCAGCGACAAAAGTGCCCGCCCTGACGGTGAGCAGTGACGGGCACTTTCAACTGGCCACGGAAACACCACAAGGAAGTTACTCTGGCACTGTGGAAGTCTCTCCTGGCAGGGAAGCAGAGAAGGTCTCTAGCACCCGGCTTGCGCGGCGTGGCTGCCAGAGAAGGCACAGCTTGTAGCTGTGTCGGGAACGGACAACACAGTGGTCTAAGTCCTCCAGAGACGGGCAGGTGAGCCAAGAACTGACACCTGGCCCAGCCTGGTGGCCATCAGCTGGTACAGTACAGCAAATTCCTCCCAGCTAAGCCTTCAGAGCCTGGCACGGAGTGATAGGGGGGAAAGAGGAATAACGAGGCCATTAAGCACACAAAGCCCCCAGCAGCTCCTCATCTTCCCACACCCTTTCCAACAAGCTCCTTTTCAGGGAGTTTTAGACACAAAGCACCTCTGACCAACCCTGGAAGGAGAACTAACAAAGCCAGGAAGCAACACAATTGCTCACTGGGGGCTGGGGGTGTCTCTGGCTAGTGAAGCAGAGCACAGGAGGACACCGCCCACGTTGGCTGTGGCTGGTGCGACAGGGCCGCTGGCTGACCTGAGACCACACCATCAGTGTGGGGCAGTGTGGACCACACACGCACCTAGAGTTCAGACAACTCAAACACAGTTGTGCAAAGCCTGCTATGGGCAGACGCCCCCTCACCTGAAACTTAGCAGCATTTCGAATTCCGACAAGCACAGAACCATAACTAGGATAGTCTGATGTGGTCAACACTGATGGTAATTTCTCAAGGAACCTGGAAAGTAGCCAAAGCGGCGATGGGGCCTTGGTTTGGGTTTTTGTTCTATTCTGTGAAGCAGCAGCCTGGGAAACACTGTCTCATTCCTTCTCTCAAACCCGACTATAGACTCAGGCCAGCGCAGAGGAAGGGGAGAGCTGCCCATTGGTTCTTGTCTGTTTGGCCACTGACCAAGCCTCAAGCAGGCGCTGAGCTGCATCTGGGCGCAGGAGACCAAAGCCAACGGCCCACAGTGCCCTCACACACGGTCCTCTTCTTCCGCAGGGGAAAGAAAGGGAAAATCAACACAACTCTTGCTGCAGGAGGCTTATCCCACCTTTGTTGTGGGACCTCAACCACCAGGCCATCTGAGTTCCTCCGATGGAGCGCGGAACTTCCGTGGTGATGGTCCTGAAATACTCTAAAAGGGTGAGGGGTCTGTTAAGGAAACAGTCCTGGCTCCCCTCAGACCTGACTGGGACACTGAAATACTCTAAAAGGGTGAGGGGTCTGCTAAGGAAACACAGTCCTGGTTCACCTCAGACCTGACTGGGACACTGAAATACTCTGAGAAGGGTGAGGGGTCTGCTAAGGAAACACAGTCCTGGTTCACCTCAGACCTGACTGGGACACTGAAATACTCTGAGAAGGGTCAGGGGTCTGTTAAGGAAACACAGTCCTGGCTCACCTCAGACCTGACTGGGACACTGAAATACTCTAAGAAGGGTGAGGGGTCTGTTAAGGAAACACAGTCCTGGCTCACCTCAGACCTGACTGGGACACTGAAATACTCTAAGAAGGGTGAGGGGTCTGTTAAGGAAACAGTCCTGGTTCACCTCAGACCTGACTGGGACACTGAAACACTCTAAGAAGGGTGAGGGGTCTGTTAAGGAAACAGTCCTGGTTCACCTCAGACCTGACTGGGACACTGAAATACTCTGAGAAGGGTCAGGGGTCTGTTAAGGAAACACAGTCCTGGCTCACCTCAGACCTGACTGGGACACTGAAATACTCTAAGAAGGGTGAGGGGGTCTGTTAAGGAAACACAGTCCTGGCTCACCTCAGACCTGACTGGGACACTGAAATACTCTAAGAAGGGTGAGGGGTCTGTTAAGGAAACAGTCCTGGTTCACCTCAGACCTGACTGGGACACTGAAACACTCTAAGAAGGGTGAGGGGTCTGTTAAGGAAACAGTCCTGGTTCACCTCAGACCTGACTGGGACACTGAAATACTCTAAGAAGGGTGAGGGGTCTGTTAAGGAAACACAGTCCTGGTTCACCTCAGACCTGACTGGGACACTGAAATACTCTAAGAAGGGTGAGGGGGTCTGTTAAGGAAACACAGTCCTGGTTCACCTCAGACCTGACTGGGACACTGAAATACTCTAAGAAGGGTGAGGGGTCTGTTAAGGAAACAGTCCTGGTTCACCTCAGACCTGACTGGGACACTGAAACACTCTAAGAAGGGTGAGGGGTCTGTTAAGGAAACAGTCCTGGTTCACCTCAGACCTGACTGGGACACTGAAATACTCTGAGAAGGGTCAGGGGTCTGTTAAGGAAACACAGTCCTGGCTCACCTCAGACCTGACTGGGACACTGAAATACTCTAAGAAGGGTGAGGGGTCTGTTAAGGAAACACAGTCCTGGCTCACCTCAGACCTGACTGGGACACTGAAATACTCTAAGAAGGGTGAGGGGTCTGTTAAGGAAACAGTCCTGGTTCACCTCAGACCTGACTGGGACACTGAAACACTCTAAGAAGGGTGAGGGGTCTGTTAAGGAAACAGTCCTGGTTCACCTCAGACCTGACTGGGACACTGAAATACTCTAAGAAGGGTAAGGGTCTGTTAAGGAAACACAGTCCTGGTTCACCTCAGACCTGACTGGGACACTGAAATACTCTAAGAAGGGTGAGGGGGTCTGTTAAGGAAACACAGTCCTGGTTCACCTCAGACCTGACTGGGACACTGAAATACTCTAAGAAGGGTAAGGGGTCTGTTAAGGAAACACAGTCCTGGCTCACCTCAGACCTGACTGGGACACTGAAATACTCTAAGAAGGGTGAGGGGTCTGTTAAGGAAACACAGTCCTGGCTCACCTCAGACCTGACTGGGACACTGAAATACTCTAAGAAGGGTGAGGGGTCTGTTAAGGAAACACAGTCCTGGTTCACTTCAGACCTGACTGGGACACTGAAATACTCTAAGAAGGGTCAGGGGTCTGTTAAGGAAACACAGTCCTGGCTCCCCCTCAGACCTGACTGGGACACTGAAATACTCTGAGAAGGGTCAGGGGTCTGTTAAGGAAACACAGTCCTGGTTCACCTCAGACCTGACTGGGACACTGAAATACTCTGAGAAGGGTGAGGGGTCTGTTAAGGAAACACAGTCCTGGCTCACCTCAGACCTGACTGGGACACTGAAATACTCTAAGAAGGGTGAGGGGTCTGTTAAGGAAACACAGTCCTGGCTCACCTCAGACCTGACTGGGACACTGAAATACTCTGAGAAGGGTGAGGGTCTGTTAAGGAAACACAGTCCTGGTTCACCTCAGACCTGACTGGGACACTTTTTTTTTAAATTTATTTTTAAAAAATCTTTTATCATACCACCGAGAGATATACAATTACAAAGATGTTCATGTTTGGGTTTCGGTCATACAGTGTTCCAGCACCCATCCCTCTACCAGGGCCCATTTCTCACCACCAATGTACCCAGATTCCCCCTCCCTCAGCCTGCCTGTGTCTATGGCAGGTACTTTTCCTCCTCCTCTCTCTCTCTCTCTCTCTCTCTCTCTCTCTCTCTCTCTCTCTCACCTCTTACACATTGACTTGCCATACATACATTTAGAGGTTATCATGTATATCCTTTTGTCTACTTTCAATGGTCAGTTCTAGGCTGGTGTTATCATTTACAATAATTATTAGTACACTATTCCTTTCTCTTGACTGTGACACTTTATAGTAAAACACACACTGGGGCTGGAGTGATAGCATAGCGGGGAGGTGCTTGCCTTGCACGTGGCCAACCTAGGTTCGATCCCTGGCATCCCATACGGTCCCCCAGGCACCACCAGATGTAACTCCTGAGTGCGGAGGCAGGAATAATCCCTGAGCATCACCAGGTCTGACCCAAAAGTCAAATTAAATAATAAATAAAAATTAAATGAAACAAAACACACACTGGCCTTTGGCCCTGATGCTTGCCCAGGCTCCGGGATCCCCAGAGCTAAGGCATCTCCTCTTATGCGGATAAGGGAAGGAAGTCCGAGTGGCCGAGAGAACCAACCATGTGATGAGAGGTGGGCTACGACTTAATTGCCAGCGGTCGTGTCCATGAGTTATCTGTAACTCTCATAGCCGGACGCCTCCTCCTAGCCTGGCCAGCCTCCGCAGGGCTCCAGCACCGCCCGGGCCACTCTGCTGAGACACCTTGGCTCCAGACCTGAACCATCCATCTGATATTCTTTAATGGTATTTGCAATAAAATGGTCATTTCATGAGTGAATGAGTTTCCTGGGTCCTGTGAGCAGCTTAGCCAATTAACTGAACGCTGAGAGAAGGTTATGGGAACCTCTGACTTGGCTGCTCGGCGACTCCATAACCTGGACCTGGCCTGACATCCAGACCGTTGGGCCGTTACCTGCAGCCCCTGGGATCTGACATGCTCTCCAGGCATGCAGCGTCACGACTGGGTTGAGGTGTAGGACCCAGCCGGCATCAGGATAACTGCTAAGCGATGGACACGGAGGGAAGCCCTCACCTCCCCTATCCCAGGGGAAGTGGACGCATTCCCCAGAGGGCCGGGAATGAGGATTAGGACTGGGCATGACTGGGCAAGGTCAAGCAGATACCATCTTTCACTTCATGAAAAGGCAACAAAGCTTGACTCACCTGACTGCATAAAGCAAAGAAAAGCCTCAGCAGAGCAAAGACTGGGAAAGCATTGAAACATTTGGTCACACGTATTAAAAATATTGTGAAGTCTTGAGTTTCTGCCCCCAACTCCTTTTTAGGGGGTGGTTTTGGGGCACCTACTTGGTGGTACTCAAAACTACCTCCTGCCTCGGACTCAAAGATCACCACTGGCAGTGCTTGGGGATCATACCGGTGCCAGGGACCAACTCAGGGTCTGTCACAGGCAAGGCAAGCCTGTCTTTTTTTCCTGCTTTCTCTGGTCCCTGAACTCTTATATTTCAAATACCAGTCAACCAAAAACATCAAAGCAGCATTATCTCCTTTAATCAAGTCATCAGCCAATCATCAACTCAGACACTCCCACACACACGCATTTGCCCCTCGTTCTTGCACACCTGTTAAATGCACCATCTCGAGCTAGTGTGATGGCTGGGAACCTCCTCACTGTGTCCTGGTCTCAGACTAATATGAAGGCAGCCCCCAGTCTTCTTTGCTGAGTACCTTGGATTCGGGTGAACAAGGGGCTAAAGTCCCTGGTCCCTCTGTCCCTCTGCTCTGTACGACCAAGCGGACCGTGATGCGGGAAGGCCTGGCAGAGCTGTCACTACCGGCCCTCAGCGGCTTCTAGCTGATACTCCTCACCCATGAAGGAACTGAGAGGGGAAACTCCAAACGATCTCTACCTTATTTGCTTCTGGAACCAACTTTACTACTCATCTGGGAAATTTAAAAGCTCTCAATTCCAGATGCTTCGTGACAAGATGACGCGAGGCTACAAGCATCTCAAGTCATCAGGACGACAAGGCCAAAATGCAGGTGAGAACTTCAAGAAAAGTGGCCGCAGCACAAGCAGGAGAGGCCTAATTACCTGTCTCGCCCACAGCGTGTCCGTGCCGTTGACGTCCACGGCGTGCTCCTCCAGCCCCAGCAGACACTGCACCACCTGTCAAAGCGGCAGGTGATTTAATGAGCCTCCAGAGCCATGTGTGCTCATTACATCACGCACCAGAGGAGAGAGGGTGTTGTTTGTGAGCCGTGATTATCTCACGCTGCACAAGGAGAGAAAACAGAATGAAGACAGTTTCCAAGCTTAATTCCTATGCTATTCACACTTTCGCTTGGAGAAGAGTTTGAAAAAAAAATCCTAGTGCTTTCAGCAACACCGTTCAGGACGACTCCTCGGAAAGCTGATGAATTCCAGCACGACCTGACAGGCCTAATCGGCAGAGGGCCGGGAGCAGCCGCCGCAGCTTCTACAGGAAGCACCGGAAGACCCTGAGTCCATTTCTCCACAAGGGAAGAGATAAGATGACACATGGATTTGTAGGACAATAAATGACAGTAAATGACAGCGCTGTGCAGGGACTTTTCAGCTATTAGCGTGCAGATCTTCCCTGTCCAGATGGGATAGGACATGTTCAAGGTGACATGGCCACAGGGATCTTCTTCCAGTGTAGTCAGGCCAAGGGTGGGAGGCGGTGGAGGCTTATGGGAAACAGTTCTGCCTCGAGCCAGCTCGGAGGGGGATGGGAGGGCAGGACAGAGGAGGGAGGGCAGAGGAGGGAGGAGGGCAGGAGGGGGGCAGGAGGGAGGGCAGAGGAGGGAGGGGGCAGGAGGGAGGGCAGAGGAGGGAGGGCAGAGGAGGGAGGGCAGGAGGGAGGGGCAGAGGAGGGAGGGGCAGGAGGGAGGGCAGAGGAGGGAGGGCAGAGGAGGGAGGGCAGGAGGGAGGGCAGAGGAGGGAGGGCAGAGGAGGGGAGGGCAGAGGGAGGGAGGGGCAGAGGAGGGGGGAGAGGAGAGGAGGGCAGAGGAGGGGGGGCAGAGGAGGGAGGGCAGAGGAGGGGGCAGGAGGGAGGGCAGAGGAGGGAGGGCAGGAGGGAGGGCAGAGGAGGGAGGGCAGAGGAGGGAGGACAGGAGGGAGGGCAGAGGAGGGGGGCAGAGGAGGGAGGGCAGAGGAGGGGGGGCAGAGGAGGGGGAGGGCAGAGGAAGGGGGCAGAGAAGGGAGGGCAGAGGAGGGGGGCAGGAGGGAGGGCAGAGGGAGGGAGGGCAGAGGAGGGGGGCAGGAGGGAGGGCAGAGGAGGGAGGGCAGAGGAGGGAGGGCAGAGGAGGGGGGGCAGAGGAGGGAGGGGCAGAGGAGGGGGGGCAGGAGGGAGGGCAGAGGAGGGAGGGCAGAGGAGGGAGGGCAGAGGAGGGAGGGGCAGAGGAGGGGAGGGCAGAGGAGGGAGGGGCAGAGGGAGGGAGGGGGCAGAGGGAGGGCAGGAGGGAGGGGCAGAGGGAGGGCAGGAGGGAGGGGCAGAGGAGGGAGGGCAGAGGAGGGGGGGCAGAAGGGAGGGGCAGAAAAGGGAGGACCGAGGGAGGGAGGACCGAGGAGGGAGGGACCGAGGAGGGAGGCCCCAGGAGGGAGGACCCGGACAGACACAGCTGATTTCCAGTCTCCCAACCCACACCCTTCATGGCAGACTGAACAAATGACCTGCAGGGGAGGGCCACTGCCCAGGGCGAGAAGCCTGCAAGGGGCCACTTAAGGCAAGGATGAATTTGCGTCTGTGATCACAGACTGTGAGACTGAAGACCATCTTGCCTGGGGTGTGTGCCAGAATCCATAACGGCTCTCACACGAGGGTCGGGCAGTGTGGGAGGAGGAGGAGAGACGCTGGGCTCTGCTGCGCTTACGCCACATCACCAGCAGCTCAGAGAAAGGTCACTGTATTCTGTGACGATGATTTTCAAAGTCTGGACGCACCGAGGCTGGGAGACAATTTGAAACCACTCCGGCTTTCAGATACGAAGACTTAACTTTGCATCTATATGTTGATAGATGCAAAGTTGATCACTTCGGGCTGGCTTGGGGTGCCAGGGGATTGAACCTGAGTCGGCTGCATGCAAGGCAAGTGCCCTACCCGCTGCATGGACTCTGCGGTCTCTACTCATGCAAGGCAAGTGCCCTACCCGCTGCATGGACTCTGCGGTCTCTACTCTTGTGATTTTTGTTGTGATTTGTCTGGGGCCACACCTGGTGGTGCTGAGGGCTTATTCCTGCCTCTGGTAGGGTTTGGGGACCACACGGGGTGCTGAGGGTCAGCCACCTGCAAGACAAGCACCCCACTAGCTGTACTACCACTCCTGCTCTCCTACTTTTGTATTATAAATGACACTCGTTGGCCAGCCAGCTTTGCACCCAAAGTTCCTTTTACTCTGGGTGTGAAAGAATCTTACCTAACATGGGCAACTCTAATTGCTTGGAGGTAATAATACTGAGTGAGAAATATACTGAAAGACAAATGTTACTAAATTCACAAGCACACAGGTCAGGAGATGACAATTAAATCTTCAGGCTAAGGAATACTGACATCTTCCAAAAGTAAGTGCACTATTTAATTACTGTGTGATGTTCTCCTTCAGAGCAGGGAGTGCAAATGACAAGCCTTCATACACGCTACTGGGGCAATGAAGTTCTATTTTTAAAACTACTTCACATACTCGGGACAATTTTAGAACTAGGATTCCATACGATTATTTTAAAAGACTGCAGGACAAAAGAATGAATCAAAAGAGGAGGGAAAAATTGTAAGACAGTAAGATGAGCAAGAGAGGGAGAAGGAGAGAGAGCGAGGAGGAGGGAGAGAGAGGAGAGGGAGGGAGGAGACCTAGAGGAAGTGAGACAGAGGGAGAGTAGGGGAGAGAGAGAGAGAGAGGGGGAGAGAGGGAAGAGCAGGGGGAGAGAGGAAGAGCAGGGGGAGAGAGGGAGGAGGAGGGAAAGAGTAGGAGGACAGGGAGAGAGACAGGGAGAGAGGGAAGAGTAGGGAGAGAGTGAGGAGGAGGGAGAGAGGGAGAGGGAGAGAGACAGAGAGGAAGTGAGACAGAGGGAGAGTAGGGGAGAGAGAGAGAGGGAGAGCAGGGAGAGAGAGGGAGGAGGAGGGAAAGAGGAGGACAGGGAGAGAGACAGGGAGAGAGAGGAAGAGTAGGGGAGAGAGTGAGGAGGAGGGAGAGAGGAAAAGGGAAGAGGAGGAGAGAGAGACAGGGAGGGAGAGAGTAGGGGAGAGAGCGAGGAGGAGGGAGAGAGGAGGAGGGGGAGAGACAGGGAGGGGAGGCCGCCTCCACATGGTGGAATGGGAGATGGGGAGGCTTTGGGGGGCCCCACGTGGCACTCCTGATGGAGCTCTTTATCTATTTACTTGAGGGACAGGAGTGATGCCAATAAACCTTATTATCACACCTGGGCATAGCTCGGTCCAGCAACTCTGATGGTGATCTGCAAGAGCACTGACCACTGGGCTCCCAGCCCTGTGAGGAGCCCCGGCACCCGCGACTCACCGAGCTGTGGCCCATGCTGGCGGCTGCCGTCAGGGCCTGCTGCAGGGCTTGGCTTTTCCTAGGTGTACCCGGCTGGGGAGGGCCTGTGGACCAGTCGCAGGCCAGCAGGTAGCGGAGAATGTCACCGTGGCCTCTCAGGGCACTGTGCACCAGCGCACACTGGCCTTTCTTATCCAGGTGGTCGACCTGCAGGGCGAGAGAGGGAGATGGTCACAGAGCAGCCCACCCTTCTCAAGAAAGCAGGAGCCCCCCCACCACCCCCACCATCCCACTGCCAACGCCCCTGGGGCTCATCACCTCGCTGCTGTCTGGAGAGCAAGGAACGGCCACGTGGAAAACTTCGTCACACGAGGGGCCGAGTCCAGGCCTTGGGGTACCCTGTAGAGCGCCCAGCTGAGCTCCCGTGAGGGCTCCTTCCTCACTCCCTGACTCTCTGGAAAACTACTTGGAGATCCGAGTCCTCTGAGGAGGACCTGTGAGCACATCGCCAAAACCTCGGGAGACGGCAGTCTCCTCTGCGTAGGCCGTGACAAACTAGGCTTCGGGGGAATCACAGTTCCTGGGCCGGGAGCCCGTGGGAGGGAGGTCCTCTGGTTCCTCCTGAACAAGGGAGGGCAGAAAGGGACCCTGAACGGCATCTCACCTGAGACAACCCAGCGTGGTCGGTATGGCCAGTGAGCCCCAAGAGAAGTGGTGGGCATGGTGTGGACCTCCAATGGTCCAAGACGCATGACCCGGGACCACTGGGTCCAGGTTAGGGCCCAGTTTTCTCTAGAAACTTCTAGAGACTCTGCACCTAGACCCAGAGCTTTGCGAGACCCCGACCCGCCTGAAGCCCCCTCAGTGCCGGGCCTGCTCGCTTGAGACAGGCCGAGCCACAGCCCGTGCGAGGCAGGAGTGGAGGAAAGGTGACACGCAGCCACGGCCCCAACACACTCTCTGCGGCAAATGCAGCTCTGGGAGAAAAAAAAAGGCCAAAAGTTTCCCACGGCGATTAATAAATGTCTTTTGTTGGACTTTGAGCCACCAAATTCAGACAATGTCTTTATTCTATTGTAATTCCAAAGCACGGATCTCTTACCTCAAAGGAAAGCAGAGACCTGAAGAGTTATTCTGTAAAGAACTCGTTTACTTTACTAGCACTGCCACTTCCAGAACACTCTGCTGACAGGTACTTCATATTAAAGTTATTTTTAAATTAACATCTATATCTATATCTACATATGTTTTAGAGATGCTTAGGGTTTGATGCTCAGGGGTTACTCCTGGCTTTGCACTCAGGAATCACTCCTGGCGGGGCTTGGGGGACCATATGGGATGCCGGGGATCAAACCAGGGTCAGATTTGTGCAATACAAGTGCCCCTCCCCGCTGAGTCACCGCACTGGCCCCCATATTAAAGTTATCTTTAACTCCCAAGCAAAAGCCTCATGATAGAACCGGCCGCTCCGATCACTTTCCAGGCAAGTTCAGTGGAGTCATCGCCATTGCTGCATGCAGAGCGCAGCAGAGCGGCTGACACCTGTGAGGCAGAGCTGCCGACGTCTGTGGAGCGCCTACAGCCCGGGGCAAGCCCACGGCTTTTAAGAGCCTCAGAACTCGATTACGCATTTTGAAAGAAGACATTAAGTGAAGGGTGTGTCTGGGGAATGTGGAAAGGTAGGTCTACAGCTGAATCTAAAGAAAACCATGTTTATGAAAAATGAACTAGTTCTAGAGGCCACATTCACTCTCAATGGAACAAACATCTCTGAATGCAGCAGTTATGTGTACCTAGGTCGAGAAGTCAACATGATGAACGACCTAAAACCTGAGCTGCGCAGGAGGAAGAGAGCAGCATGGAATGCCTTCAAAGGCATTGAAGAAATGGCTAAAAAGGACAAAGAACCTCCGGCTCCGGGCACATCTCTTTGACTCCACCGTTCTCCCTGCATTCACATACGCCTCAGAGACCTGGGCCCCTACGAAAGCAGGATGAGAATGCTATTCGGATCTCCCAGAGAGGAATCGAAAGAGCTGTGCTTGGAATATAACGCCTCACTCAAGTGAGAGAAGGAATCGGAGTTTCGACCTCTGTCGCTATTCCAGAATCAGGGACACTTTCTCGTTTGCCAAGGCATCGAAAATCACATGGGCAGGACATGTAATGCAATTTGGAGACAACCGCTGGACTAGAGCCATTACCGACTGGATCCCACAGGATGTCAAAAGATCACGTGGCCGCCCACCTACAAGATGGTCAGACTTCCTTGTCAAGACCCTGAAGGAACGGTTTGAGGCTCTTCATATTCCTGAATCAACCAGATGCCATTGGGCTACATTGGCACGTAATAGGGTCCAATGGAAATGTTACTGGCGCCCGCTCGAGCAAATCGATGAATAACGGGATTCAAATGATCAAGTGATCAAGTGTCTGGGGGAGAGGGGCGGGTATTAAACATTTAAGCTGTTTCAACCAGTCAGAGAGTCTCTCTAGAGAGCTTTAAGGCCGGCTCTAAGTGCAGTTGGTCCGAGGAGTGTCTCTGGGGTGCTGCCTCCACATCGGGGTGCTACACAGAATAAGAACTTGTGAGCAAAGCCCAGGGCTTCCCGCTAAGGGACAGCATCGCGCGGTGCCTGGAGCTTGTGTGAACCGCGGCTCCTGTCAACCAGGCAGAGCGGGCCCAGCCAGCAGTTCTAGCACTAGGACGTACCCGCCACCAGTCCCTGAGCCAGCAGGAGTGGAGCCTTACCTTGGCGCCCCTTTTTGGCCAGGAGACACACCAGCTGCATGTGGCCAGCGGCGGCGCAGAGCACAGGGCCGTCATCCCATTCTCGGACACTCCATCCAGGCAGGCGCCAAACTCCAGGAGCAGAGCGATGACCTCCTCGTGGCCCAGGTGGGCCTGGACGCCAGGATCGGGCGTTGTTTAACACTTCCGTCCTGTAGTTCACATTGGCGCCTCCCAGGATGAGGAGACGGCTCACCTGTTGGACAATGTCCCCAACACTGTTAATTTCCCAGCCGGGTACCGGTCATGGTAACGTATGTGAAGGGTCGGATCCTTGGTTTCCAAGCCATCTTAATCTACGGACTCCCAATCCTGGGCTCACAGCAGCGTCACCTAGGAATGTGCTTGGATCACACGTTCCTGGTGACGGGGCCGTTAAACCGTAAGCTGCCACCAAGATACAAGCAAACAAACAAAAATACAGAATTGGCGCCTCTCAAAACATCACTCTCCCACTCTGGTGTCTACGCTCGTCCTTGCTTCTCCCCAGGAGATAAACCCGAGGAGATTTCTGACCCCCTGATATCTGCCCCCGTGGCTTTTTGCTATACACATACACCCAAGATCAAGTTTTCTTGTCAATTTAGGCACAAGAGAAGAGGAATATGAACAATAATCAAACAGAAACATCACTACAATACATTGTTTGTTAAAAGTCCTATAATAGGGTCTCACAAACAATCTTTCTGGACGGTGATTAAGAGCTGGTAACAATGGATAACAGGTGTGTGAGAAAATGTGGAGGTTCCTCACAATGGAATGATATTCTGTCGTAAATGAAAGGAAATCCCGCCCCACACAAATACGCATGAACGCTGAGGACAATATACTACGTGAAACTAGGCAGCTACGAGAAGACAAGCGTGTATAATGCGACCCTGAGGTAACTAGGAGCGGTCAGATCTACAGCAGCGGGAAGGAGGATACCAGGAGCAGCAGCCATGAGGTAGCATTGAGCTGCTGAATGGGCGGAGAAGTTTAGCTGGACAAGAGGAAAAGCGCCTGAGACGAAGCAGGCGTGTGTGCTCACGACACCCAGACTCTATTGTCAAAAACCAAGATGGGTGTACTTTACAATTTTTCTTTTGTTAATTGAAAACATGTTCTTGGCTTTTTGCAAAGCTGTTTGTGATTGGGTTTCAGTCCTATAATGCCCAGCTTGAGGTGTTGCAGGTGTGGCTGAAGTGCCCGGCTGTGTTGGCAGGTGGCAGACAGGGAGACAGGCTTGTCTACACCCAGGGCTCTGCCCCATGGGCCCTGGATGGTTGATGGTCTGACACAGAAAAGACTGGGCCCCCTGGGATGAACCCAGAGCCACGGCAGAGCCTGGCAAGCTACCCGTGGTGTATTCAATATGCCAAAATCAGTAACAATAATGGACCTCATTCCCAACGAATGGAGACGTTACTGGTGCCTGCTTGAGCAAATCGATGAACGGGAAGACAAGAGATACAAGTGACAATGCTCCAGCACTGCCCAAACATGTCCTCGAGGCCCTGAGAGTCTGTTTCCATCTGTCTGGCAGGGCCTGAGCGAGCTACCGGGCTCTGTGTGTCTCGGGACTGGACTTGGAGAAATCACCGTTCAAGTACCAAAGGCAACTCACTTCACTGGCCCTAAGAGGCTGAGCAAACGAAGGTAACCCTAAACACTGACGCTCCATTCCTTACACGGAGTGCAGCACCTGAACGGAAAACCAGAGCCAGAAAAACGTTCCTGTGCCCTGGACGGCCAGTGCCAGCCTCCGGGAAAGTCGTCTCCTTCCCATCTTTCTAAACAAACACGACCTCCGCCAGCTCGGAGCTCACAGGATCGAGAATGAAAAGCAAAAATGATGATCTACTCATTTTAAGATACAGAATAATTTAAACCACGAAGGTCTTCAAGTCTCCAGATTAGTGAAAGTGCCATTTCTTTAACACCCGTTGCAAAGCTCAGCACGTTTAGCTCAGGGGGCTCCCTGAGCGGCGTCCGACCCAGCCCTCACCCGACTCGCAGCGCCCAGGCTACCACGCACGAGGCGTGAACACCACGAGACTGTCACAGGCCTCACTCGAGACAGGATCATTAAGAGACGGGAAGGCAGACGGTGCTGCAGTGACAGGAAAGGCACAGAGAGAAATGCCGTGGGCAGGCGGTGACCTGCAGGGCCAGGGGAGCGGGCACCGGCCCATCCGAGAAAGCTGGCAGCACACACGGCCCAGCGCCCATTCCCCCTGGCAGGACAGCAAGATGGCTCCCACGTGTCTCTGCTCCGCCGGACTGGCAGAGAGCAGCCCCGCTTACCCACAACCCTCACACGCGCCGCCACCCTGCCCCACGCCTGCCCTAGCCCGCTGCCCCGCCACACACTCGCCTCTGGCGTCAGCCTGCAGCAGACCCGGGAGTGCCCGGAAGTCGGCCGGCGTGGCGGGCTGGACCAGACGCCCACTCGTGCCCTGTTACTGACCCTCAGTTAGCACAGGGCAGGGTTAGACAGCACAGCGTGTTCCTGCTCTGCTCACCCCAGCCTGGGTTCAATCCGCATCCGGTCCCCAGAGCCCGCCAGGTTGGTCGGAGCTCAGAGACAGCAGGAAAGCCTAAGTAGCACCAGGTGTGCAGAGCCTCTCCAGAGGGGAGAGCGCAAGGGAGGGCCCCTAATCCGCTGCTACAGCAGGACTAAGACGGCCTCTAGGCTCCTGCTGCCCAGCGGGGGTTAGTGGGAAGGCAGGGAACACGTGAGGAGACTTGGGGAAAGGTGGCGCCGTCTGGACACACCACATGGCCTTGGGCACACGCCTCGGCCCTGCTCATCTCTCAGGTACACGCCTCGGCCCTGCTCATCTCTCGGGCACACGCCTCGGCCCTGCTCATCTCTCGGGCACACGCCTCTGCCCTGCTCATCTCTCAGGCACACGCCTCGGCCCTGCTCATCTCTCGGGCACGCCTCGGCCCTGCTCATCTCTCAGGTACACGCCGGCCCTGCTCATCTCTCGGGCACACGCCTCTGCCCTGCTCATCTCTCAGGCACACGCCTGGCCCTGCTCATCTCTCGGGCACGCCTCGCCCTGCTCATCTCTCGGGCACACGCCTCGGCCCTGCTCATCTCGGGCACACGCCTCAGCCCTGCTCATCTCTTGGGCACACGCTCCAGCTCTGTTCATCTCTCAGGCACACGCCTCGCCCTGCTCATCTCTTGGGCACACGCCTCAGCTCTGTTCATCTCTCAGGCACACGCCTCGGCCCTGCTCATCTCGGGCACACGCCTCGGCCGTGCTCATCTCTCAGGCAACCGCCTCAACCCTGCTCATCTCTCGGGCACACGTCTCGCCCAAATTTCCTCTCGCACACACCTCAGTCTGCTCATCTTGGGCATATGCCTCGCCCCGCTCATCACTTTCGGGCACACGCCTCAGCCCTGCTCATCTTGGGCATATGCCTCGGCCCCGCTCATCTCTCGGGCACACACCTCAGCCCCGCTCATCTCTCAGGCACACGCCTCAGCCCCCTCATCTCTCGGGCACACGCCTTAGCCCTACTCATCTCTTGAGCACACGTCTCAGCCCTGCTCATCTCTTGGGCACCCGCCTCGGCCCCGCTCATCTCTCGGGCACACGCCTCAGCCCCGCTCATCTCTCAGGCAACTGCCTCAGCCTTGCTTATCACTCGGGCACACGCTCGGCCCTGCTCATCTCTCGGGCACACGCCTCAGCCCTGCTCATCACTTTCGGGCACACGCCTCGCCCCTGCTCATCTCTCGGGCACACGCCTCGGCCCTGCTCATCTCTCGGCACACGCCTCAGCCCTGCTCATCTCTTGGGCACACGTCTCGCCCTGCTCATCTCTCGGGCACACGCCTCGGCCCTGCTCATCTCTCGGGCTCCGCCCGGCTCTGCCCATCTCTCGGGCACACGCCCGGCCCTGCCCATCTCTTTGGGCACACGCCTCAGCTCTGTTCATTTCTCAGGCACCTGCCTCAGCCCTGCTTGTCTCTCGAGCACACGCCTCAGCTGTTCATCTTTCAGGCACCTGCCTCAGCCCTGCTCATCTCTCGGGCACAAGCCTCAGCCCTGCTCATCTTTCGAGCACACGCTTCGCCCTGCTCATCTCTCGGGCACATACCTCGGCCCTGCTCATCTTTCGAGCACACGCCTCGGCCGTGCTCATCTCTCAGGCACATGCCTCGGCCCTGCTCATCTCTCAGGCACACGCTCGGCCCTGCTCATCTCGGGCACACGCCTCGCCCTGCTCATCTCTCGGGCACACACCTCGCCCCCGCTCATCTCTCGGCACACGCCTCAGCCCTGCTCATCTCTCGGGCACACGCCTCGGCCCTGCTCATCTCTAGGGCACGCGCCTCGGCCCTGCTCATCTCTCGGGCACACGCCGGCCCTGCTCATCTCTCAGGCACATGCCTCGGCCCTGCTCATCTCTCGGGCACACGCCTCAGCCCTGCTCATCTCTCGGGCACACGCCTCTGCCCTGCTCATCTCTCGGGCACACGCCTCGGCCCTGCTCATCTCTCGGGCACACGCCTCGGCCCTGCTCATCTCTTGGGCACACGCCTCAGCTCTGTTCATCTCTCAGGCACATGCCTCGGCCCTGCTCATCTCTCGGGCACACGCCTCGGCCGTGCTCATCTCTCCGAGCACATGCCTCGCCCTGCTCATCTCTCAGGCACACACCTCGGCCCTGCTCATCTCTCAGGCACACGCCTCGGCCCTGCTCATCTCTCAGGCACACGCCTCGGCCCTGCTCATCTCTTGGGCACACGCCTCAGCTCTGTTCATCTCTCAGGCACACGCCTCGGCCCTGCTCATCTCTCGGGCACACGCCTCGCCGTGCTCATCTCTCAGGCAACCGCCTCAACCCTGCTCATCTCTCGGGCACACGCCTCGGCCCAAATTTCCTCTCGCACACGCCTCAGTCTGCTCATCTTGGGCATATGCCTCGCCCCGCTCATCTCTCGGGCACACACCTCAGCCCCGCTCATCTCTCAGGCACACGCCTCAGCCCCCCTCATCTCGGGCACACGCCTCAGCCCTACTCATCTCTTGAGCACACGTCTCAGCCCTGCTCATCTCTTGGGCACCCGCCTCGCCCCGCTCATCTCTCGGGCACACGCCTCAGCCCCGCTCATCTCTCAGGTAACTGCCTCAGCCTTGCTTATCACTTCGGGCACACGCCTCGGCCCTGCTCATCTCTCGGGCACACGCCTCAGCCCTGCTCATCTCTCGGGCACACGCCTCGCCCCTGCTCATCTCTCGGGCACACACCCGCCCCTGCTCATCTCTCGGGCACGCCTCGGCCCTGCTCATCTCTCGGGCACACGCCTCGCCCTGCTCATCTCTCAGGCACACGCCTTGGCCCTGCTCATCTCTCAGGCACATGCCTCGGCCCTGCTCATCTCTCGGGCACACGCCTCGCCCTGCTCATCTCTCAGGCACACGCCTCGGCCCTGCTCATCTCTCAGGCACATGCCTCGGCCCTGCTCATCTTTCGAGCACATGCCTCGCCCTGCTCATCTCTCAGGCACATGCCTCGGCCCTGCTCATCTCTCGGCACACGCCTCGGCCCTGCTCATCTCTCGGGCACGCCTTGGCCCTGCTCATCTTTTGGGCATATGCCTCAGCTCTGCTCATCTTTCGAGCACACGCTCGGCTCTGTTCATCTCTCGGGTACACGCCTCAGCTCTGTTCATCTCTCAGGCACCTGCCCTCAGCCCTTCTCATCTCTCGGGCACACGCCTCGGCCCTGCTCATCTTTCGAGGACACGCCTCAGCTCTGTTCATCTCTCGGGCACATGCCTCAGCTCTGCTCATCTGCCCTCTGTGTCCCAGGTTCCTCTTCACAGCATCATCCTCACCATGATTCAGGAAGTGAAAATTCTTAGTGCTGGCTGAACGTGAGTATTTTTAAGGTGAGGATATTGCTGTGACATTCTTGGGGTTTGGTGTTGTTGTCTGGGCCACACTGGCAATACTCCGGGGTTACTCCTAGCTCTGCACTCAAAAATTACTCCCTGGTGGAGCTTGGGGAATCCCATATGGGATTCCAGGAATCAAACCCAGGTTGGTTGTGTGCAAGGCAAATGCCCTACCCACTGTACCATCTCTATGGCCCCAAAGCTGCCAAAATTCTAGAGGCATTTATTGAGGCTTAGAAAACTGGTTCTTACAGGAAACTCCTGAGAGCATTCCGTATAATCTCACTGAAGGATGCCTGCCTCTGGTCACCACAGGACAGGCGGGAACATTCGGATACCCTCTCCTCTCTGACATCAACCCTCTCCCTCCTGAGACACCTGAACCTCCGAGAACACGATGCTGATATACTCAGTCACCTCTTAACTGACTTGCTGTGTGATTTCAGAATATTACTAAACCTCCCTGTGCTTCATGCAGTTCTTAAGGAAACAGCACGCAATTCATTTGACCCACTGCTCTCTGTGTAGGAGGCTTATACTTTCAGTCATGGCTTGCTGGTAACTTCCGAGACCTGGAAGGACATGCCTAAGGACAGACCTTCCTGCAGACGTTCCTCCTCACTTCGTATTTCATCTGCTTCTTGGGAAAACATTTCCTTTGCTGGAACTGGACTGCAGGTGCTTTTGTTTTGTTTTGTTTGTTTTTACCGCTTCACCCCAACAGTTTGTGGATCTTCCACTAACCTACGGCTCTTACCCTCCTGCAGAGCCCGAAGCCACCTGGGAGCTTGCAAGTTTCCAATGCCCAAGCCCCACCCTTGGAGATTCCTGACTTGCCAGGGCCCGTGAGCTCCCGGGTGGCTCCTGTTGGCAGTCAGGACCGTAAACACATCAGGTGATGAGCGCAGCTGCGGAGTGCGGGCTTGCTCAGTGCCAGGGACCTTAGCCGCTCAGCTCAACACCCTTGGTTGCGCTTTCTCCAGCCGCTGTGCCCCACACAGGCACGCCCCACTCCTTTCAGCGCCCGGCATCCGAGTGATGCAATCACCTCCCTCAGACTCTGCAGAAGACACAAGAGCCCGGGTCCCCAGCACCAACAGAAAGTTCTGTCCCAGGGCGCGGTGAACCAAACTTCCAGCCCCCTGGGATTGTTGCAGGCCAGCCGTGAGTGCTCGGGGCCCTTCAAACCTCACGGTAGGACGCAGCTGGCAGAGGGGCTGGAAGCGGTTAATGCACACGGCAGAGTCAGCTTCCAGAGAGCAGAAGCACTACCCAGTCAGCTGAGGTGGTGCAGGGACGTGCTGGAACAGCGACTGAAGCCTGATCGTGAGCAGCGTTGGAACGGCCGAAGCCAAACAAGAACGCAAAATATAAAACTGCTCTCCTGAGCACGCAGTAGTGGTCAGACCTCCCGGGGCTTCCCTCACCCTAGGCTTCCTGTGCAGCCACTTCCACGTCTGGGGGGGGGGAACAGCAGGGACCACACTCGGGACTGACACACGTGAAGCAGAGACTCAACCCGGAGCTCCATCCCGGCTCCCAGACGGCCTCCAGCTTGCAGTGGGAGCGCTGAGGCTCAGCGTTGCGGTGTGCCAGCCGGCCCTGGCACGAAGCCGATCCCTGCCACAAACAAGGCTGCCACGAAGAGCAACCGTAGCTCAGGTGACTGCCTTTGGGCAGGGCTGTTCCGTGGGTCCCCCCAGCAGTCCCCTGACTCCACGCACATTTTCCAACCACAACACCTCTCAGACAACATGCTGTGGCGGCATAATCTAGAAATATCTACAGTTAATGAACGCAAGACAAGACAGAGAGGGGGAGGGATGTGATCACGAGATCCTGAAGACCCCTGGCAACAGGCTTCCCAGCGGAGCCCCGGTTTCTAAAGTATCGCTGGAAAGAAAACAGGCTCTAGATGGAGCAAACGATGAGGCCCACTGAGACTCCGCACTCGACTGAGCCGGTTCGTCTCGCCAAGGCGGAAACCGAAGGGCGCTCGGCAGCTTCCTGGCCAGCACTGGCCAGTCTCTCCCACCCGGGTCCGAGTCTCTCATATACCACAGGGTTGTGCTCTCCAGGGAAGGAGGTTTTGCCTGAAATGATCCTCTCCTTTTGCAAATGCTCCTGTTCCATCCTCTGCCTGAGTGCCAAAACCTTCCATATTTTTATACCTTAGTTGCTGTGCTTTACTACCAGCTAGACAGGACACTGGCCCGTCCACAGATATTTGACTTAACCCAATTAGATCTTTACACTTACTGGGTTGGACTTTTACTATCTGACAGTAAACAGAGCCGTGCACAGCAACACAACCCTTAAACAGGACATGGCCTGACTGTGGAGCAGGGTGTAGCCACGCCTTCTCTGCCCAGGGATGTTAGACCTGAGTTCTTGGCTAGCTCTAGTCGCCCCAACTCGCTGCCCTCAACTGCAGCAGCCCCAGCCACCCAGGGCCACCCCAGGGCCAGGAGATGGGACAGGATGAGCAAAACCACCAGGCGGCTGGAGCTTGAGCTAGCCTGGACAGCATCTGACAGAAATCCTGGGCCTGTGCTCAAGTGAAAACTCATCTACTAAGTCATCACTCCGAGCAAGTCACTTTAATTTACCAAAGTGGCAAACTGCAATTATTGCTCAAAATGACATTCATGCCTGTATGACAACATTTAATACTCCCTAAAAAAGTTCCTTAATTGCATGCATAATTTTAAATTACTGTAATTTGTTCAAGATTCTGTGAAAACCCCTTTTTTCTTTTCAAAGATAAAAGAAACAGAATGATAATGGGAAGCCTTAAAATTCTATAACCGAGCTAAACAATGCTGGGGACAGGGTAGAGGCAGGTGACACCGAGCACCACGAAACAGATGAACAGCTCTTAAAATCACACGCATGTTGGAAGAGGGGCGTCTGCAATCCCAGAAGGGTCAAGCTCATTATATTATCAAGCTCATTATAGTATCATCCGAGATACCTTTTAATTCACTGTCTTGAAAACTCATTCAGTAGACTAACACTGCTCGTCTGCTTTTCTCCGAGCTAAGATAATTCTGGCCCATAACTCATTAAAATAGTGAAAAACAGATATTACCATTTTATTCTTACTTCATTATTCCTGAATATCATTATAGAATTTAGTTAATTAGAAGAAGCCCAATATTTCAAAAAGAATTTTAGCTAAAAGATGAAACAATGCGATAGCATTTTAGTTCTAATTTTTCCTTTTTCTTTTCTTTGGTGAAGCAAGATGTTTTCTATTGAAACTTGTTTAGAAAGACGTGAGAGGAGAGAAAGAGAGAAGCATGTGTTCAAGAGAGAACATGGGCTCCTCAGGGACAGAAATGGGAAGCAAGACCAGAGACAGCAGGCAAGATGCGTGTGGACGGGAAACAGGGCCCCAAGAGCAGCCACGTTCCTCCTGTCTAGGCCCTAAGAAAAACAGAATTCTTCGTGTGACGTCTTCATCACATGAATTGCAGCCGGGTCATTTTCCCCACCTTTTATTGAAGGCGACTTCATCTAAAGACTCTGATCAGTTGTGGCGCTGCTCGGCTCTACTTCTCCCAGCTATTAAAATCAGCTAAATCGGCTTCCCGGCCCACCCTCCCTTAGCCCTTGCAGGCAGGCCCGGGAGATGAGCTGGAAAATGAGGGAATGTGCGGGAGCACCGTGGCCCAGAGCCTCCTCGCTGGCGCTCTCCGCAGGGCAGGGCAGGCTGAGAGCCAGCACATTCTGTCCCAGCCTGGAACTCCACGAGGGGCTGCTTGTGTGAGGCCACGCTTCCATGCTGGTTCAGATACCCTGTGTGTCCCTCACCGCGCCTGGGCACGGAGGCCTCTCTAGAAGCCACAGCAGGCCCCGCCTTGGGCACAGAGCTCAGGTGAGGGGTCCAACTCCTTCCGGATGCAGGCCCTTCCCGCTCTTGCTCATGCACCTAATGGCAGAGTGGAGCTGAGAGGCAGCGCAGGGCCGAGAGCTAGGCTAGGAACACTGGAGGAGCCAGGCTTGGAGGCGGCTGAGTGCCGATGTGGGAAAGTTCAGTGACAAGCAGAAGCGAGGTGCACCTGCATGGTGGGGTGTTAAGGAGACGTAAGCGGTGATCTCCTTGTTACATGCAACTGCTGATCGTTAGCTTGAAGACCTGCCACTGACAGCATGAGGCAGCTACTGAAATAATGAACTGGCCGAGGGCAGGGAGAGGAATGGGCAGACACACGCTCTGCAGCAACAGCCCCGTTCAACCATGGTACTACCGGGGTCCCCAGGAACCACAGGGTGCAAACTCAGCACTGAGCCGGGAGCAGACCCAGAACTGCAAACGGCGATTCCTTCCCCGCCTCTGTGGAGTGAGCCTTGTTGGCTGCCTGTGTGCGCTCTCACTGGGCTGCCCTCAGTGAGGAAGGTCTGCTCTAAGAAGCATCCCTGGCTTGATGTCCTGCTCTGCACATGCTCCCCGAGCAACACCAGGAGTGACCCCTGAGCACTGCTCAGTGCAACCAAAAAAAAGAAAAAAAAAAAAAACAAATGAACAAACAAGCAAATTCACTGGTGTCTCAGCTCATGAGCTGGACTCACGCCTGTCACCAAACACAGCCCTTCCCAAACTCCGGAGTATGCATGTACATGACACAGCCCCTTCCCATCTCCGGAGTGTGTGTGTATATGACACAGCCTCTTCTCAAACTCCAAGTATGTGTGTACATGACACAGCCCCTTCCCAATCTCCGGCGTGTATGTGTGTATATGACACAGCCTCTTCTCAAACTCCGAGTATGTGTGTACATGACACAGCCCCTTCCCAAACTCCGGAGTGTATGTGTGTATATGACACAGCCTCTTCTCAAACTCCGAGTAGGCGTGTACATGACACAGCCCCTTCCCAATCTCCGGAGTGTATGTGTGTATATGACACAGCCTCTTCTCAAACTCCGAGTATGTGTGTACATGACACAGCCCCTTCCCAATCTCCGGAGTGTGTGTGTATATGACACAGCCTCTTCTCAAACTCCGAGTAGGCGTGTACATGACACAGCCCCTTCCCAATCTCCGGAGTGTGTATGTGTGTATATGACACAGCCTCTTCTCAAACTCTGAGTATGTGTGTACATGACACAGCCCCTTCCCAAACTCCGGAGTGTATGTGTGTATATGACACAGCCTCTTCTCAAACTCCGAGTAGGCGTGTACATGACACAGCCCCTTCCCAATCTCCGGAGTGTATGTGTGTATATGACACAGCCTCTTCTCAAACTCCGAGTATGTGTATACATGACACAGCCCCTTCCCAATCTCCGGAGTGTATGTGTGTATATGACACAGCCTCTTCTCAAACTCCGAGTAGGCGTGTACATTACACAGCCCCTTCCCAATCTCCGGAGTGTGTATGTGTGTATATGACACAGCCTCTTCTCAAACTCCGAGTAGGCGTGTACATGACACAGCCCCTTCCCAAACTCCGAGTATGAGCGCACATGAATTTTTATAACAGTCTTCCTCTGTGTTCCCATCCCCCTTTTCAAAATCCCGCATCTGTGCTTCATTTCCTATGAACCAGAGATAGTCCAGGATAGAAACTAAGGATTCTTAAAAAGACAGAAATCAATTTCCCGGAAACCCCTTTGAGTTCCTTCGTGGCTGCCCCTACCAGACCCGCCCAGAGCAGCCCCGACCAGCCAACCTCCCTGGAAATCCCTTTGGTTCTTTGGTGGCTGCCCCTACCAGACTCTCACGCTCACAGCAGCCCCGACCAGCCACATCCTGAGCCCATCACTGGGCGTCCAGGTGGTGTGACTTATACCACGGAACCTGAGCTAGGGGACACCCCTGTGCCTCTGGGCCCCGGCCGTGCAGGGGAGAGCTTTCTGCTCTGCTGGCAGGAGGGCAGGGCTGGGGTCCGGCTTTCCCTGCAGGAGGGTCACTCACTTTCACATTGGGGGTGTAGAGATTCCTGAGAGAGGCAAGGGCGGCAGACAGCCCCCTCGGTGCTGTACCCGATCCACAGGGCTTGCAGGTGGCTTGAAGAGATTCCCGTCTTCTTACTCAGGCCCTGGAAGCAATCAGAAACAACCCAGCCTCAGTGCCCCTTTTCCCTTTACAGCAGAGAGAGAGAGAGAGAGCGAGCAAGCAAGAGAGCAAATGAGTAGAGAGGGAGAGAGAGAGATGGAGTGATGAGAGTTGAGAGAGGGAGAGAGATGAGAGTACAGAGAGAGCAAGAGAAATGAGAGTAGAGAGATGAGAGTTGAGAGAGGGAGACAGATGAGTAGACAGAGAGGGAGGGAGATGAGAGTAGCGAGAGATAAGAATTGAGAGAGAAAGAAGAGAGAGAGAGGGAGAGATGAGAGTTGAGAGGGAGAGAGAGAGAGATGAGAGTTGAGAGGGAGAGGGAGAGAGAGAGATGAGTAGAGATGAGAGTTGAAAGAGAGGGAGAGGGACAGAGAGAGGAGAGAGCGATGAGAGTTGAGAGAGAAAGAAGAGAAAGAGGAAGAGATGAGAGTTGAGAGGGAGAGATGAGAGTAGAGAATGAGAGTTGAAAGAGAGGGAGAGGGACAGATGAGTAGAGAGAGATGAGAGTTGAGAGAGACAGGAATTGAGAGAGAAAGAAGAGAAAGAGAGAGGGGGAGATGAGAGTTGAGAGAGAGGAAGAGAAAGCGAGAGAAAGAGCAATTCTACAGCGAGAGCCTCACCTTGAAGATGTGGGCCTTGAGGATGTGGTGGCCCAGCTCCATGGTCTGCTGGCGGTTCAGCTTGGCCTCTTGCCGGGAGAACATGAAGGCCAGCAGGGCGTGTCCGTTCCTAGGTGGGAGAAACACGGGCTGAGGACAGCAGACGCCATATCTCGCACCCGTCCACAGGCCCCTCAGCAAGTCCCCGGAACTCTTCGGCATCAGCATCACTACACACCAGCGAAAAGGTGCTTCTTCACAGGAAACGCAAAGACCCCTTTCTTTAGCAATCTACAGCCGCTCTCTGGGTTCCCTGTCGCTGTGGAATGACCAGACGGAGGGCAGGGGCTGTCCCTCTGCCACGCGAGTGAACCTGCACTTTCTGGCCACCTTATTCGATTTCTCAGTCACAGAAGCACGAATTCCTGAGACTGAGGAGTTTGCTGTGGTCACGATACCACTAGCGCTTCCCTGAAGCGGCAGCAGCCCACCGCCCCTCTCCATCTGGAGGGACGCATTCTTTCTCCCTGTGGACACCAAGGCGTGGCCCGAGTTCATGTGCTTGGGAGAGGCTGAGTTTTAGTTTTGCATAAATGTGTGTTATTTGCATTTCTATCAAACAAACAACTGTTAGGAGTTGTCTTATAAAAGAAAAGCAAGTATTTGTTGGCTGAAAGACAGTATGGAAAAATTCACTGTTATGTCTTTTTTAAAGGGCTGCTAATTGAGACAATTAAAGCACCCATCACTTCAACTGTACTTATCCAACTGTATGTCAGTTTCCAAAGAGGTTATAAACAGGTTAGAGATGAGGGAATCAGGCAGACAGACGCCTAGAAAATGCTTTTTTAAGTCACAGGGAGACAAACCGTTAAAACCCAAGCTACCAGGACAGCTGTGCTGCTCCAGCAAGGGGCTAGTGCTCGCCACGGAACTCACCCTCTGCGGCCTCACTCCCAGACCTCAGGCTGCGGTTCCCCTCAGTACAGCCGCCTGCCGTGTTCCAGCCCATCTCCACTGACTCCGACCTCAGGCGGCGGTTCCCCTCAGTACAGCCGCCTGACATGTTCCAGCCCATCTCCACTGACTCCCGACCTCAGGCTGCGGTTCCCCTCAGGTACAGCTGTCTGACATGTTCCAGCCCATCTCCACTGACTCCCGGACCTCAGGCTGTGGTTCCCCTCAGGTACAGCCGCCTGACATGTTCCAGCCCATCTCCACTGACTCCCGGACCTCAGGCCGCGTTCCCCTCAGGTACAGCTGTCTGACATGTTCCAGCCCATCTCCACTGACTCCCGGACCTCAGGCTGTGGTTCCCCTCAGGTACAGCCGCCTAACATGTTCCAGCCCATCTCCACTGACTCCCAGACCTCAGGCTGCGGTTCCCCTCAGTACAGCCGCCTGCCGTGTTCCAGCCCATCTCCACTGACTCCGGACCTCAGGCTGTGGTTCCCCCTCAGGTACAGCCGCCTGCCGTGTTCCAGCCCGTCTCCACTGACTCCAGACCTCAGGCTGTGTTTCCCCTCAGGTACAGCCGCCTGACATGTTCCAGCCCATCTCCACTGACTCCTAGACCTCAGGCCGCGGTTCCCTCAGGTACAGCCGCCTGACATGTTCCAGCCCATCTCCACTGACTCCTAGACCTCAGGCCGCGGTTCCCCTCAGGTACAGCCGCCTGACATGTTCCAGCCCATCTCCACTGACCTCCGACCTCAGGCCGCGGTTCCCCTCAGGTACAGCCGCCCGACATGTTCCAGCCCATCTCCACTGACTCCCGGACCTCAGGCCGCGGTTCCCCTCAGGTACAGCCGCCTGACGTGTTCCAGCCCATCTCCACTGACTCCCGGACCTCAGGCTGCGGTTCCCCTCAGGTACAGCCGCCTGCCGTGTTCCAGCCCGTCTCCACTGACTCCCGGACCTCAGGCTGCGGTTCCCCTCAGTACAGCCGCCTGCCGTGTTCCAGCCCATCTCCACTGACTCCCGGACCTCAGGCTGCGGTTCCCCCTCAGGTACAGCCGCCTGCCGTGTTCCAGCCCATCTCCACTGACTCCCGGACCTCAGGCCGCGGTTCCCCCTCAGGTACAGCCCTGACATGTTCCAGCCCATCTCCACTGACTCCCGGACCTCAGGCTGCGGTTCCCCCAGGTACAGCCGCCTGACATGTTCCAACCCATCTCCACTGACTCCCGGACCTCAGGCCGCTTTCCCCTCAGGTACAGCCGCCTAACATGTTCCAACCCATCTCCACTGACTCGGACCTCAGGCCGCGGTTCCCCTCAGGTACAGCCGCCCAACATGTTCCAGCCCATCTCCACTGACTCCCAGACCTCAGGCCGCGGTTCCCCTCAGGTACAGCTGTCTGACATGTTCCAGCCCATCTCCACTGACTCCCAGACCTCAGGCTGCGGTTCCCCTCAGGTACAGCCGCCTGCCGTGTTCCAGCCCGTCTCCACTGACTCCCGGACCTCAGGCTGCGGTTCCCCTCAGTACAGCCGCCTGCCGTGTTCCAGCCCATCTCCACTGACTCCCGGACCTCAGGCTGCGGTTCCCCTCAGGTACAGCCGCCTGCCGTGTTCCAGCCCATCTCCACTGACTCCCGGACCTCAGGCCGCGGTTCCCCCTCAGGTACAGCCGCCTGACATGTTCCAGCCCATCTCCACTGACTCTGGACCTCAGGCCGCGGTTCCCCCTCAGGTACAGCCGCCCGACATGTTCCAGCCCATCTCCACTGACTCCCGGACCTCAGGCCGCGGTTCCCCTCAGGTACAGCCGCCTGCCGTGTTCCAGCCCATCTCCACTGACTCCCAGACCTCAGGCTGTGGTTCCCCTCAGGTACAGCCGCCTGACATGTTCCAGGCCATCTCCACTGACTCCCAGACCTCAGGCCGCGGTTCCCTTCAGGTACAGCCGCCTGCCGTGTTCCAGCCCATCTCCACTGACTCCCAGACCTCAGGCTGCGGTTCCGCTCCAGGTAACTCTGTGGCCCTGTGAGCTGTGACAGCTGGGCCCCGTCCTTCCCTCTGTGCCCCTGGGCTTTGATGGGGAAGGGAAACAACAGACCCAGTAACTACCACCAGGCTAGACCTAGCTTCACTTTCTCCTGAACGTCCTGAGACATTCTCAATCTCGAGCAATGAGAGGGATGTTTGTGCGGAGGCTAGAGAATTTTCCATGGTCCCTCCCGAATTATTCACCTCACACTGCCTTTCCATTACAAAGCAGGAATCCGTCTGAAACCTCCTCCCTGATGGACGGCACACTCGACTCCCAACCAGGCACCCGGCCAGCGGCCTGTCGTACCTGGGCTCGCACAGGAAGGCCGTGTTTTCCCGTCCGCTCTCCATACCAGCCACTCCCGGAAGGACGGGTGGCAGAACATGCGGGTTTTGTCTCGCCGCTTAATGAGGAAGCCTGAGAGCGCCTCCATCCGCTGCTGGAAGTCGTCCCACCCCTGCTCCCCTTGGATGTGGCCGCGTTGATGGCCTGGAAGATCTGCTCATCCGTCATGGGGTGGAGGGAAGCCAGGGCCACGTTCAGGATGGGCAGCGCACGCCGAAGGCTGCCTGGGTCATGAACTTGAGGTTGCACTGCAGTAGGTAGAGCTCGGACAGCGACACGGGCACCACCTTGTAGCTGGCGCTCTTGATGACCAGGTGGCCCTTCTGGAAGAGGTCCAGGGTGAGCTTGAGGTACAGGTAGGGAGCCCAGGCTGCGCAGCACCAGGTGGCTGGTGACTCTGGAGATGAGGGCGGCGGCGGCCTTGCCGTTGAGGGAGATGTTGCTGAGGATGTCAGGGCTGGCACGCATGCGGTGCTGGACGTAGGCCTGCAGGTCACTGTGGAGCTCCCTGTTGTCGGGAAGTCGTCCAGGGAGAACCGGGCCAAGGGCAGCGGCGCTGACGATCTCCTGTGGGGGCGACACGACGCACAGCGTCACTCCAGGGAGGTTTCTGGTGTGGCGGCTCTAGCTTTGGTGTTTCCAACTAGAAACAGGGGTCTCTTTCAAGGGGGATTATCCTGGATTACAGGGACTCATTGTTTTGCATGAAAACATGGAATAGGATAAGGTGAAGATAAAAAAGCTTAAGTGAAAGTAATCCTGAGGCAAGAGCAGATCAGGAAAGGTGTGGAGGCCCTTCTATGGGAGCCAGAGGTGCGCCAGCCCCAGCAGAGGACAGCGCCTGGCCACACGGCACAGGGACAGCGAGGCGCTGCGGGAACCCACAACTCTCACACTGTGCAGCTGCGTATTCAGCAAGAACACACACAGACCAGCTCTGTGCACCACGAACACAGCCAGGCGCCAGGCTGATCCTGTCTGACTGTGCGCTGGGCAGCCGGGCCAGGGCAAGTGACGGGAAAACGGACGCTGCCTGTAGACCGCGCCTGTGACAGGCTGTCCCACTGCAGCTGGCGCGCATTTTAGGAGATCATTTTAGACCATTTTGGAACTGCTACGGCTTCAACGTTCAGTTTAAGTGGAAGAACGTCAAACAAGGTGCGCGGGACTGAAGGCATACAGGGTGTGTGTTGGGTTCCCAGCACCGCCCAGCCAACAGCGCTTCTGGGTGTGTTCTGCAGAGCCCCGCATGGCTGGATCCCAGTGACACTGCCTGCCCTACCCAGAGCTCGACCATTTGACCTAAGTGGTTTGTTTTTATGGAAAGTGGTTCTGGGACCACCTGAGTGTTAACTGGGGATTGCAACAAAATAAACCATGATCTTGAAACCTTCTCCTTCGCCTCACACTTTTCCCTTCATTAATGACAATAATAAAAGTAAAGTCCTACAAGCCCATGCGAATAACCACCGGTGGGAGTAACCGTAAATGACAGCTCAGTTCATCAGACACCTGAAACAATTCCCCAGATTCAATCACAGGCACATCATGGGGACATCACAGGAAAAGGCCCACGGAGAGTCCACTGCCAACAGAAAGCTTTCCCAATGACATGCGGGGTAAAAGAGCCAAGTTTCTGTCCATTTGGGTACTCTGAGCTAGTATTTCAAATTCCTAAATAGCTTCTAAGTTTTTTTAACTGTTGTTCATTTACTTAAATTTTTTTTTAATTGAATCACCGTGAGACGGTCACAGGACTGTTCGGATTGGGTTTCAGTCACAGTGTTCCAGACCCGTCCCTTCGCCAGTGTACATGGTCCACCACCCTCCTCTAGGCAGGCACTTTGCTTCTTTCTCTAAGCACATGTGAATGTATCAAAAGTGGTTAGTATTCATCATTGTAAGATTTGGATTGGGGACTTGGAAAAGGATTCGAGAGTTCATTTTTACCTGAAAATTTGCTCTCACGGTCACAATCAGCTTTAACCAGGCAGGAAATTTAGAGATAATTTTGGTAATAAATGAAGAAAGAGTATCTCCATAATCAGGTTTGTGAAACTCAGCTTCATTTAAGCCATCTATCAGAATAATATAGTCTTCTTCAGGAATTTTCTGCTCTAAAAGATAAAAGTTTTTTGAAGAAATTAGACACGTCTGTAAGATGGTACCCCCAGCCTATTTTAATACTCAGCTCAAAACGTTCGAAAACGAGAAGCTGATTTACATATGGCAGAAGAAATGTTTTCATAGAAGCACATTCTATTATATCTGTAATGAAAATCAGAGCGCAGAGCCCAAAGAAAACCAATTCTCACAAAACAGTTTTCAGAAACATACTGCGTGACACGCATTAGCAGAATCTCACCCATGTATATGATAGTTTGTTATTAACACACGTCACTGGGGTGAGTACAACAGAGAAATCAAACACATACAGGCAGAGAAATGAAACTGGAAGCCTCTGCTCTCCCTGAGTACATTCCAGGGAAGGAGAGTCACCCCTGGAAGGGTGACCCAGGGCCCCCAAGCACCAGCCACCTGGCTGGCAAAGGCCCCTCGTGTAGATTCTCCACAAAGCGCATCTCCTGCAAGGCTGAGCCGAATTCTCCAATTTGCTAATGCCAAATTTCCACCCAGGGAAGTAGGAGGAATGGTGATATCTGGGGGAGGCAGGAGGAGAGGTGGAGGAAGAGGAGGGGGAGAGGAGGGGAGGAGGAGAGGGAGGGAGCGGGGGCAGAAGAGGAGGAAGAGGAGGGGAAGGAGGAGGAAGAGGGGAAGGAGGAGGAGCAGAAGTAGGAGGAAGAGGAGGGGAAGGAGGAGGGGAAGGAGAAGGAGGAGGAAGAGGAGGGGAAGGAGGAGGGGAAGGAAGAGCAGGAGGAGGAGGAAGAGGAGGGGAAGGAGGGGAAGGAGGAGCAGGAGGAGGAAGAAGAGGGGAAGAAGGAGGGGAAGGAGGAGAAGGAGGAGCAAAAGGGGAAGGAGGAGGGGAAGGAGGAGGAGGAGCAGGAGGAAGAAGAGGAGGAGGGGGAGGCAGAGGAGAAGGAAGAGGAGGAAGAGGAGGAGGGAGAGCAGAAGATGGAGGAGGAGCAGAAGGAGGAGGAGGAAGAGGAGGAGGAGGGGGAGCAGGAGGAGGAGCAGGAGGAGGAGGAGCAGGAGGAGGAAGAAGAGGAGAAGGGAGAGCAGGAGGAGGAAAAGGAGGAGGAGGAAGAGGAGGAGGAGGGGGGGAGCAGGAGGAGGAGCAGGAGGAGGAAGAGGAGGAGAAGGGGGAGCAGGAGAAGGAGGAGCAGGAGGAGGAGCAGGAGGAGGAGGAGCAGGGGGAGGAGGAGGAAGAGGGAGGAAGAGGGGGAGCAGGAGTAGGAGGAGCAGAAGGAAGAGGAGGAAGAGGAGGAGGAGGGGGGAGCAGGAGCAGGAGGGAGCAGAAGGAGGAGGAGGAAGAGGAGGAAGAGGAGGAGGAGAGGGAGCAGGAGCAGGAGGAGGAAGAGAAGGAGGAGGGGAGCAGGAGGAGGAGGAGGAGAAAGAAGAGGAGGAGGGGGGAGCAGGAGGAGGAGCAGGAGGAGGAAGAGGAGGAGAAGGGGGAGAAGGAGGAGCAGGAGGAAGAGGAGGAGGAGGGGGGGAGCAGAAGGAGGCACACCACCCTCGCAGGACGCTCAAGGACAAACGGGCCATTCTGAGAGGAGCTTTCAGTTCGGCTTGACCCAGCAGAGACCCTGAAATTCCTGGTAAATTCCTCGACTCAGTCTCTGCGCTCTGCAGGAGCACAAACCTGCGGGCAACAGTCTCGAGGGCACAAGTCACCTGGATCACCTGCAGTTACAAATTAGCTACTTTGGGAATGTTCAACTCTCAGTTAACTCTTCTTAGAGATGCTTCATGCAAACATGTCCCGCTTCAAATGCTGGGGGAGGGTTAGCAGGGGCTAACTCAAAGAGATGACTTTGAGGAAGGGGGTCCCCGATGTCCCCTGACTCACTCCACCACCACAACAACCCCTTCGGGGCTACCCTGCAGCCCCGGCTCCTGGGGGGGTCTCGGGCTCTGCAGGAGGTACAGGGTCTGGGGTCTGCAGCAGGTGCGGGGACCCAGGTCTGCGGGAGGTACGGGGCCTGGGGTCTGCGGTCATACCGGATCTCAGGCCCTCGAGCGGCTGGAGCACACCCCCTCCTGAAGGCGGCGGCCGGGTCCTGCACACAGGAGCGCAGGCTGAGCAGGCTCTGCAGCTGCGGCTCTGTGATGAGCAGCTCTCGGTAGGCCGCCAGCTGGTGGGAGCGGCAGAGCAGCGCCGCGACGCTGTGCACGAACTCTGGCACCAGGCACGTGTAGGTGTTGTCGGCCTGGCAGTAGTGGTAGGCCACGACCTGCGGGGAGAGCAGCGGGGTCAGCACCTGCACACAGCCTCCCACCCACGGACACACCCGCTGCCCCGACGCCTTCACACAGAGCACTGGGCTTCAGCGATCTGCCCGCTTCTTTATCATGTGAGTCATCTGCCAAGATGCCGGCACAGATCCATCTAAAACCAGCTGTAAGCCAGTTGCGGTGTGCAGAAATGAGGCCCGCAGCCTCAAGGCTGAAGGCGATTTGGAGCAACGCCAGTGTTTTTAGACAGACCCCGGCGTCATTTCAGCGATCATTCCAGTTTCCAGACTCTCCTGAGACGTCATCGCTGCTCCCAGAGCAGGTGATGAAGCTGGTCTTGACGGCAAGCTATAAAGCCACTGGGCAGGAAGGGCTGGCAGCCGGCTCAACGCCCACCCTTCATGTGGCCCTGTGAAGTTCCACAGGGACAGAGCAGGAAGGACCAGATGGAGAATCACTGTGTTCTTTTTTTTTGTATTCCAATGAAACTTTATTCAGACATATACCTGGTTCCATCGTGTAATGGTTAGCACTCTGGACTCTGAAACTTTATTCAGACATGTTGAAATTTAAAGCTTACACTATTTTCCCCTCTTTAACAAAAAATATGCTTCCTTTTCCTTTCTGTATCGAAAAATGCAAAAACCGTGCTTAGAGTCTAGGGCTTCTGAAGGGAGACAGGTTGTATTTCACCCATAGCTCAAGCTTGCTAGCAGTTGACGTAGACAATCATATTTAGCATTTAAGAGAACCACTGTTTCCTGTCTATGGTGTGAAGGGCCCCGAGGGAGAAGCAAGGTTCTGGCCCAGGTTCGGCTCTGGCCCAGGTTCGCCTCCCGCCCAGGTTCGGAGAGGATTAATGGCTTTGCAGCAGCAGTAGGTGCTCCGTCAGAGACCCCAAGGACAAGCACACACTGCTCTGGCAGGGCAAGGAGCTTAGGTAAGAGGAAAACCTGGCGCTATCCATCCCTAGGGAGCGGGCTAGAAGGAATCAAGGCCAGCAAGTGAAGCTGCCCAGCAGGAGGACGCAAGAGAAAGGGCAGGAAAGAGAAAACCTGGGAGGGGAAGAGACCGACAGAGAGACAGCGAGACAGAGAAGATGGCTGCGAGGCATCTGTGTACACGCCTGCCTCCTATGTGAGCATCTGTGTGCGACACGCCTGCCCTCCTATGTGAGCATCTGTGTACACGCCTGCCTCCTATGTGAGCATCTGTGTGCGACACGCCTGCCTCCTATGTGAGCATCTGTGTACACGCCTGCCTCCTATGTGAGCATCTGTGTACACGCCTGCCTCCTATGTGAGCATCTGTGTGCGACACGCCTGCCTCCCTATGTGAGCATCTGTGTACACGCCTGCCTCCTATGTGAGCATCTGTGTGTGACATGCCTGCCTCCTATGTGAGCATCTGTGTGTGACATGCATGCCTCCTATGTGAGCATCTGTGTGTGACATGCATGCCTCCTATGTGAGCATCTGTGTGCGACACGCCTGTCTCCTATGTGAGCATCTGTGTGCGACACGCCTGACTCCTATGTGAGCATCTGTGTGCGACACGCCTGCCTCAGAGCCGACTGTCCCTAAGTGCCCAGCTCCAGTGACACGAACCCCGGCCTCGGCTGAGGGCGGCAGCACACAGGCCCTGTGCCACCAGGGATCAGAGTGAGTGTGGGGCGAGATTCCTGGTCTGCAGGCTGAAAGAGCAAGAGCAGACGCAGCCGGGTGAGGAACCAACAGCCACGCTGACGGAGTGCTGAAGGCTTGTCTCCGGATAGACCAGCTGGCCCCGAGCGAGAGCCTGAGCCTGGGTAAGCCACGGGTGACGCACCCAGTCACGCTGTCTGCTCTAGCACAGGCTGCGGCAATGGTGGTGGCCGCGGCAGCGCCTCATGAAGTCAGTGCGGTGCCTCAACAAAGGGCATTATACAGAGTAAAGTAAGCCTGAGAGGAAAACACCGAATACACGGAGAAATCAAACAAGTGAACTCAAAAATAAAATGAAAGATGAATTTTCAGACTTAAAGACCAATTAAAGGTTACCAGAAGGGACGAGGCACTAAGAAGGGGTAAGCTGAGTAACAGAGGACAGTGACCCAGTGAGGGGCTAGACCGAGACGGTCAGTGCTGAACTTCATCAGGACAGAGGGGTGCTGACTTACAATGCTGCAGCCCTGAAGCTCCGGGGATCTGCAACACACAGCTCTTCTGACAGAAAGGCTATTCCACAGAAACAAAGTGCACGTCAGAGCTCAAGGGGTCAGCACGCCTTCAGCCGTGCGTGTGTGACTGAGCTGCTGGGTCTCAGCGAAGCGCTTCTAACCAAGGGTCATGGCAAAGTGGAAGCGACTCAGGCTTCGTTCTCAAACACCCACTAGTGACCGGATGACGGTCCCACGCAGTGCCCAGGCGCATGAGGAGGGAGGGAGGGCAGAGGACGCTCGTCCTGCACCAGCTTCCACTCCTGGCGTCGCCTTGCCAGAAGTCACGCCCGGCTGCCCCCTCTGGGACTGCTTCAGGGTCACCAACTCCCCAGTGCTGCCCAGCGACCCCCCAGCAGCTCATGAGGCATGAGGGAGGGAAGTAGCTTCCTGCGAGGAGAGGGGTGGCTTGCTGACCCTGAGGTGGCTGTGAGCAGCATGTCCAGGAGTTTGGCAGAGAACAGTGGCTGAGGTTCTTTCCGTGACAAAATTGCCAGACACTGCAGAAGAGGCCCAGGTGGGATTAAAGCTCCCCATTCCTGGGTCCCACTTCCAGGGAGAGAGCTTGGATCTATGGCAAGTGAAATTTCTTCTGCAGCTCTGAGGATTAAGGGAAACCCACAAATTCCATGACCAGCATCCTGAGACTATGCATCTGAGATGCTACCTTTCATTTCACTTGTGGGTTGCTCTCAATCTCCTCCTGAGATTATATTTTGTATTTGGAATATTCTATCGCAATTTTATCACAAGATGCTAAGTTATAGCTGTCTCTTTGTAAAATTTTACTTTGTTCTGTTTTGGGGGCTACACCCAGCAGTGGCCCCTGCAGTTCTGAGGACAGGGCATTGTCAGCTGAAGGCCACAAGGCACCTTGCCCCTCTCTACCTCTCAGCCCAATCACTGTCCGTTGACGATCCCGGTTAGAATTCATTTCTCACTAGACTCTCTCTCTCCTGCCCTCCTCTCTGGCTCTCTCCCGCTCTCTCCAAGCAGGCTACCTTAGAAGCGAGGCGTTTTGCTGCATCCTCTCTTGGTCTCGAGCTTTGAGAGCCATCAGTCCCAAACCCAGGGGACGTCTTAGCAGTGTTGGTGCCAGAATTCGGTGACAGCAACGGAAGGTCCTGGGAGGTATCGGAAGCTGCAGGAAAACAAGAGACCAACATCAGTTATTGGAAGCATCCCAATAAACAAGAGACCGATATCACTCCTGAAAACATCCGACAGGAGTGCACTGTGAGGAGGATCCGCTTTGTTTGACTTTGCAGAGCTGGGTATCAAGCCAGGGCCTTACACATGCAAGTGTGTTACACTACTGAGCTGTGAATGTAATTCGTGGCCAAACCCCGGAAGTGTTTTAACAGGCAATGAGCAAATATGTACCCATGACATCAAAGCCTCCCTTTTCAGGCCTGTCTCCCATCTTCCCAGTTTGCTATTTCTAGTTTCCTTTATTCATTCTTTCCCCATTTTTTAAAAAAAAAGTCTTGTATGGTTCACTTGTTTCTGTTCATCATGTTAGCGACATTCACTTTTAATGGGTTTTTGGCACACAAAATAAACCATGAATAGTCAAGTATTTGGCTACTCCAACCCATTTCTAAATTACTTTTTATACTCAGGGTAATCCTGTTCAGAAGACACAGGCTGTGGAGAAAGAAAGGATACAAAAGAATTCCACTGGGGGGCCTTCTGGCTAGTTTTCCCCCGGAGACTTAAGCAGGGCTTTTGGAATACAAGATTCCTCAGAGTACTTGATTAGGCTTCTTAGCCCCATCTCTGCCCATAGAAGGGAATCAGGCCTTCCAGACAGAAGTGCAGAGAAGCCTCGCCTCCATCCAGGGTTCTACAGAGCGGCACTGGGACAGATGGATACAGCCACAGCCCTCCAATAAGCGATGGCACATTAGATACAGCAGCTGGAACAAGTTGAGGAAAACTGAGAATTTATGAAATCCAAGCAGCAATTTCCTCCACTCTCTTACCACGATATAATAAGCTACACAAGTAGCTAACCACGGACATACTTTTAGGTGACGCGCGCGGACAGTTGGACGCAATCTGTCTCATGCGGCTGCCGTGGCAGCTGAGGGCCACCAACTTGGAAATGATGGCTGTCTTCCCGAAGCCCACGTTCCCGACGACCACTGCGCCTCTGTTCTCCGCCAGCTCCGTGTTCCTCAGGCTCTCTTCTATCTGGTGGAAGAGCCAGTCCCGCCCCACAAACACGGAGTCTGTGGTTATGCTCGGTACTTCAAACAACAGGGGGCTTCAGCAGAACGCCTTGTGGCTTGTAGGGAGCAAATCGCGCTGGGGGATTATTTTAGAAGCATGTCAATTATATACGCAATTGATCATTGTATATGCTTAGTGTTAAATGACAAGAAAACCATATTTTCAGTTTAATTCTAATAGTACTTCTGCAATACCACACTTGCCACACCCTAGTGGTGTCACAATGTGTCCTGTTTAACAATTCCTTTACAATTCTTCTACGCTTCTACGCTTTATTTGACTCCATGCAGATATGGAGAATCGGAGAAAGTAATGCAAGGGTCGAAATATGTACCACTGGCCTACTGCCTACATTTTTTTTCTTTTAATTTTTATTATATCACCGAGAGACATACAATTACAAAGGTGTTCACAATTGGTTCTTGGTAATACAGTATTCCAGCACCCATCCCTCCACCAGTGCCCCATTTCCACCACCAATGTGCCCCACCCTCCCACCCACCCCCAGGCTGCCTCAACAGCAGGTAGCCCCGCTTCCTCTCTTTCTCTCTCTCTGTCTCTCTCTGTCTCTGCATCTCTCTCTCCCTCTTGTTTTACATTGTTACTGCCTACATTTTTAACACCAGTTTCCTTCACTGCGGAGAAAGGGAAATGGACGTACTTGAATAAAACGATTCCCCCCAGACAGATTCACTCCCTTGTCCAGGAGAGAAGCTCTGCCACACACCAAGTCCCTACCCACAACGCTGTAGAGGCTAGTGTGCAGGAGCCAACACACTCCAAGAAAACGAAACAAGGCTGATTCCACGTGGTAATAAAATCTGTAAGTAAATCTAATGAGCACAACACTACACTTCACACTTATATCACTTGTCTTCCCGTTGTTCATCGATTTGCTCGAAAGGGCACCAGTAACATCTCCATACGTCCTGTCACGTGCTAGTGTAGCCCAAGGGCATCTGCTCGCTCCAGGAACACGAAGAGCCTCAAACCATTCCATAAGGTCACGGGAATGAGGTCTGCACCTCACTCCAAAATAACACGCTGCAGAACCACCTACGCAAGCAAGCACATTTTCAAGGAAGACCCTACGTGTTAAAAAAGATGGCCTCTCAGCACACCTCAGAGAAGCCGAGCTCACACGTGCATGTCACAGGGTGTTTTAACACAACTGGTTTCAATGGTGATCATCACGGACTTTCACCATGGCCGGACCCATGACCACATCCACTGCCAAGGTCCCTCTCACTTCCTGTGCCTACCTCCAGCTGTGCTGTGCCATGGCAACCTGATGGAGGTCCGGAGTGGAGCGTTCCTCTGCCCGTCTAAGTAGCTCAGGTCTTCCAATTTGGTTGAGCTTGTTGCTGTAATGTTAAATACACGTTTATTTTTTCAATATTCAGCTTAATATTCCCCCAAAACTACCACAAATTATGCATCACTGAGAAATTCAGTTAAGGTTTTCGACCAAATTCATTTCAAGGTGATTTTGGTTTCATTTGACCCAATTTACTTTTCCAATAGTGCTGTTAAACACAAAGTGAGAACAAAGAAATGTCTCATAACTGATACCAAAGTCCTACTGCCGTGGTGGCCGGAAACCATACCCATGTTATTCTGAGAAGAGACACGCATTCTCATCATACCGTTCCATGACAAATCTTGACCAACAATGGTCACTCGATACTCGCTGCAAACATGCAGCCGCATGATAATTTTTGCAGCCTTCCATGGTCACTGAAACTCCAACCTTACAAAGTAAGCAGAATCTGCCTGTATGATGCCACAGTACTCAATACTGCAAATATTACATATATACATATATGTGCATGAAATTATGTATGTTGTGCATATATGTATATGTCTAGAATACACTATATAATACTATATAACATAGCATTTGTGTATTTTTCACATCCTAATAATAATGCTATTTATCGCTTAAGAAAAATCACTAAGACTCAAAACACTTCCTAGCTAAGTGTCAAAAGCAGTAAGGGTACCTCCAGTGAATAAGAGTGTATGCCACTAAGCACATGTAAATGTGATTACAACAACAATCAGTGCAAAACAATTTTGCTGTTTCTTTGTGAATCTTAGAAGCATATATCACTTGATCACTTGACATACTGTTATTCATCGACTTCCTCAAGCGGGCGCCAGTAACATTTCCATTTGACCCTATCACATGCCAGTGTAGCCCAATGGTGTCTGCTTGCTCCAGGAATATGAAGAGCCTCAAACCGTTTGTTCAGGGTCTTAACGAAGAAGTCTGACCGTCTTGTAGGTGGGCAGCCACGTGATCTTTTGACATCCCGTGGGATCCAGTGGGTAATGGCTCTAGTCAGTAGTCTTCTCCAAATTGCAATTTGGAGAAGCACATATAAATACACATTTCTACCTTACAATGCTGAACATATTGTTATTTCCACATACATCCTACGTTACAGTGAGATCAATCTGAATAAAATGCCATAATATGGCCTGTGGGTTAAGAACCCCAACAAAAAGTACTGGCATCTCAGATACATTACTGTCTTGCAGGAAAATACAATACAGACATCGCCTGAAGGTGAACGAGGCGAGGCAGGAAGTCACATCACACCCGGCGAGGGCACCTAAGGGCAGGCGGAGTCCTCAGGCACCCAGGTTTGAGGGGACAGGAGTAAACGGGCGTGTGTCTGCTGAAAGTCTTGGTGACCACAAGGGCTGGACACAGCACCCAGCTGCCAGCGCCTGCCCGCAGGGTCTGGGCGCTATGTTCCCTCCTCAGTCCGTGCTCTCTGGCTGTGCCCACCCTGGCTGCAGGCAGCTCGTCCTCCCCAGTGCCGTGCCACCACGCCCCAAAAGCCTGGCAAGAGCCTAAAATGATGCTTCTGTAGCAGCCTTCCGCGGACCCCACAACCCGCCTCCATATTTCAGTACATGGCTGTCCTGAATTCAAGCTCGAATCAAGCTCTCCCATTTGAAAGACTCAATTCGCCCCTTAGGAAAGGCTCCCCAAAGGAAGGTTTCCCAAACGAAAGGTTCTCCAAAGAAAAGCTCACAAAGGGGACCCCCAAAGGAAGAGATCCCAAAAGGAAGGCTCCCCAAAGAAAGGGATCCCCAAAGGAAGGGCTCCCCAAAGGAAGAGATCCCAAAAGGAAGGCTCCCAAAGAAAGGGAGCCCCAAAGGAATGGATCCCCAAAGGAAGGCTCCCCAAAGGAAGGCCCCCAAAGGAAGGGCTCCCCAAAGGAAGGCTCCCCAAAGGAAGGCTCCCCAAAGGAAGGCCCCCAAAGGAAGGGCTCCCCAAAGGAAGGGCTCCCCAAAGGAAGGCTCCCCAAAGGAAGGCTCCCCAAAGGAAGGGTCCCCAAAGGAAGGGCTCCCCAAAGGAAGGTTCCCAAAGCAAGGCTCCCCAAAGGAAGGGATCCCCAAAGGAAGGCTCCTCAAAGGAAGGCCCCCAAAGGAAGGGCTCCCCCAAAGGAAGGGATCCCCAAAGGAAGGCTCCTCAAAGGAAGGCCCCCAAAGGAAGGGCTCCCCAAAGGAAGGTTCCCAAAAGGAAGGCTCTCCAAAGGAAGGGATCCCCAAAGGAAGGGCTCACCAAAGGAAGGCTCCCCAAAGGAAGGGCTCCCCAAAGGAAGGGTCCCCAAAGGAAGGGCTCCCCAAAGGAAGGGGTCCCCAAAGGAAGGGCTCCCCAAAGGAAGGTTCCCAAAGCAAGGCTCCCCAAAGGAAGGGATCCCCAAAGGAAGGGATCCCCAAAGGAAGGGTCCCCAAAGGAAGGGCTCCCCAAAGGAAGGTTCCCAAAAGCAAGGCTCCCCAAAGGGAAGGGTCCCCAAAGGAAGGGTCCCCAAAGGAAGGGCTCCCCAAAGGAAGGTTCCCAAAGCAAGGCTCCCCCAAAGGAAGGGATCCCCAAAGGAAGGTCCCCAAAAGGAGGCTCCCCAAAGGAAGGGATCCCCAAAGGAAGGCTCCCCCAAAGCAAGGGATCCCCAAAGGAAGGTTCCCCTAAAAAGTCCAGTGGGAGCCTCTGGTTTCCTCTCTAGCACCTGTATAACAAGGACTTGTGAAAGTGTGTGTGTGGGCGTGTCTGCACGTGTTCATATGTGCATGCGTGCGTGTGCAAGCCCGACTCTCCACAACAGTACAGCTGGGTGGACCACAGTCTGCCAAACCCCTCCCGCGCTGGAGGCTACTGCCAAAGGGACAGCCAGAGCAGGAAACTGAAGCCAGTTCACTTTGGAGCCCAAACACTCACACATGCAACCCGCTGTTCCAGCCCTGGGGAGCCCCTACACTCCTGGCCCCTCCAAAGGGCTTCCTGCTGATACCGCTTCTTCCCTGGACCCCTCGGCATATACTGTTCGGCTTTATCAGGTTGTGATGACTGAGCGGATTAGGACCAGGAGACTATACTGGGCACTGTGATGAAATGAAGGCCAAAGGCCCTAGGAGATTCTGATGCAGGAGATAAGGCTGCAAGTGCCTCCAAGTTTCAGCTCCAGAGCAGGTAACAGAGACCTCACCTACCCCTTAGCTCTGAGTCTCTTTCCCACACAAGCAGCAGTGTTCAAACTGACCACAGCTCAAAAGGGCCACCAGCAGCCTGTTCCCTGCTTCCCAGGTCATCAGGGCCACTGAGAGACTGCGGGGCGGAGCCGAGAACCGCCCTAGCTCCGTGCCCTGAGCCCCCAGCACAGCAGAGGCCAGGGGTTTACATCCTACCCCTACGCCTACAGATTCTTGGATACTGCCAGTACGAGAACCTCTTTGTTCGCAGATTTAACCACAAGTGCATTTAAGACCCTAAATATCATGTGGGTCTCCCCAAAAAATGTTAGGAGTAAAGCAGTTATTTCTTGGGGCAGCATGCTGGCCGCTAACACCACTACGATTAAATTCATTATACTTATAGCATGGACACACAGAGTCTCCCATCTGGGTGTAGTATCTCAGCCAAGTTGTGTAATATTCCAGCACAGTTGCGTGCAGGAAAGCGCCTGTGCTTGTTTGGGTGGGATGGTGGGTGAGTGGGGAGGGAGGAGAAAGAAGAGACATTCCCTAAGATGAGAAGCCTCTCTTGAAAGCTGATGGACTAAACTACCCAAATAAATGCTAGTACGTCTAGGGTCGATACCAGTGTCCAAAAAAATAGGCAGTATTTGTGCTTGTTTCTTAGAAAAGTAAACACAGAGATCCACTCTGACAGTATTCACAGAGGGGATGGGGGGAAACCAGTCACAGAGACCCCTTTGACCCAACTTCTAGATATGACCTCACTTAAAGACCTCTCGTTGAATTGGTTTGTTCTCTTGATAAAGGAAGGCAGGTCCCATGTCCTACATTTTGTGATCAATAACCTAATGGCAACATTGTAAATCAATCTAATTCCAACTAAAATTTTCAAATAATTCTATTGCAAAATGATCTCTAATCCTAGTCATTTTTTAAAAATAATCTTTGATAAAAAATCAATTCGCTGAACAAACAACTACACTTATAACATGCTCCATGACAGAAAGCCTGGTAGCCTCGCACCTGTTTCCATCTCTGGGCCCTGGAGACCCAGAGGTCTCTGGGGCAGCGGTGAGTGCGGGCGGGTGCCAGCCACGCTGTGTCCCCTGCCAAAACACTTTCTGAACTTTCAAATGATAATGCAAAGGCCGGGACGCGGCTGCAGTGTACACGCTGAAGCCTCGGGTTGGACTCCTGCCGCTACGGAGCAGCTTCGCAAACACCCAACAGGGAGTAGCCCCCAAGCACACCGGATGTAGCGCCCCAACAAACAGAAGGGCGCAGTCTACCTGTCAATGTATCAGTCTTCACTGCCGGAACTTTCAAGAGATTTCAGTCCTTCATCCGGAATGTTTTTGGGGACCGGAGGGGCATCACACACCTGGTAGTGCTCAACGCTTGCTCATGGCTGTGCTCACGGATGCCTGAGCACAGCGGACCTCTGGGGACCACAGGAGGTGCTGGGGACCGAGCCAGCACAGGCTCTGGGCAAGGCTAGCTCGACCCCTGACCTATCACTGCAGCCCAGCCAAGGCTAGCTCGACCCCTGACCTATCACTCCAGCCCAGCCAAGGCTCACTCAACCCACTCTCGCATCACTTCAGCTCTACATGATATTTTCCTTCTCTTCACTGAGTCTTGCTCCCGCCTGGTTGCAGCAGCTCGGCTGAGTCACCTGAAGCTGGCAATGCCATCTTTACCTTTTCCCCACTCCTACGTCCATTCACAACTTCTTCCCGGAATTTCTTATGCAACCCAATATGTAAGTATCTAAAACAGGTATACAAGACAACACTCACTGACTGTAAATCACAGAGATTCTTACTTCAAAATGGATTTTTAGCGTTGGCACATGTCTTGCATCCAGTTTGGCCTGGCTCTCTCTCCAGGAATAAACCCGTTAGTACAGTTCCAAGAGTATGAGCATGCCCAGAGACCCACTGAGGGCAGCCTCAAACCCCAAGTCAAAATAAACTCTTAACCAGGGAGACGGTGCAGTGGCCAGGGGCTCTAGGGCCAGGGAGACGGTGCAGTGGTCAGGGCTGCAGGGCCAAGGAGACGGTGCAGTGGCCAGGGGCTCTAGGGCCAGGGAGACGGTGCAGTGGTCAGGGCTGCAGGGCCAGGGAGACGGTGCAGTGGCCAGGGGCTCTAGGGCCAGGGAGACGGTGCAGTGGTCAGGGGCTCTAGAGCCAGGGAGACGGTGCAGTGGTCAGGGCTGCAGGGCCAGGGAGACGGTGCAGTGGTCAGGGCTGCAGGGCCAGGGAGACGGTGCAGTGGTCAGGGCTGCAGGGCCAGGGAGACGGTGCAGTGGTAAGGGGGCTGCAGAACTGTCCACAGCACGGAGCAGCACCATCCCCTCAGGCTACCGCTCTGAACTTCTGCTAGGTTAGCAAGAATCACCTGGGGCAGCCTCGGAACAAAGGGTGTATGGGAGCTGCCCTTCCCTAAGGTAAAGTAAAATCAAGCAAGTTTTAAAGATTTTTCATGACTCCTACATCCAGCTGTATGATCTCATACGGCTGAGCACCAAAGTTTAAGAATCTAAGCCCAGCAGACCCCAATATTATTCTTTTCTCTGCATTTGAAAGACCCTCCTATTCCCTTAAATGAGGTTCTACCTTAAAGGTACAACGGCAGGAACCTACCAGACCCCTAGTCTGTTAAGTTACTATGAATAAAGGCCCATTTCCTTCCCAAACACTTTCAGCTTATGAAACATGCAGCGCAGGTAAGATGAGCAAACCAGTAAGTGACTCGATATTCAGACGCACAGGAAAAATCCTTCCATTCCACAGGCAGTCTAACTCCGGAGCCATAGAAGCTAGTGAGTGAGCACAGCTGACACCAGAAAGTGCTGCTCTGTAATCACTGCAGTCTCCTGGAGAAGCCCAGCTCACACCACCATTCACCACTATAATCACTGCAGTCTCCTGGAGAAGCCCAACTCACACCCTCCGTCACTTCACCACTATAATCACTGCAGTCTCCTGGAGAAGCCCAGCTCACACCACCATTCACCACTGTAATCACTGCAGTCTCTTGGAGAAGCCCAGCTCACACCACCATTCACCACTATAATCACTGCAGTCTATTGGAGAAGCCCAGCTCACACCACCATTCACCACTATAATCACTGCAGTCTCCTGGAGAAGCCCAGCTCACACCCTCCGTCACTTCACCACTGTAATCACTGCAGTCTCCTGGAGAGCCCAGCTCAGACCCTCTGTCACTTCACCACTATAATCACTGCAGTTTCCTGGAGAAGCCCAGCTCATACGTACTGTCACTTCACCACTGTAATCACTGCAGTCTCCTGGAGAAGCCCAGCTCACACCTTCCGTCACTTCACCACTGTAATCACTGCAGTCTCCTGGAGAAGCCCAGCTCACACCTTCCGGTCACTTCACCACTGTAATCACTGCAGTCTCCTGGAGAAGCCCAGCTCACACCCACTGTCACTTCATCACTGTAATCACTGCAGTCTCCTGGAGAAGCCCAGCTCACACCACCATTTGCCACTGTAATCACTGCAGTCTCCTGGAGAAGCCCAGCTTACACCTACTGTCACTTCACTACTGTGATCACTGCAGTCTCCTGGAGAAGCCCAGCTCACACCTATTGTCACTTCACCACTGTGATCACTGCAGTCTCCTGGAGAAGCCCAGCTCACACCTACTGTCACTTCACCACTATAATCACTGCAGTCACCTGGAGAAGCCCAGCTCACATCCACTGTCACTTCATCACTGTAATCACTGCAGTCTCCTGGGGAAGCCCAGCTCACACCTATTGTCACTTCACCACTGTGATCACTGCAGTCTCCTGGAGAAGCCCAGCTCACACCCACTGTCACTTCATCACTGTAATCACTGCAGTCTCCTGGAGAAGCCCAGCTCACACCATGGTCACTTTACTAGGCAGAAAACCACAAAAAAAGAACTTTAAGTAGAAAACATAACCCCAAATGGGGTGCGTGGAAAACAGTTAATGTATTAATATGTTTCCTAATTTCAAAATTTGTGTTCATCAAATTGAACACAAGTTGCCTCTTTTGCTGCAGTCAATAAAGCTATCACATTCTGAGATAATATAAATGAATCACTCACCACAGCTAGGTAAATAGTCTAGAATTCTGTGGGGCGACACTTGTGTGGTGGTAGGAGGGTGGTGGGGAGACGCAGAAGCCCAAGAGAGAACACAGACAGCACAGGTGTGCGGCTCCTCCACACACGTCCCTGGCCTACACGCCGGATCCCTCTCCTGGCACAAGGCCATCGCACTTCCTTTAGAGCGAATCGGGGCTGTGTGGCAGAACTTTTCCATTAGAGCCTCTTATTTATCAGCTGCTTCAGAGCTCCATTGTGAGAAGCGCCAGCAGCACCGGAGTGGCCGACCACTTCCTGAAGCTGCAGTATAAATTACAGAAAAGCCCTTTTACGTAGGAAGAAGGAACCTGGCTCCATGCGCCATTACTGTGAGAAGGAAATACTCAGGGCCACTTTGGTGACAAAGAACAAGTTTCTCCTCCAAATCCAGCTCTAGCGCACTGGCTTCCGAGGTGCTGCAGCCAGAAGCCGGCAGGACAGCTGCTATGCAGGGCCCTTCTCCTGACCCCCCAAATCACTCACTTAGTGGGGGAAGTGACTGGCCAGTCAGCAACAACAGCCCGGCCTGCTCATTCTTGTCTCTAGGGCATCAGCTGCCACGTTTTCCTGAGACCTGGACCTAGTTTCACTGCCATGACTGAGAAATCTCGTTTCCCTGCCTGTTTTAAGCTCTGAGCACCCTTATAACTGAATTATAAAACAATGGGAGCACCCACTGATGTGAAGTTTATTTCAAAAAATAAAAAGGAGGCAGAGAGAGATAGTACAGCAGGGATTTTTGCCTTGCATGAGACGAAGCTGGGTTTGAATCCCTGGACCCCACACGGTCCCCCAAGCCTGCCAGGAGTAAGTGATGTCAGTGACTGCTAAGCACAGAGCCAGGAGTAAACTCTGGGCAGTGCTGGATTTGACTCAACTTCCCGCCCAGCCACCCCCACAAAGTAACAGATAAAAATGAGAATTGAAGGGTGGGAGCTATAGTACAGTGGGTAGGGCGTTTGCCTTCCACGTGGCCTATCCAGGTTCAATCCCCAGGACCCTCTAGCTGGCCAGGAGTGACCCCTGAGCACAGAACCAGGAGTAAGTCTTGAGCAGTGCTCAGTATGGCCCCCAAATTTAAAAAATAATAATGATAAATAAACTGTAATTTTAAAAAAAGCTCTAACATAGGATGAGAAATTCTTTGGGCGGCTATTGACAGATTTAATTTTAAAAAAAGCTCTAACATAGGATGAGAAATTCTTTGGGCGGCTATTGACAGATTTACTCTAATAATGATGTTTGCTGACCAATATATCATAAGAAGTCACAAATCTGCTTAAGTCTAAACAAAAAAAAAAGGAAAAGAATTTTTTTAAATCTTTTCTTCTTCATTCGCAGGCCCATAAAGTCAGAATCCTAAGTTTAGAGAATGTAGGAGTTCAGGGCAGACCATGGGCATAGCCTGATGTCGAGATGGTGAGCAGAGGCCTGAGTCACGCTCACAGGCCAGGCCTGTCTCGATTCAATTCCCAGCTGGAGAGAGAATCCAGCGTGCTCAGACCTGGTCAAATAATGCACCCAGGGAGGCGCAGACTTACCTGCAACGGAGTTGGGCCTTGGCATGATTAGCGAGCTGGAGCTCTGAGAGTAAGGGACGGGACCATCTCCAACGGGGCCGTCAGCTGTGGGCAGTGCGCTCTCGGCAGGCCCCGGGGGCTCCTCTTCTGCCACAGGGGAGCAGTTATCTGCTCTGCGGTCATGGAGGACTCCCTTCTGGGCCCCGGGCCGCAGGCTTCCGTCCTTGTTCCATTCTAAACTGGAGCCGCTCCGGTCGTCATTTTCAGATGAACTTGTAATTGTGGCTGAAACGAGACCAACAGACTTAAGCGGAGGCCGGGCTGGGCTGCTACAGTGGGGAGGCAGCACACACCCCCATGATCAATGGAAGTTTCCCGTCCCACGGAGATTTTTATCAAAGTATGTTTCATACAATGTATTTTGGTCAATTAGAGGAATGCTGCTTATCAGGGGAAATAAACTGCTAAATCATTCTGTAAGGAAGGAGGTGGAAACCTCTGATAAGAAGATAATGAAAAAGTTGTCTCAAACTCTGAGAGCTAACAGCAAATCGATGTACTGTGGAGAGAAAGCACCCACTGTCTTTAACAAGGATTAACTGCTCACAGAAGAATTTCTAGCTCATTTAATGACCTTAACTCTTTATATTAGTTTCCAAATCATCAACATTTTTGTCTAGAGGCAGGGATAGGGCAGCACAGTGATAAACGCAGAAAAGACAAAAGAAAATCCATTAGAACAAAAAATACAATGACAAAGTCAAGCAGAACTTTTGATCTTTAGAATCTAAGTTTATAACATCAGTCCAAAGCCATTCAAAGAGGCTGACTTGACTCTACTCTTTCTGCCTCACAGAACAGAAGCCCCCAGGAGCAAGCAGAGGGAAACAACCCCCATGAAATAAGCAGAGGGAAACAGAAGCCCCCATGCAACAAGCAGAGGGAAACAGAAGCCCCCACGCAACAAGCAGAGGGAAACAGAAGCCCCCACGCAACAAGCAGAGGGAAACAGAAGCCCCCCACGCAACAAGCAGAGGGAAACAGAAGCCCCCCACGCAACAAGCAGAGGGAAACAGAAGCCCCCACGCAACAAGCAGAGGGAAACAGAAGCCCCCCCACGCAACAAGCAGAGGGAAACAGAAGCCCCCACGCAACAAGCAGAGGGAAACAGAAGCCCCCACGCAACAAGCAGAGGGAAACAGAAGCCCCCACGCAACAAGCAGAGGGAAACAGAAGCCCCCACGCAACAAGCAGAGGGAAACAGAAGCCCCCACGCAACAAGCAGAGGGAAACAGAAGCCCCCCACGCAACAAGCAGAGGGAAACAGAAGCCCCCACGCAACAAGCAGAGGGAAATAGAAGCCCCCCACCCAACAAGCAGAGGGAAACAGAAGCCCCCACCCAACAAGCAGAGGGAAACAGATACCCCCACAGAACAAGTAGAGGGAAACAACAGCATGAAGGCAACGCTTGCTCGTCAAATCAGCATTCGGCCAGAATGAAACATTCTTGGCAAAGAAGATATGATGAAGGAAAAACAACGTTTACCTATATAGCTTTTACATGCAGCCACTTCTAACTTAAAGACGCCATAATACGAGTCCCTTTAAGGCACATTAGGTCACTATGGAGCCACATGACTCGTGTCCTTGAGAAGAGGGCATGCGTCCTGTGTTCCCCCGTGTGGATTCCAGAAACCCGGACCCTCTCATGAGTCTTAGCTGAGAGTGTGCCGCCTACCATGAAGAAACCCTGTTTATCACCAGGCTAAAGACTCAGCTCCAACAGAGCCTCTTATCTAGGATCAAAGGGTCTGAGGCAGGACTGTTTGACTTATTTTCTGTGCTGTTCTTGAAGGTTCAGAAACCAAGATGACACAATTTCCTCGCTGCAGCTGTGACCAGAGGGCGTCTGCCGCAACTCCAAGTCGGCCCTTGCTCCTGCTGTTCCTCGGCTCTATCTGAAAGGCCCAACACAACCACTCTAGCCATTTCCTGGAATCGCAGCGTCCAGCACATACGAAGTACTCAATAAAGGCTTGCCTAGTGGATGAATCAATACGTGAGCAAACCCGGACGTCCTGTGGCTAGACACAGGACACCCAGTCTTGGTGGGATCCTTAAGGACTGCTGGCTTATGTCCTTAACCTAGACGCAGGACACCCGGACTTGGTGGGACCCTTAAGGACTGCTGGCTTATGTCCTTAACCCAGACGCAGGACACCGGGTCTCGGTGGGACCCTTAAGGACTGCTGGCTTATGTCCTTAACCTAGACGCAGGACACCGGGTCTCGGTGGGACCCTTAAGGACTGCTGGCTTATGTTCTTAACCTAGACGCGGGACACCGGGTCTCGTGGGACCCTTAAGGACTGCTGGCTTATGTCCTTAACCTAGACGCAGGACACCCGGACTTGGTGGGACCCTTAAGGACTGCTGGCTTATGTCCTTAACCTAGACGCAGGACACCGGGTCTTGGTGGGACCCTTAAGGACTGCTGGCTTATGTCCTTAACCTAGACGCCAGGACACCTGGACTCAGTGGGACCCTTAAGGACTGCTGGCTTATGTCCCTTAACCTAGACGCGGACACCCCGTCTCGGTGGGACCCTTAAGGACTGCTGGCTTATGTCCTTAACCTAGACGCAGGACACCCCGTCTCGGTGGGACCCTTAAGGACTGCTGGCTTATGTCCTTAACCTAGACACGGGACACCGGTCTCGGTGGGACCCTTAAGGACTGCTGGCTTATGTCCTTAACCTAGACGCAGGACACCCCGTCTCGGTGGGACCCTTAAGGACTGCTGGCTTATGTCCTTAACCTAGACGCAGGACACCCGGTCTCGGTGGGACCCTTAAGGACTGCTGGCTTATGTCCTTAACCTAGACACGGGACACCGGGTCTCGGTGGGACCCTTAAGGACTGCTGGCTTATGTCCCTTAACCTAGACGCAGGACACCCCGTCTCGGTGGGACCCTTAAGGACTGCTGGCTTATGTCCTTAACCTAGACGCAGGGACACCCCGCCTTGGTGGGACCCTTAAGGACTGCTGGCTTATGTCCTTAACCTAGACGCAGGACACCCCCGTCTCGGTGGGATCCTTAAGGACTGCTGGCTTATGTCCTTAACCTAGACGCGGGACACCCGGTCTCGGTGGGACCCTTAAGGACTGCTGGCTTATGTCCTTAACCTAGACGCAGGACACCCCGTCTCGGTGGGACCCTTAAGGACTGCTGGCTTATGTCCTTAACCTAGACGCAGGACACCCCTCTCGGTGGGACCCTTAAGGACTGCTGGCTTATGTCCTTAACCCAGACGCGGACACCCCGTCTCGGTGGGACCCTTAAGGACTGCTGGCTTATGTCCTTAACCTAGACGCAGGACACCCGGACTTGGTGGGACCCTTAAGGACTGCTGGCTTATGTCCTTAACCCAGACGCGGGACACCCGGTCTCGGTGGGACCCTTAAGGACTGCTGGCTTATGTCCCTAACCAAAGCCTGAGCCACAGGCGGGGCAGGGCTCCGGTGCTCTGCGTTCTGGAGCCAGGTCTGCCTCAGCACCAGGTGCTTTCGCCCCATGCACTCTCCGGAATGACCTCTGGGCACTGCTGGGTGTGTGCTCCCACCAAAACCTTAAAGTTTACGTCAATGTGAAACTACTCGTTGCTTGACATTACGCCCAGCTTTATCAGACCCGCCTGATTTAGTCAGAGTCGCGCCTGAAGTCGCCATGGCACTCACTGTCTACTGTATTGGCTCACTCACATCTTTATTTTTAATCTTTTATTACACCACCGTGAGATATACAATTACAAAGATGTTCATATCTGGGTTTTGGTCATGAAGTGTTCCAGCACCCATCCCTCCACCAGTGCCCATTTCCCACCACCAATGTCCCCGATTCCCTCCCCCTCCCCGAGCCTGCCTCTATGGCAGTTTCTTTATCTCTTTTTCTTTTTCTCTCTCTTCCTTCTCTTACACATTGTGGATTGCAATACATACATTTAGAGGTTATCATGTGTATCTTTTTGCCTGTATTCAATGCTCAGTTCTAGGCTGGTATTATCACTTTTTTTTTCAAATATTATTACACCACTTAGACATACAATTGCAAGATGCTCATGTAGAGTTATGGTTCTACAGTGTTCCAACACCCATCCCTCCACCCGAACCCATCTCCCATCATCAATGTCCCCACCTCCCCTCCCACAACTCAACTACTTGGCAGGTTCTGTATGTCTTTTCTCTCCTCTATCTCTCCCTCCCACCTAACTTTCCTAAACATTGTAGAATGCAGTACATTAAAGGACATAACTGTTTCCACTAGTTTGATGGACCGCGTGGCGTGGCCGCATATGGCCTCACGACTTAGGGTCCTCATGGTCAGCGTCTGGACAGCGAAGGTGGCGGCCAGTGTGGTGGGCGAGTCTCATCCGGCTGCTTCTGGGACCCCCAGAGGAGATGGGCCCACTCCCAAAACCCATCTGTTCTCCTGGGAGCCCCATGGTCAGCTGAGCCTGGGGTGAGCCGAGTTCCAGCTTCCCCAGCTGCATTTGAGGCTCTGCTTGTTATGGCTGGTCGCCCCAGGGCAGCTCCTGGGCGGGCCACCAGGCTCGGACAAAATGGAGTGGGGAAGGGCCAGCCCGGCTCCATCTGACGAATTCCCGGTGATTCCTGCTTCTGGAGCTGCCTACCTGGGCTCGAACTCGTTTTGCTCGGTTAATCTGGTCTTGAGGTAGCATCCCTCCCAGGTGGACTTATTATCTTGCAGAGTTCGGACAGCGAAGGTGCCGGCTAGTGTGGTGGGCAAGTCTCATCTGGCTGCTTCCGGGACCCCCAGAGGAGATGGGCCCACTCCCAAAACCTATCTGTCCTCCTGGGAGCCCCATGGTCAGCTGAGCCTGGGGAGAGCCGAGTTCCAGCTTGCCCCTGGTATTATCACTTTTGAGAATTATTAGCACACTGTTCCCTTCTCTGTCTTACCTAACCTCTGACTCCCACATGTTTGTGATAGATTCCACCTTTGACAAGACCTCTTGATCCATGTTTTGCCTGACCTTGGATATTAGTATCATAGTATCACTTCACTTGTCTTCACTTGACATATATATTTATGTCATGCAAATAAATGCAGTCATTCTATATCTGTCTTCTTCCTTCTGGCTAATTTCACTCAACATGATCCTCTCCATGTCCATCCACTTATAGGCGAATTTCATAACTTCATTTTTCCTAACAGCTGCATAGTATTCCATTGTGTAGATGTACCAAAGTTTCTTTATCCAGTTATCAGTTCTCGGGCACTCTGGTTGTTTCTAGATTCTGGCTATTGTGAATAGTGCTGCCATAAAAATAAAAGTGCAGATGGAGTTTCCACTGTGTGTTTTTGGCTTCCCAGGGTATATTCCCAGGACACTCACATCTTTAGGATGATACTTTCATCCTAAAGATTCGGTGGTGGCAACAGCAGCAGCAAATGGTTACTGAAGGTCACTATATGCCGGGGACTTTGTAACCCACAGTGCAAAATGCTTCACAGGCAACGCTGTGTAACTTACTAACGAGATGACTGCCAACTACAGACAGTTAACGATTGAGAGCAACCGTTAGTAACTTCTCATTGCACTGTAAGCCTCCCATTTATAAGTCCGGCCTTTAGCACTCAAAACGGTTTCCCCAGAGGGTTAGTGAGGCTTCTCAGACCCAATATGCAAGTTACAGGGAACTATGGTGGACTGTGGCGTGGATGATTTGCTTTGTTCTTGCTGTTTCACTCAGGGACAGCCTGAAGGTGAAAAATAAAGCGGCACTTTCTTCACTCCACGGTGCCAAGCAATTCAGAACCAAAGCCACAAGGGTCTGAGGGCTAGCTTAGACCTCGGACCATGAAAACTGCCTTTGGCTGCACCGGAAACAGGTGCAGGCCCTCTGGGAGCAGCTGGAAAGCCCGAGAAGGCCAGGGCTCCAGAGAAGGGCTCAGGGTCCGCCCTCAGTGAGCAGCTACAAGCGCTCAGGACCGTAAAGGTGAAATTCCAAGACCCGGGCAGTGGTGGGGGCATGAAGACCACCTGTGCAGGAACCGTGGCTGGGAAGAGAAGTGTCAGACGGGCGGGAAGTTCGAAAAGGAGGGCACTTGAGCTTATGTTTGTATAGCGGTTGTCTACCACCAGCAGGGTCCTGAGAGGCAGAACCCAGAAGCCATGGGCCCTCCCCCGACGTCTCACTTCATACTTTCCCGGAAACCAGTGCCAGGTGCCGCCTGAAGCACAGGCAGCCCACTTTCATCTCAGCCCTAAGCAGATCTAATAGGACAGATAAAGGCCCAGTAAGCTCCGTTTCTGCACTCGACTGAAAGGCACAAAGCATTCCAATGTCTCCAAGAAAAGGAACGAAAAGTTCTCAAAACTCGTGTCATAAGAACGCAAGTGACACATGGTGCAAAAATACTGATTTTTCTTCCAGGCTAACAGAAATGTAAGCTCCTAATAAAGCTGTTGACCTAGTTACCTGAAAATTAAAAGCATGCGTGAGCGCACACACACACACACACACACACCATCTTAACTATGACATTTTCAAACAGCTTTTTCTAAAACGGTGTCACCTGATACTCTGCACAGACTGACAATGATTCTGGTCTGGGCGACTGAGGCCATGCTCAGGAGCTCCCTCCGGCTCAGGGAATCAAACCTGGGGCTCCCTCACACAAGCTTTTTTGGCTCTTTGCCATCACCCTATACGGCTCAAATTTTATTGAATAATCTTAACATCAGTCCCCAACAACTCACAATTCTAATGTCTTATTTCTCCAGCCTGTGCAGATGATGATCTTTATGCATTAGTGAGACCTTAGCCACTGTCCCAACAAGCAGGACCCTGTGAAATTAGTGATTATTGGGTCCGGAGTTGTATCATGCTGTGAATTAGGTTTTGCATCATAATTATGAAGTAAGAGTTTAGTATATTCATTGATTCTCATATGACACATATGACTCTATGGAGTCTGAAACTTTAGCCAGGAACTGGCTTCCTCTCTCTCTAATAACACATTTAACCAGATCTATTAGGGAGCTACTACTTCCAAAGCACTTTTGGAGCTTTCTTAGGACATCAACATGATCATTCCAACTCGAGAAGACGGAAGAGGCTGAGAAACATACGTTATACCAACCCTGATTTACACACCTAGAAACAGTCAAGAGCAGCTGATCTCTCTCCCCCCCCCCCCACCCTACCCCCCAGTGACCCCCCCTTCTGGTATTATTATGTTTAACATTGGTTCTTTCGACTGTGCGGCAGAGTGCTTAAAACACCCCTTTGGCACTGCTCAAATGACAGAATGCAAGGCCCTGGGTTCGACTCCTGTGCTGCCTGTCTCCCCGCAGCCCAGGGCTGTCTCTGAACTACGAAAAATCAGAGGTGAAAGGTGAAGGACTTGAGTGCAAACCTTGGCTTGGCCCCTTCTGAGGAACCTCGAAGACATGAACCTCGCCAGGACCACGGCTAAGAACAGGCATATTCTGGCTTCACCCTACAAACACCCCAGTAGACACCTGGTATCATTTCTCCTTACTCCACTGCACACATCTGGCATTATTTCTCTTTAACTGACCTGTACACATCTGGCATTATTTCTCTTTAACTCCACTGCACACAACTGGCATTATTTCTCTTTAACTGACCTGTACACATCTGGCATTATTTCTCTTTAACTCCACTGTACACATCTGGCATTATTTCTCTTTAACTGCCCTGTACACATCAGGCATTATTTCTCTTTAACTGCCCTGTACACATCTGGCATTATTTCTCTTTAACTCCACTGCATACATCTGGCATTATTTCTCTTTAACTCCACTGTATACATCTGGCATTATTTCTCTTTAACTCCACTGCACACATCTGGCATTATTTCTCTTTAACTCCACTGTATACATCTGGCATTATTTCTCTTTAACTCCACTGTATACATCTGGCATTATTTCTCTTTAACTCCACTGCACACATCTGGCATTATTTCTCTTTAACTCCACTGTACACATCTGGCATTATTTCTCTTTAACTGCCCTGTACACATCTGGCATTATTTCTCTTTATCTGCCCTGTACACATCTGGTATTATTTCTCTTTAACTGCCCTGTACACATCAGGCATTACTTCTCTTTAACTGCCCTGTACACATCTGGCATTATTTCTCTTTAACTCCACTGCACACATCTGGTACTATTACTCTTTAACGCCCCTCTAAACATCTGGCATTATTTCTCTTTAACTCCACTGCACACATCTGGCATTATTTCTCTTTAACTCCATTGCATACATCTAGCATATTTCTTTTAACTCCACTGCAGACATCTGGCACTATTCCTCTTTAACGCCCCTCTAAACATCTGGCATTATTTCTCCTTAACTCCACTGTATACATCTAGCATTAATGCTCTTAACTCCTCTGTATACATCTGTCATTATTCCTCTTAAAACTCCACTCTGTATTTCTGGCATTATTTCTCTTTAACACCACTGTATTCATCTGGCATTATATCTCTTTACTGTCACTGTATACATCTGGCATTATTTCTCTTTAACTGCCCTGTATACATCTGGCATTATTTCTCTTTAACTCCACTGCAGACATCTGGCACTATTACTCTTTAACGCCCCTCTAAACATCTGGCATTATTTCTCCTTAACTCCACTGTATACATCTGGCATTATTTCTCTTTAACTCCACTGCAGACATTTGGCACTATTACTCTTTAACGCCCCTGTAAACATTGGCATTATTTCTCCTTAACTCCACTGTATACATCTAGCATTAATGCTCTTAACTCTTCTGTATACATCTGTCATTATTCCTCTTAAACTCCACTCTGTATTTCTGGCATTGTTTCTCTTTAACACCACTGTATTCATCTGGCATTATATCTCTTTACTGTCACTGTATACATCTGGCATTATTTCTCTTTATTACTCTTTATTTATTCTCATTATTACTCTTGGCCCCAGGAAGCATATAAGAAAAACATTATCCACCTTTAAGCAGAAGGAAGAAAATCTCAAGAACCTGACTTTGCTGTTTTTTTCTCCTATTTTCTTTTCCCAGCTTCAGTTAAAAAGAAAAATTCTGATTTGCTAAATGTCTCTCTGTGAGCATCAACTCCACCTAGGAAGCAGTGAAGTATAACAAAGGGCCCTCAGAAGGTAACAGACACAGTTCCAGCATCCTGCTTATCACGTAGGGCCCCTCTCAGCCCTTACCACATCAATTCCCTGAATACCCCTAGAAGTCCTCTGGGTGGAGGGCAGGGGGACCCCTGACACCCCAAGCCTGCTGTGCTCGCCGGAGGACACCATACTGTAGCAAAAACAAGCACACACGCTCCGCCATGTTTAGGCAGGTGCAGCATTCGGTCGCTGCCTCACACGGGAGGTGAGCATCAGGCACGCACCCAACACTTAAGGACACTTAAGGACCACAGACATGAACTAAGGTTTCAGTCGCCTGCTGCCCGTGAACGGAGGTCAAGAAACTGCTGCTCCAAATTATCATAACAGAAACCATACACAAAAACACACCTTCTTGCAGAAATCTCCTTAAGACCCAGAAATAGGAATGTTCCTTGAGCACCCCTAGGCAGAATGCCCCTCTTTTCGCTCTCCAACTTTCATAGCCTGGATTCCAGAAAGAGACCCCTGTGTCCTGCCTCAGGCCGTGGGCTCCCAGACACAGGGACACATACAAAGAGCCTCACTTGTCACCGGTGCGCGGGACGGTCCCTCTCCCGGACAAAGGCACAAGGTGCTGAATCATTCTCCCAAACAGTTTCCAACTTCTGTGTTCACGTTAGCGCTTGACAGGCAGAGTTAGAAGACACGGAACCAATTAATTAACGCTCACGTGAGAAAGAAACAACACGGCTGCGTGTGAGTGGGGAGGCGGAAGAAGTGGAGAAAGGGGACGCCATAACGGCACCACCAGCAGTTAGACATCGGTCAGAGCCTGGTCGGGGACCAGTGGCCAGTCTGAGAAGGAAAGCAAAGGAGCGGGAGAGCAGACCTGAGATCAAAGGCAGCAGAGAGGGTGGCAGCGCGCTCGGTGCCCAGGCCCTCCTCAGGAGTGCACTCCTGTCCCGCCACTCACGTCCTCACGGCTCGGCCTGCCACACAGTGCCTTGGGCTTCCCCAGGTGCCAAGCGGAGAGACTTCGTGGGTGAAACCTCCTGCATGAAACCTCCTGACCAGAAATTCCAGCCTGGGCTTCTCCCTCCGCCCTGCAGCAAACTAACAACCCACAGGGCAAGAGGCTCACCTGGAGCCCTGCTGGAGGAGGCTGGGGAAGGCAGTCAAGCGCTGCCCTGGCCTCACCTCAAAACCGCAGGCAGGGCAGCCTGGCTTACCTCTGGCTCCCGGGACTTTCCGGCTTCAGCTGCTGAAGATTTTCAGCTCTGTGTGCCATGCCAGGGGCCCTCCCCGCTCCCTACCTGGCCTCACACAGGGGTCCTGTGTGTTGGCTTGTGGCAGGCAGATCTCTGCACCCAATCTCAGCACAGCGCTCAGCGCATTGCGCAAGGTGTGCTCTGCTATGGCATGCCGTGAGCAGGCCGGGGACCTGAGCCATGTCCTCAGAGCCGCGTGCACGGGCCCTCTGATTACGGAAACACCCAGAGGAACAGCTGCGGCGGGGAGTGGGGGAAGAGAAGGCGGCCGAGGGAAGGCTCTCCAGCGCAGAGCGGGTGCATCTCAACAAGCCACTCTTCCTAGCCCGAGAGCTGGCGGCTTCCCAAGCGCACGCTGAAGGCAGAGGCGAGGAGGGACTTTACGAGCGGCTGCCGTGACTCTGCCTCGCTGCATACAGGTCGCACAAGAACTGCCTGACACTCATGCTTTGAAGCCCCTGCAGTAACGGACCACTTGGCCTGACCCCTCAGAGGACAAGAGCTCGCTCTGGGCTGCGTTTGGAACAAGCCACTGCGCCCTGTCTTTACTGGCACAATACGGAACAAACTTGTCCCTGGAACGCAGCAGTGACAGAGGGTGCTTGGCCACACCCTCAGTCACTGCTGAAGAACCCAGCACGGTCTGAATGAACGTCTACGGGAGGGGGCTGGACCGATAGCCCAGCGGGTAGGGCGTTTGCCTTGCACGCAGCCGCCCATACCGGCCCGGGTTCGATCCCCGGCATCCCATATGGTCCCCCGAGCACCGCCAGGAGTGCAGAGCCAGGAGAAACCCCTGAGCATGGTCAAAAAAAAAAAAAAGTCTACGGGAGGAGCTGCCGGCTGAGTCGTCGCCAGGGATTCCGCGTCTGCGTTTGCTATATTACTGAATTATATATGTGAAGGCAATTTTTCTTCCTTCACCCGAGAGATTTTAAAAAAGCTTCTATAATTAAGGATGATTTTTTTAAATTGCAGGCAATGTAGCAAAATGAATATTAACACAGATTTGAAACACTCTAAATAGTTATTAACAAATCAATTTCAGAGCATTCCAATTCAGTAGCGAGCAGGGCGATACAGGTGGTAACAAAGTACATTAGCATAACAATCTGAAGGGCAGGATTTCCGACAACGAAATGAAAATAAAGACCCATTGATTCCTCTCCGTGTGCTTCTGCGTCTCATGGGATCTCACCCGGGACACGAAGACCAGGAAAGAGTCTACAGCTACAGCGCAGGGTCCCGGGTAGACGGTGGGATCACGGGAAGATTAAACTCAGTTCCCAGCTTCTTTCTGTTTGTTTTTTAATGTCTTAAGCAACAGAGTGAAAACAAAACCCAAAAACCAAATATCAGACTCTGGTGAGCAGCCGTGGTGGCTTAACTGCCACTCACTTCTGCAGCGGAGCGATCAGGTGACAGCGTCCCTGCCCAAATTCATCAGGCAGCAGGAACCAACCGCAAGTCCACACCTCTCTGCCCCCTTGAGAACGAGAAAAGGGAACAGAAGATTCCACATCTGTGCTCTGCCCTTCCCAATGCTGAGCACTCCGTCATGCCGGAAACACTGGCCTGGCAAGGAGGGCAAAAGAGCACCGTCCACCGGCCGGGAACTGCCCACCGGCCGGGAGCTGCCCACCGGCTGGGAATGCCCCAGCTCTCAGAGGAAGCAGATTAGGCCTTAGAAAGTCACCTGGAGACTTCGGGGCAAACTCCTGCAATTCTACCTGTTTCCTGTCTTCCCTCCATGCTCATGTTACCTGGGCGGGAAGGGGCGGGCAGGGGGCAGGGGAGCTAGGGGCACACCTGGCAGTGCTCAGCTCTTACTCCTGGCGCTGCGCTCAGGGATCACTCTTGGCAGTGCCCAGGAGACCATATGGGGTGCCAGGGAGCAAATCTGCATTGGTCATGTGCAAGGCGAATGCCCTACCTACTTTACCACTGTTCCAGATGGCACATCTAGTATTACTTGGAAGGATTTAATACTTTAATAAAATCTTAATAGAGGTAAAAGCTAGGCTATGTCTGTTTTTCCTCACTTAATGTCCGTCTTCTTTCCTCACAAAACAGATAAATAGCACACTTCTTTGAGAGAAATACACACATGCTGGAGCAATAGCACAACGGGTAGGGCATTTGCCTCGCACTCAGCCGACCCGAGTTCAGTCCTCGGCATCCCATATAGTCCCCTGAGCACTGCCAGGAGTAATTCCTGAGCATAGAGCCAGCAGTAACCCCGAGCATTGCCGGGTATAATCCAAAAAAAAAAAAAAAAGTAATGTAAATCACAATATAGACATACATAAAACTATATATTTATATCAACAAAAATGCTTTCAAGACCACTATTTTCACCAAAAGAAAAGGAACACTGGTTTTCACAAACATTCCAACAAATACAACTTTGTTTTTCAATACATGGGTTACTACATTTTACACCTTCCCTTTGTAACAGTTGAAAGCAAGTTGTATTCAAGACTATCACTAAGGAAAGTTTTCTCAGGCATGGAGGAAACACCTTTAAAAGCTGCTTTTTTATGAAGTTTTCCTTTTCAAAGCAAATCGTCTTTGGGTCCAGCCGGGTCTCCCATTTGGAAGATTTTCACATTGCGTGTTTGAAAATCAGAACTGCACTTCTAGGAATAAAAAGATTCTAATATGCAAGAAGCAAGGAATTTTACGTAAAAGTTATTCATAGGGAATTCCGTGAGTCTCATTCAGTCTAGTTAGTATTCCACATGACAGAATTGCTGTATCTGTAAGATACTGATGCTGGAAGAACTTGGAACTCCCGAGAGGAATGTTCTCCCTGCACGTGACTCTCGTGTTGGAACAGGAGCCGGTAAGCCCAGGGCTCCGCAGAGAAGTACCGGAGAGGAGTGTCCTCTTTCCTAACCTGGCTGCTAGCTGGCCCTTTCTCCCACCAGCAGTTCCTACAAAGAAGGCGCTTTTTACCAGAATGTGTCAAAACTTGTAGAAAAGAAGAGGCAGGGTGCTAGGTGTCAGTCCTGAGAAGGCATTTGGGCCTCTGGGATCACGAACTTCCCTTTACAGTGCTGGCTGGGCAGAAATGTTTAGATTACATATAATCAGCACAGTGGAAATGAGCTTAAGAAACAAGGAGAGGCAGTGAGCTTGGAGACAGGCGACACACAACAGCACTCAGCTAGGTCCTGGCGATGCTCAGGGGACCATATACCAAACAGTACTCAGGTCTCTCTCCTAGTGATGCTCGGGGACCATATACCAAACAGTTATCAGGCCTCTCTCCTGCTGATGCTCGGGGGGACCATATGCCAAACAGTACTCAGGCCTCTCTCCTGGTGATGCTCGGGGACCATATACCAAACAGTACTCAGGCCACTCTCCTGCTGATGCTCGGGGGACCATATACCAAACAGTTATCAGGCCTCTCTCCTGGTGATGCTCGGGGACCATATACCAAACAGTACTCAGGCCTCTCTCCTGTTGATGATCAGGGGACCATATGTCAAACAGTACTCAGGCCTCTCCTGGTGATGCTCAGGGGACCATATACCAAACAGTACTCAAGCCTCTCTCCTGGCGATGCTCGGGGGACCATATACCAAAGAGTTCTCAGGCCTCTCTCCTGGTGATGCTCAGGGGACCATATACCAAACAGTACTCAGGCCTCTCTCCTGGTGATGCTCGGGGACCATATACCAAACAGTTATCAGGCCTCTCTACTGGTGATGCTCGGGGGACCATATACCAAACAGTTCTCAGGCCTCTCTCCTGGTGATGCTCGGGGGACCATATGCCAAACAGTACTCAGGCCTCTCTCCTGGTGATGCTCGGGGGACCATATACCAAACAGTACTCAGGCCACTCTCCTGCTGATGCTCGGGGACCATATACCAAACAGTTATCAGGCCTCTCTCCTGGTGATGCTTGGGGACCATATACCAAACAGTACTCAGGCCTCTCTCCTGTTGATGATCGGGGGACCATATGTCAAACAGTACTCAGGCCTCTCCTGGTGAAGCTCAGGGGACCATATACCAAACAGTACTCAAGCCTCTCTCCTGGCGTGCTCGGGGGACCATATACCAAAGAGTTCTCAGGCCTCTCTCCTGGTGATGCTCGGGGGACCATATACCAAACAGTACTCAGGCCTCTCTCCTGGTGATGCTCGGGGGGACCATATACCAAACAGTACTCAGGCCTCTCTCCTGGTGATTCTCGGGGGACCATATACTCAACAGTACTCAGGCCTCTCTCCTGGTGATGCTCAGGGGACCATATACCAAACAGTACTCAGGCCTCTCTCCTGGTGATGCTCGGGGGACCATATGCCAAACAGTACTCAGGCCTCTCTCCTGGTGATGCTCAGGGGACCATATGCCAAACAGTACTCAGGCCTCTCTCCTGGTGATGCTCAGGGGACCATATACCAAACAGTTCTCAGGCCTCTCTCCTGGTGATGCTCGGGGACCATATACCAAACAGTATTCAGGCCTCTCTCCTGGTGATGCTCGGGGACCATATACCAAACAGTACTCAGGCCTCTCTCCTGGTGATACTCGGGGACCATATACTCAACAGTACTCAGGCCTCTCTCCTGGTGATGCTCAGGGGACCATATACCAAACAGTACTCAGGCCTCTCTCCTGGTGATGCTCGGGGGACTTTATACCAAACAGTACTCAGGCCTCTCTCCTGGTGATACTCGTGGGACCATATACTCAACAGTACTCAGGCCTCTCTCCTGGTGATGCTCAGGGGACCATATACCAAACAGTACTCAGGCCTCTCTCCTGGTGATGCTCGGGGACCAAATACCAAACAGTACTCAGGCCTCTCTCCTGGTGATGCTCAGGGGACCATATACCAAACAGTACTCAGGCCTCTCTCCTGGTGATGCTCGGGGGACCATATACTCAACAGTACTCAGGCCTCTCCTGGTGATGCTCGGGGGACCATATACCAAAAGTACTCAGGCCTCTCTCCTGGTGATGCTCAGGGGACCATATACCAAACAGTACTCAGGCCTCTCTCCTGGTGACGCTCGGGGGACCATATACCCAACAGTACTCAAGGCTTTCTCCTAGTGATGCTCAGGGGACCATATACCAAACAGTACTCAGGCCTCTTTCCTGCTGATGCTCGGGGGACCATATACCCAACAGTACTCAGGCCTCTCTCCTGGTGATGCTCAGGGGACCATATACCAAACAGTACTCAGGCCTCTCTCCTGGTGATGCTCGGGGACCATATACCAAACAGTACTCAGGCCTCTCTCCTGGTGATGCTCAGGGGACCATATGCCAAACAGTACTCAGGCCTCTCTCCTGGTGATGCTCGGGGCACCATATGCCAAACAGTACTCAGGCCTCTCTCCTGGTGATGCTCGGGGACCATATACCAAACAGTATTCAGGCCTCTCTCCTGGTGATGCTCGGGGGACCACATACCAAACAGTACTCAGGCCTCTCTCCTGGTGATGCTCGGGGGACCATATACCAAACAGTTCTCAGGCCTCTCTCCTGGCGAAGCTCAGGGGACCATATACCAAACAGTTATCAGGCCTCTCTCCTGGTGATGCTCGGGGGACCATATACCAAACAGTACTCAGGCCTCTCTCCTGGTGATGCTCGGGGGACCATATGCCAAACAGTACTCAGGCCTCTCCTGGTGATGCTCGGGGACCATATACCAAACAGTTCTCAGGCCTCTCTCCTGGTGATACTCGGGGGACCATATACCGAACAGTACTCAAGGCTTTCTCCTAGTGATGCTCAGGGGACCATATACCAAACAGTACTCAGGCCTCTCTCCTGGTGATGCTCGGGGGACCATATGCCAAACAGTACTCAGGCCTCTCTCCTGGTGATGCTCAGGGGACCATATGCCAAACAGTACTCAGGCCTCTCTCCTGGTGATGCTCGGGGGACCATATACCAAACAGTACTCAGGCCTCTCTCCTGGTGATGCTCAGGGGACCATATGCCAAACAGTACTCAGGCCTCTCTCCTGGTGATGCTCGGGGCACCATATGCCAAACAGTACTCAGGCCTCTCTCCTGGTGATGCTCGGGGGACCATATACCAAACAGTATTCAGGCCTCTCTCCTGGTGATGCTCGGGGGACCATATACTCAACAGTACTCAGGCCTCTCTCCTGGTGATGCTCGGGGACCATATACCAAACAGTACTCAGGCCTCTCTCCTGGTTTCGCTTGGTGGACCATATGCCAAACAGTACTCAGGCCTCTCTCCTGGTGATGCTCGAGGACCATATACCAAACAGTATTCAGGCCTCTCTCCTGGTGATGCTCGGGGGACCATATGCCAAACAGTACTCAGGCCTCTCTCCTGGTGATTCTCGGGGGACTATATACCAAACAGTATTCAGGCCTCTCTCCTGGTGATGCTCGGGGGACCATATACCAAACACTATTCAGGCCTCTCTCCTGGTGATGCTCGGGGGACCATATACCAAACAGTACTCAGGTCTCTCTCCTGGTGATGCTCAGGGGACCATATGCCAAACAGTACTCAGGCCTCTCTCCTGGTGATGCTCGGGGGACCATATGCCAAACAGTACTCAGGCCTCTCTCCTGGTGATGCTCGGGGACCATATGCCAAACAGTACTCAGGCCTCTCTCCTGGTGATGCTCGGGGACCATATGCCAAACAGTACTCAGGCCTCTCTCCTGGTGATGCTCGGGGGACCATATGCCAAACAGTACTCAGGCCTCTCTCCTGGTGATGCTCGGGGGACCATATGCCAAACAGTACTCAGGCCTCTCTCCTGGTGATGCTCGGGGGGACCATATACCAAACAGTACTCAGGCCTCTCTCCTGGTGATGCTCGGGGGACCATATACCAAACAGTTCTCAGGCCTCTCTCCTGGCGAAGCTCAGGGGACCATATACCAAACAGTTCTCAGGCCTCTTAGCGGACCATATACCAAACAGTTATCAGGGGACCTGGCATTGTGTATGGCCAGGCCAGTGTCGTCTGTGAGCAAGGCCAGTGCCTCATCCACAGTCGGCATTATCTTTTCAGCTGTGACCCAGGGATTTTAAGGATGGTCTGTGCTGAAAACTTCTCCTCAAACAAACTGACAAGACCATCCATACAACTCTAACCAGAGCCCAGAGCACCTACTGTGACTATACCAGATCAGCCCCGAGACTTTTGTGCATCCGACCCCAGCACTCTGAATGGATAAACCCTAAACAACTTAAAGCGGAAAAGCAAAGAAAGGCGGCTTCCTCTCTTCTCCAGACCCTCAGGAACACGAATCTCCACTGGCCCGTCTTATAAAGCTGCAGCCAAAGCCTTCCGCAGCAGAAAGTCCAGGCGCCGCATCTTGGTCTCTGCCCGCTAGGATCAGGCGTTCCTGAACAGTCAACGCTGTTGAACGTTCAGAGGTGGCCATTCCCAGGCTCCACCTTGTGAAGCCTAGCAGGCTCTGAAGGGAGAGGAGCACACACCAGTCACAGGGCCCCACCCGTGCCACACAACTGCGCTCCCTGGAAAAGCAACAGAACCTGCGGCCCTGTACTGGCCGAGGAACGGGCTCTTGGCTCGCTGCTCCACCACTCTCATCTCTTCACAGAGCCGCGGGGCGGGAGCCTCCCAGCAGAAATACCGGCTTTCCCCGACCCTCCCTTTTGCACTGCGTCAGTGTGACTGTGTGTCCTCTGGTAACCACGTACTAGCAGCTCATGGAAATGGAGAGGACAGATGGGTGGTCACCAGCACGTTTCCTTCTTGGCCATCTGCCTCGCGTCCCTGCTCCCTGTGATGCAGTTAAGGCGGCAGGAAGCTGGGGGGTGGCTGGGATCTCTCTAGAAGAACCGCCTTCACTGCCATTTACCTACTTTCACCTCAGTCTTCACCGCTTCACACATTTAGCACGGTTGAGGAACAGGCTGTTCTGAGCTAAGGTATGACAGTCAGCCTGCCGCAGTGACAACAAATGTGTCGTCTAATGTTCACAACGACACACAACTTAAAGTCCAGATGACACTGAGCCGATGTCACAACCCCATCCCGGAATGGGACCCCCACGTGGCAACTTTATACGCCAACTGCACACCCCGGGCCCCCTACCACTAAACCTGAAGTGGCTCTAGATGGCGACATTTCTGTCCTCTATTTATCCCCAACACCGTGCCAGCAACCCAGCAGACAGTCAAAACAACACAGAGGAGCCTTCGTTCTTCATGGAGATAGAGTTGATAAAAACAGAATGAACTTAAAGAAAACTGAGGTGGTGTGGAGCAAACAGAAGCACAAAACCAACAAGTATGTGTTTGGGGAAAGCTGTATTAGAGCAAGTACTCATGAAAAGTGGTCAATAATCCGGCAACTCACCTTTCATGGGCAATCAAACCAGCAACTTCTCTTTTCCCTCTTTTGAACTCGAATGAAATTTTTTTTTTTGGGGGTCATACCCGGCGATGCTCCTGGCTCTGCATTCAGGAATTACTCCTGGCAGTGCTCGGGGGACCATATGGGATGCCGGGATCGAACCCAGGTAGATTGCGTGCAAGGCAAATGCCCCATCCGCTGGACTATCGCTCCAGCCCATCAAATGGAATTCTACCACTTAATTTGCACGAGAGGGTGGCAAGAGTGAACTCTGGTGGAATGACTGTATGGTGATTTTTTTGTTACTGGAAAAGTTTGCAGAGGTTAAAACAAGACAATAATGTAGCAGTTTTAATCAAGGACAATAAACCAATGCCAGAACATGCAATGACAGGAAAAGGTCGCATAACGAAAAGCAATGAGTAGCAGTGCTCCTTGAAGGAAGCAGACCCTACGGACAGTTAAGGACGCTGTATATTAAGTGACCTGGCTAGCACAGAACTAGTAACAAAAAAAAGATAATAAAAAAACACCCACCACTGAAGGGTTCTTAACTTTACAAAGAAGGAAAGAACTGTGCAAAAGTACTGTGATGTTGCTCCAGTCTCTGTGCTAAGAGCCAGTCTCCTGACCCCACTGGAGACAACCACAGCTACTGAGGAGCGATGGAGGGGGAGGCTAAGGCACTTAGAAAACGCTGACTTAGACAGATGGCAGAGTCCTTACAGGGCACCATCTCCTGTGGGCCCCAGCACATTCCAGGAGGGGCATAACTGAAAATCAAGTTCAACAGAGAGGTAATCTGGTAGGACAGGGGACCACAGGAAGGAAGCAAGGCTGGAAGGGGGCTACAGTCAGAGCCATCTGTCACTCGGAGAAGGTAACACTATGTCACAGCCACCCATCACTCAGAGGAGGTGATCTGAGGGAGGTAACACTGCGTCACAGCCATCAGTCACTCAGAGGAGGCGATCTGAGGGAGGTAACACTGTGTCACAGCCATCCGTCACTCAGAGGAGGCGATCTGAGGGAGGTAACACTGCGTCACAGCCATCCATCACTCAGAGGAGGCGATCTGAGGGAGGAAACACTGCATCACAGCTCTCCTTCACTCAGAGAAGGTAACACTACGTCCACGACTATCCGTCACTCAGAGGAGGTAATCTGAGGGAGGTAACACTGCATCACAGCTACCTGTCACTCAGAGGAGGTGATCTGAGGGAGGTAACACTGTGTCACAGCGAGGGAGGTAACACTACGTCACAGCTATCCATCACTCGGAGGAGACAACACTACGTCACAGTCATCTGTCACTCAGAGGAGGTGATCTGAGGGAGGAACACTGCGTCACACCATCCGTCACTCAGGAGGAAGGTGGCCTGAGGGGAGGTAACACTGCATCACAGCCATCTGTCACTCGGAGGAGGTGATCTGAGGGAGGTAACACTGCGTCACACCATCCGTCACTCAGGAGGAAGGTGGCCTGAGGGAGGTAACAATTAGTCAGAGCCATTCGTCACTTCAGAGCTACATTTAGTAGCTTCTTCATGGGAACATCACAGTGTGTATTATGCCACACCAAAACTACGTATGGGCAAGGCTGTCATTGACATAGAGGACATAAGGGGCCACCACATAAGGACATAGGTGCCACCACTGTACAGTGGGTCTAAGAATGACATTTCCTGAGAAACTAACAACGAGAGGACCTGGTGCTTGTATGTCACTGCAGTTCCTGAGAAACTAACAATGGGATCCAGGACCTGGAGCTTGTATGTCACTGCAGTTCCTGAGAAACTAACGATGGGATCCAGGACCTGGAGCTTGTATGTCACTGAAGTTCCTGAGAAACTGATGATGGGATCCAGGATCCGGGACCTAGTGCCGTATGTCACTGCAGTTCCCGAGAAACTAACGACGGGATCCGGGATCCGGCACCTTATGTCACTGCAGTTCTTGAGAGACTAACAACGGGATCCGGGATCCGGCACCTGTATGTCACTGCAGTTCCTGAGAAACTAACGACGGGATCCGGGATCTGGCACCTTATGTCACTGCAGTTCCTGAGAGACTAACGGCGGGATCCGGGATCTGGCACCTTATGTCACTGCAGTTCCTGAGAGACTAACGATGGGATCCAGGATCCGGGACCTAGTGCCATATGTCACTGCAGTTCCCGGAAACTAACAACAGGATCTGGCACCTGTATGTCACTGCAGTTCCTGAGAAACTAACGACGGGATCCGGGATCCAGCACCTGTATGTCACTGCAGTTCCTGAGAAACTAACAACGGGATCCGGGATCCGGCACCTGTATGTCACTGCAGTTCCTGAGAAACTAACAACGGGATCCGGGATCTGGCACCTTATGTCACTGCAGTTCCTGAGAGACTAACGACGGGATCTGGGATCCGGGAGCTAGTGCTCATATGAAGTCCCTGAGAAACTAATGGTGACCAATAAGGAAGGATTGTGCAAAGGGAGAAACAAAGAGCACCGGCGGGAGAATCACTGACACTGAGGTGGCTGGGAAGGCTTCTCAATGTGCAGGACTGTCCCCGCCCTGCAAAAGTGTCCCCTAGGCCCCGCTGGCCCCGCCCTCGAGAGAATTAATGGGTGAGGAAGGACAAAGGCTCCAGCTTCACAGGCCAGATCTGATCTGGGATTTTCTTTAACTTAATGAGCCTCAAGGTGCGTGACAGCCAACGGACGGGATACTTTGTTCTCCGGGAGGGCAGGCCAGCAGACCGACCTTCAGGGCTCACGCTAACCACCTTGACAGAAGTGCCTGGTGCGGGCTCTGGCAGGGCACGGAGCCGTGACGTTCCCCAGCAGTGCTGCTTACCTATAATTCCACTGTCCTTGCTCTCCAGGGTGGAACTAGGGCTGCTAACGGTCTCACAGGGACTTTTGGTGGCTGCCGTCTTGCTGACACAGCTATTCAAGGTGGAGCAGGGGCTATCGGTGCTAGGAGAGGCGGTGCTGCTTGTTGAGTGTGGAGCAAGGGCTGATGCCTTGGCTCAGAGCCGTGCACTGGAAGATGAACGGAAGGAGCAGTTAGCATGGTTACAGGGCAGGCGCTCGTTTCTGACACGAGAACAATGACACAACAGGAAAACGGAGAGCAGGACTTAGCATCTCGGGGACGTCATGGTCTTATAAATTATCCACGAGAAATAGACATAACCCTGTTCCATCCCCTCCCGAGTGACTTTTTCTCCACTAATTGGCCATCTCAGAAATAATTCAGTGGGAACGGGCGTCCGCAAAGCAGAGACGGCAAACAGGCAGGCTGCCTTTCCACAGGCTGCGGACACAAAGGGGCTCTCGGACCTCCGCTCGGACAATGTGGGACCTCGGGTGCCACCGCACAGCATCGTGACTCTGTGCCTGAGACTTATGGGCATCAAGATCAGGGAGGAGACTGGTGAGCACTGCCACCTCCATCAGCACGGCCCCCTCGTGAGGACACTGGCAGGGGTGGACTCTTGTGGCCTTCACTGCTACACACACACACACACACACATACACACACACACATACATGCAGTCTCCCAAGCAGCCCTCACTGCCACACCCACACACACACGCCACTTGCACACACATACACTTGCACGCACACACATGCACACACGCACCACTCACACACACATACACTTGTGTGCACACACACACACATACACACACACATACATGCAGTCTCCCAAGCAGCCCTCACTGCCACACCCACACACACACGCCACTTGCACACACATACACTTGCACGCACACACATGCACACACGCACCACTCACACACATACACTTGTGTGCGCACACACACGCATGTACACACGTGGTCTCCCAAGTGGCAGGCTGCTGCTTGTGGCCCACACTGCTACACACACACGCGTGCACACACTACCTGCACACACACATACACTCATGTACACACACACACACCACTCGCAAACACACATATACTTGCACACACCTGGGGAAGGCTGCTGTCCCTGGGACTGGCGTGACCGCTGCGAGGTGAGCCACTGGCTCTCCTCATTCTGTCTCTGCCTCTTATCAATCCTTCCCTCACCCCACTAACCCACCAAAATCTCAAGGGCTAAAGGGTTCAGGACTGCAGCAGATGAGGAGTGTGCCCTGAAGGGACAGTCATTCACAAGGGACGTCAGCCCTCCCGTGGTCTGACCACGCCCCTGCAGAGGAGGCTAGGAGGTTACAGTGGACATCAGGGGCTAGGAGGTTACAGGGGACATTCCCTGAGACCTGTGCACCTGCCCTCTCTAATCCCCCATCCACTGAAACTGACGCAGCCCAGACCGGGGCGAGCCCCCTCAAGGAGGAGGAGACAGCAGCCCTCAGCAGCCCCTCAGCACGTGGAGCTGCAGCGTCTTCCGCGAGCATTTACCATGGTTTCATTTTTTTCTTCAATGGTTATGTGTGTGGCACTTGGGATCCCTTCGCCCAGTAAAAATCCCAGCCTCGTCAACAGTTCTTGAGCTGCAGGCGAACAGCTCTGTTCATTATGGGCCTTTGCTTCTGGAACAAAGAAAGAAAACAATGAAGACGCCCTCTGGGGAGTTTCAGAATCACATCTGGAGGAGTCGCACTGTGGCTGCCTGTCTGGGGCTGTTGTAAGTCTGACAATGCTGCCTTCTCCAAGCAATACATTCTAATTAAGAGGCTGTGACAGGTTAAAAAGCAGAACCAGAGAAACGCCAAGTTCAGAGAGTGAAATATTTGGCTTGAATCAAAGGAACAATGTCATAATTTGACAGCAAGATCCCATTTCCACGTCATGTGAAAAATGGGCACTTCAGCTACCGAGGCAGGAAAGGAACTAACCTTCATCTTGCTTTTTTTTTTTTTAATTTATATGTTCAGTGTGTTCTTTTTGCAGTGCAGCAAATCGAACCTGTGGCCTCACAAATACAGGGCCTGAGCTACAACCCCCAGCCCTCATCTTAATTTTAATTAGTATTATTCTTTTCTGGTTTTTGGAGGGTTTTGGAGCCACACCTGAGCTCTGCTCAGGGATCAGGCCTGGAGGACCTCTAGGGGACCGGACGTGGAGCTGGGGACTGAGCCAGAGCGTGCTGCGTGTGAGGCAAGCGCCTTAGCCCTTGGACTATTTTTCCAGCCCCCTCACCCTGATCTAAAAGAAAAGCACTTGTGGTCAAAGTCCACAGAAGGCTGAAAGGAGAAGTAAAATAAGTCAAATCTAAGTGGCAGGCGGGCAGAGATCCAGGCTATTTGGACACTGGGGTGATCTGAAACCCAATCAGCAGAAGCCCGCCCTGAAACCAAGACTGAAACCAAAATACACAGTGAAATGTGTCCCAAGGGACAAGACCCAGCATGGCCCCTCAGGGCTGGCATGCGCCAGGATCTGGTATCCATAGTCATACACAGGAGACGGAAGCACAAACCGCAGCATGTATGTGCACCACGGCAAAGCCAGACTTTACCTGGAGACCACAGAGCACACCGGATGCTCTATGTTGCTCACGGCTTCTATCCACAGTCATTCAACTTTTTGCCAGTGAACGAATGTTACTGCTGCATCTAACTTCAATGTGAAGCTGTAGGTGCGCATTGTATTCCCAAGCCCCAGTGTATTAAATTACATGATTTTTTTTAACTTTTTTGGTTCACACCCAGCAATGCTCAGGGGTGACTCCTGGCTCTGCGCTCAGGAATTACTCCTTGCGGTGTTCAGGGGACCACATGGGATGCCGGGATCAAACCCAGGTCAGCTGCGCACAAAGCAAATGCCCTACCCACTGTGCTATCATTCCGGCTCCTAAATTACATGATATTTGCATGACTTTAACATCTCACATCTCTAAATTAGCCTCTATCAGGAGAAAAATAAGGTAAAAAGCAAATGTGTTTGGAGAAATCTGAACATAAGAACAGGAAGGAACAGATGAAACTATGGCCTAATGTTTTATCTTTTTTTTTTTTGTATACATTTATCAGTCTAGATGTGTGAGTCTAGGATAATAAAGAACTGAGAGCTATTCAATCTGCAGGAAAACCACCAATATTCAGTGCTCACCTTGCCTTTTCTAAGAAACCACAAAACAGCGAAAATACAGAGTGCTAAGGGAGACCATCTCCTCTAAGCTCACGTGCCCATCAGTTTTGCTACACTGTACTTCCATGACAGCAGTGACCAGGGAAACTTCCAGGAAGTTACCTTCAGGGACCGGAAAGACCCCAACCCTTGGCTTTCTCTCAAAGGCTATGTTTGAGGTGGGATATTACTTGGTGAATCTAGGAAACCAGGGTTAAGCAGTTCAAGGCTGAACTGCTCTGGGTGAGAAGAATCTTGGTATTTAGGACTGACAGTAAAGGGGTGCAGCCCCAAACCAGCCGTGGAAAAGGAGCCACCCTGGGCGGGCCCTGTGGCCTCAGTGCCCCTCCCACCGGAGAGCTCCAACCACATTCTGATTCTCAAGACACCCAGGCATTGGAGAAAGGAGACAGGAACCCCATGGAGTCAGCACAGCCGGGGCACCCACGAGCCGGGCTGGCCCACTTCAGAGCCAGCTCAGTCCCGCCTGCACACGCCCCAGGGCCAGGCAGGGCAGCCGCTTTATCTTCACAGGCAGAGAAGAGGACCCAGAGGAAAGACAAGCGGAGTGGGTGAGGGGGCAGAGCGCAGCAGTTTCTCTATGCCACACCCCCTTCTTCTGGAAACAATCTCTCCATCACAATCCCATTGTGACTGTGGCCCAGAATGTCCACCTTCTGGTTCAACCTGAAACACTCTGGGGAGAGGGCCAGGAATGACTCCCAGTTGGCAGCTGCTGTGGAGACAGAGACACAGTTTTACCCTGACAATGAGCAAGGCCATCACCTATGGCTTGAGTGGGCTGCTTCCAGGACCCTGCGCCCTGCCTGCGTGGGCCTGGGGAGGAAAAGGGCGCACCCCAGCAGTCATGGCTGCCCGCCACCGCACGTGGAGGTAGCCCAGATTCCCAGGGATTTATAAAGTACATATAAGAATGGGTAGCCCGAACGGCGAGTCCTGCACCCCACAGACACGCTGGGAGCAACTGCGATCCCAGGTAATGTCTGAGCTGATGACCAACACCCAAATTTATGATTAACTTGTGCTCTTCACTGTCCAACCAGACGCCGCAGCTCCCCAAGTTCCAAAGCCCTCCCTGTGTTCAGTGAATGAATGCACAGATGCTCAGGTTTCAGGTTTTGTATCCATTAAGCCACTGAATTTATTCCTTTAAATGGCTTCCCAACTGCCTTTTCATATTATTCTCTTCCTCTGAAAAATCATTCCCCCCCAGTCTGAATTCCTTAATCCACGTCAAACCACTTCCATTTCCCTTCCTGACCATGCAGAGCCTCCTTCACAAAACTGTTCCAACACAGAAACCCTGTGTTGAAGTGAGTCCTCGGGAAAGCCGAGCTGTTCAGAAGCTCACGCTGATATGCTCAAATGTTTGTGCTTCTAGAGTCATCACCAGCTACTGAGAGTGGAATAGTCTAGTTTTCCTTAAGCTAAGGCTACCACCGCGGAGGCCAGAAAACCAAAGTGTAACTGGATACTCTAAATGCAGAGCATTTTTCTTTTTTTTTTTTTTTCTTTTTTGCTTTTTTGGGTCACACCCGGCAATGCTCAGGGGTTTCTCCTGGCTCTGCACTCAGGAATCACTCCTGGCGGTGCTCGGGGGACCATATGGGATGCCGGGATCGAACCCGGGCCGGCATGAGCCGGCCGCATGCAAGGCAAACGCCCTACCCGCTGGGCTATCGCTCCGGCCCCAAAATGCAGAGCATTTTCATTCATGTGATGAATACGTGATCACACATCAATGATGGGTGTAACTTGCCCAACACCAGAGAAAGGAGCTGGTGATAGCGTCTCTTAGTCACACTTTAGAGCTCTCAAAACTTTGTGGGGCTAAATTGGGAGTTAAGAGACTAACTGGGTTCACACTCCTCAGACTCCTCTAAGCAAGGAGAGAAGTGATTTCCCATATTTCCCATGAATCAATCTCCTGAGAATGATTTCATGGAATCGTCTGTTAGCCCATTGTGGAATGACCATGTGAGAAAAGGCAAAGGGGATTTCTTGGCTCACTTCCGGTCTGTTTTGACATTCACATCTACTGGACCATACGCAGGACTGAATCTCTCATGCGATTCATATCAGTGGCCTGTAATTCCCCCTTAAGCAGCACGCCACAGTGCAGGGGAGCCGTCAGAGTCCTCCCTGCAGTTTTGGAAGAAAGAACAGTCCTCCTGTGGACGCTCTTCTGGACCTGGGGGGCCTCTAAAAGCCTCGATTCTCTCCTCTGGGAGTGCAACTCGCTTCCCAGAGAGTATGACTCAAACATTCTGACAAAAACACTCACAGAGCAAACATCTAGGAGAGAAGGTGCCGCATCAGAACCAGCCATTATTTTTACCAACTTTATCACTAACAGCTCATTTTCACACGATTTCATTTTATTTTCATGTACTCATAATGTGATTATATTTCTGTTAAAAAACACTTTCTATTTATAATTTTCTGCTTTTTTTTTCTAAACTCACTATTCTGTTAAGACAACAAATCTTTTCCAGACCAAATTTTTTTCATTTTGGTTCACACTTCCTTCTTTCATTTATCCCCTTAACCACTCTCTCTTCTTAATACCAAACTCCAGAAGAACGAGGTGGGCCTTGGGCCGAAACTCAGCCTACCGAGAGAAGCCGTTACTTTGCTCCTCTCTCCTCCGAGTCTGGAGAGCAACAGGCACTAATGGCCAAGTCTGAGCACGAACAACTTAATCAGTTCCCAAGCCAGAATCACAATACTTGTTGAAGAAAAAAAGCAATTGAGCGAGGTTACAGTAGCCCTCCGTCTGTCATTTGGGGGAGCGGCAAGGGCGCCATATTCCCTAAGCGGATGGGGCTCCAAGACCACTCCTGGTGATCCTTGGAGAACAAGACCCCCAAGGCTTCAAGCTGGGTGTAAGGCCGCAGGGCTGACCCTCAGGCCCGGGGGCTCCGCCCACTCGGTGGCCACCTGGTGCTCGAGGAGGAGCCAGCACTGGCACCCCCCGTGCGTCCCTAAGCCCTGTACTCCGCGGTCTGCTTTTTATCTGCAAGCAGCTTCCTGTTTCTTTCCAGTGCTTGTACCACAGAGCTGATCTGCTCCTGGCGACAACAGGGTCTGGGCTGTGATGGGCCACATTGTTCCTACCCACATTCTCTTCAAGAGTCTTATTTTCCCCATACCGAAACTGCCACCAGACCACCTACCGTTTCATTCAACCATCTCTTTCTTCCCTACAGTCATCCTGCCACTAAACTTTATCCCCTCAGGTCGAGCTATCAGTGTCTAGGTCTATTTTCAAATCTTTCTATTTTCTCTCTTCTTCTTCTAAGCAGTGCAGTTATTAAAACTCTCTGGTCTTAGCACTCATCACTGAAACCTTGAGGGCTCCAAATAACTCCGGCTTATACTGGTCGACACTTCATTATGTAAATGAAAACTCAGAGCTTTCAAGGTGTGTATCAATTCACCAGGAACGTGGCCCAGCAGGAGTCTGCTCCCACAACCGAAACACTGGGCTCAGTCCCCAGCACAAAAAACTAACCCCCTGGGGCTGGCGCAATATTCCAGCAGGTAGGACGTTTGCCTTGCATGCGGCCAAGCCCCATATGGTTCCCTGAGCATGCCAGGAATAATTCCTGAGAGCAGGGCCAGGAGTAACCCCTGAGCATTGCCAGGTGTGACCCAAAAAGAAAAAAAAAAAAAAAACAAACCCTAACCCCCCAAAGACACGAATAAAACCTTTTCCCCTCCGTGCTAGGGATTGAAACATGGGTCTCACACAAAGCAAATATTTTATTTGTAAAATACTTAATTAAATATAAATATGATTTAAATAGTATTTGAAGTAAGAATGACTGCTCTTCAGTTTAAAGCATTAACACATAAATCAGTATATACTATTATCTAATATACATACAATCATACATACATACATATATAAATATATCCTGCCCCTTGAGGTGTGCAGGTATGGCTGCAGTGCCCGGCTGCATCGGCAGGTGGCAGACAGGAGACAGGCTTGTCTACACCCAGGGCTCTGTCCCGTGGGCTCTGGATGGTTGATGGTCTGACACAGAAAAGACTGGGCCCCCTGGGATGAACCCAGAGCCATGGCAGAGCCTGGCAAGCTATGGGTGGTGTATTCGATATGCCAAAAACTAACAATAATGGACCTCATTCCCAGCGAATGGAGATGTTACTGGCGCCGAGCAAATCAACAAACAGGAAGACAAGTGATACAAGTGATTGATATATATATATATATATATATATATATATATATATAAAATTGCTTTTTAAGAGGTGCCCTCTCCCGGGGTGCAGTGGGCCAGCAGAGCCACACCAGGAGTGCCTGGGAGGCATGCTGTGCTGGCGCTCAAATCTGGGCATATCCTCTAGCCCTAGGAGTCACCTAACGGCTCTCTAAATTTTTTTTTAATTTTTTTTGGTTTTGGCGCCCACAAGATGTTTAGGACTTACTTTTGGCTCTGCACTCAGGGATCATTCTTGGCGGAGCTTGGGGACCAAATGGAGTGCCAGGGATTAAAACCTGGATCTGCTATGTGCAAAGCAAATGCCTTACGCACTGAATTATTGCTTGGTCCCTACATTTTTAAAATAGGAGTCACAACCAGCAATGCTTGAGCTTAACAAGAGTGATCGTCCCTTGATGCTAGGGGTTTGGGGGAGTCTAAGAGCTGACTTCACAGATGTTAGCTATGTTCTTGGGTCCACTTCTGCATTCAGTGTGATGTGTTCTTCTGGCTGAAGCTTGAGGCACTGGCCTCAGGAAGACGTGCAGATGGAAAGGAAGCTGACTTTCGTTCAATACTTCATCACAACCTGACAGACAGCAATTTAGTAAAGGTCAATTCCAATGCTGACTCAATCCGTACCAATGAACTTTTTGTACTTCGTCAGTCAAAGCCAATAGCCTTTTGCATGTTTCAAACTCACTTTGATCCATGCAAGATTTTGCATCTTATACTGGACCACTTGGAAAATGTTGGATTTGTAGATCTTGCAGAGGTTGACACATTTTATTGTGCAATACCAAAATATCACAGTCATTAATATGACCCCTAATTTCAGCAGGAAAGTCACAGGACGTCGCCAAGGTCAATGTGACAGATAAAAAATTCTCCCAAATCTAATTTTCAGTTGAAAGGTCAAATTTTATCTTAGACAACTAATCCTGTCTGCTTTTCGTTAAATTAAATGGCACGCTCATTTTGTTCCTTTTGAAGAAAATGTGTGTCAAATGCTCAATTCTGAATAACCCAATATATAAGTTATCCTTTCAAGAAAGCCGGATGCTCTACTGAAACCAATCAAGGGCATGCTGGGCTTTGCAGTCAGACAAGTACACAAGCGGCCCCGAGCCCAGAGCACAGGCAGGCCTTCCTGCCGCTCACACAGAGTGCCAGGATCTGTGAGTGCTTGGCTGGTGCGAGGACCAAGTACTGCACGGTGACTGCACGGCATCAGCCACCTCCCACTGTGTCTCCGAGCAGCTCATGGCGGTCCTGGTGGTCTCTCTTGCTGGGAACAAGCAGCGCCGCAACACTGAGCCTCGCACTGGAACCTCCGGCCTGGTGGGTTGAGTATCACGGAGCCCCACAGCCGGTGCTTGGGGCCAAGCGCAGAAGACGAGGAGGGGATTCAGGAGTCAAGTTCTATGTTGTGTTCAGTACTTTCAGCACTTTGTCAGGAGCCTTTACAGAGTACTATTCTTGTTGTTGTGGTTAGTTTGAGGGCCACACCTGGCTGTGTTCAGGGATCAGTCCTGCGGAGCTCAGGGACCCTATGCGGTATCAGGGCTCACACTAGAGTCGGCTGCATGCAAGGAGAGCACCTAACCCTCTGTACTGTTCCTGCAGACCAAACTGCTATTTATGATGCAACTATGCAGAGGGGAAAATTATGGCGAAGCCCTTCACCTGTTACTGACAAAAGCACTAAGTGCTGTTAATTACTTCTGTACCACCAAGTGGAATTATTTCATTGCGATTACGGAAAATGGTCTGACTTTGTGAGTACTTCCAAGAGCCTTGGAAGTCCATGGCTCACCTTCTCAGCATGTAAGATCCCTTCTGTTAAAAACAAGAACAGTAACCACAGACACATCTCGCCCAGTGACTGACCTCCCTCCCTTCCTGATTCCCTACTACGACATCAAGGAGCTTTACCAGTTCTATTTCCTTATGACCTACCTACAACTTAAACTCACTCATGTTCACAATCTGAAACAGCCTGAAAGACACAGTATTTTGGTTTATTTTGAGACCACACACAGCAGTGCTTGTGCCTGGGGATCACTCCTGGAGGTGCCTAGGGACCGTATGTCTCAGGTATCAGGGTCAAACTAGGGTCTACCACAAGCAAGTCTTACCCCCTTGCCCCCTGTACTAACCCTCTGCTCCCATAGTCGTCATTTTTTTCCAACTTGCTTTCCTGGAAATTTCTGTCTTTGTGAATATTTGCTAGGATGAAACAGCAGGTAAACAAAAAGCAAATTCCTTGATCCTCCTCTCTCAAACAACCTTTCTAGTCCAATGCACCTAGCAAGTGTTATCAGGTTCCTTCTAAGAAAATCCTCCGTCTTCTCATTTTGTAGGGGCTCCTAAGCGGTGGTCACTCCCAGAAAATGACCTGGGCTAGGCTGAGGGGCTGCCGGTTCAAGGCTCACACCCAGCTATGAGAGGCTGCTCAGGCCATGGAGTACCAGGGCCCCAAAGAAGTGCCTGCGGAGCAATGATGCCGGCGAAACGTGGTGCTTCAGGAATGCCAGACATACAGTTCCGTCCTCGTCGGGGAGCCCCTGGGCACCCCGACAGTGTCAGGACACTGTTCTCTTCTACCTCCGGGGCCACCGGGGAACGGATGAAAACTGATGAGTCCGGCACAGTTCCAAAAAAGGCTTTTAATAGTACAAAAGCAGGGGGCCGGAGCGATAGCCCAGCGGGTAGGGCATTTGCCTTGCACGCGGCCGGCTCATGCGGGCCTGGGTTCAATCCCGGGCATCCCATATGGTCCCCCGAGCGCCGCCAGGAGTGATTCCTGAGTGCAGAGCCAGGAGGGGCCCCTGAGCATCGCCGGGTGTGACCCAAAAAAGAAAAAAAAAATAGTACAAAAGCTCTACCACTGCAATCCAATATAATGAAAGAACTCTAGCTCTGGTCAGAACTTAGATCATACAAGAGGGCCCAACTTTCCCACCAAAGAGAGAGGATCTCACCCGAGAGGAGTCCTACCCAAAAGAAGGAGCAGGAAAAAGAGGGGCGAGTGTCTCAAGTCAGTCCCCTTATATACACCAAAGTAATCCTAACTGTTGACAGGGAGGGTCCTGTCAACAAAGAACCCTAAACAGAGTGTAGAAGGGTGGTGCCACACCCTATTACAGGTATAAACAAAGGATTATGCCAAGGACTAATCCTGGGCTAATCAAGGACTAAAACACTGGAGAGAGAGAGAGAGAGAGAGAGAGAGAGAGAGAGAGAGAGAGAGAGAGAGAGAGAAGAGAGAGCTGGTATAAAGTAATACATCTTAATTTCATGGGCTTCATAGAATCTAGATGGTACCCACAAGGTCCTTCTTATTATTTTTACCAGGGTGATTCTGAGTATCTTGTTCTCCGTATAGTGAAAGGGTCACACTCGCCTGCTTGAGGGCAAACTAGTATGATCCTTCCTATCATCGTCAATGTAGCCAGGGTGGTAGTCTCCTGGTAAATTCTAACTGTCCCGCACTGGGTGCAGTAGGTATAAAGAAGAGCTATGCCCAATCTAGAAAACATAGAAGTCTTAGTAGATGTATAATAAGTCAGAAGTTATTCAGAGACAAGGTGACTTCTGTAACTGCCACACCCTCCATCAGTGTTTACATAGAAGACAGTCCTCATTAGAATGAACCTTGGCTTAAGAGCATGTAAGTAGATTAAACTGTGAGTGGATAAAACAGCAAAGCTCCCAAGTTAGCTAGGTCTGTCATTCAACAGTCTCTGAACTATCTTCCCACCTCCTTATTTTCCTCGAGTCCAGTCTGATTTTTATTTGTTTATTGCGCATTTTATTTGTTTATTGCGCATTTTATTTGACCTAGATATACTGCCAGCACCTCAAACTCACCACGCCGACAGTGAGCTCAAGGCTAAGCATACAGGCTTCCTCTCAAGTCTGGGCACTGGCTTTCTCATACAGCTTCCAGGTCCTCTAACTGTTCAAGAAATCTTCCCGTTCATGACCTCTTCTACTCCTATTACTAGGATTAGAATCACTCCTTCCCTATTACTAGGATCGTCTCCTAAGCATTGGTCTCATTCCTGTTCTGCGCAATCACACACAGTTCAGGAAATCTTAAGACACACTTCCAATTACTCCTTCCACCCAGAGAACTTCCATCATCACTGGATTCATTCCACAGCTTGGATTAGTCACCACTGCACCTTGGATAAGGGTCATTCTGTATACAGACTCAAGCTTGAAATCTCTCTCTCTCTCTCTCTCTCTCTCTCTCTCTCTCTCTCTCTCTCTCTCTCTCTCTCTCTCTCTCTCTCTCTCTCTCTCTCTCTCTCTCTCTCTCTCTCTCTCTCTCTCTCTCTCTCCTCTCTCTCTCTCTCTCTCTCTCTCTCTCTCTCTCTCTCTCTCTCTCTCTCTCTCTCTCTCTCTCTCTCTCTCTCTCTCTCTCTCTCTCTCTCTCTCTCTCTCTCTCTCTCTCTCTCTCTCTCTCTCTCTCTCTCTCTCTCTCTCTCTCTCTCTCTCTCTCTCTCTCTCTCTCTCTCTCTCTCTCTCTCTCTCTCTCTCTCTCTCTCTCTCTCTCTCTCTCTCGTTTCAGGACTCCTCTAAGAGTCTCTGCATCTGCCCTGCATTGCCTCCTGCAAATCACTTTGTAGATAAGGGGGTAGTCTAAATGTGGCAGTTTCTCTGACCATATATTCTGTACTAGCTGGTATAAATAAAATATTCTCTCATGCTACCACAATCATCGTGGAACTAGCTAGATCTTACCAGCCTATTTGCCTGGCCACGTTGGATCCCTAAATAATTAGACCAGAGAGAAATGCTGTTTGCCTCCAAGCAAGCAAGCATGGCTCCCTGATAACTCAAAGGCAACTAAAATACAAAACTACCGTGAAGTAGACGAGACTTGTGAAGGTTTGGAGAAATATTAGTCTAGTATTAGACTTTGGTACAGAGGCAAATCATCTCGAAACCCCCTTTTCTACCCTATAAAGGCTTTTCCTGGCAGATCTTGGCTCAAGACATTAGCATATAAAAGGGCCTAGGTGAGGTGCTGGGAGAAATTACCTGAGGGCATTTGACCCTCCCTGCTTTCCATAATAGTGGGAGGGAGGTCTGAGTTGCAGGGGTATAAAACTAGACTGCTTCCTCTCTTGCTCTCTCTTGAGCTCGCACCCTTCTTGGGAGTCTTGTCTTTGTCTCCTCTTTACAGGGCCTTTACAGCGTGGTGGCCGCCATTTTGGCCTACATGTGGCCTACATGTAGCCAGAAATCCTAAGCACAGGGTTTTTCCTATTGTGAATTTGTATGCCTGAACCTGTGATAAGTAAAGCCTTTTAAAACTGCATCGGATTCCTGAGTCTTCATCCATTCCCGCCGGCTTTGGAGGTAGAAGGGAACTTCGCTTCCCGGCACTGTTGGGGACCCGGTGGCATTCCCCGACATCTGGCGTCCCTGGGTGGGCATCCCTGCACTCTCCTCTCTCTCCCTCCTCTCTCCCTCTCTCTCTCTCTCTCTCTCTCTCTCTCTCTCTCTCTCTCTCCTTTCATTGTTTTTCTTTTATTTTTTGGGTCATACCCAGCAAAGCTCAGGGGTTACTCCTGGCTCTACACTCAGGAATTATTCCTGGCAGGTGCTTGGGGACCATATGGGATGTTGGGATCAAACCTAGTCAGCTGCATGCAAGGCAAATGCCCTACCTGTTGTCATATTACTCTGGCCCCTTGAGACTCTATTTCAAGCAGTATGCAAAAAATGCTTTTCACAGCATAGGATTGTGCTGTTTATTCGAAGACATAATTCAACTATTTCTTCGTACTATTTATTCAAAGAAATACACAAAACAAATACACTTGTCATTCTTTAACATGCATAAACCAGGTCTGTCTCTCCACTCAGGTACTTATTTTCTAAAGCCTTAACCAATCATTGACAAAAAGGTACATTCCCAGTTTAAGAAGCTGACAATTATGGGGCTGGAGCGATAGCCCAGCAGGTAGGGCATTTGCCTTTCACGCGGCCTGCCCTTGCTAGCCCGGGTTCAATCCCCGGCATCCCATATGGTCTCCCGAGCACCGCCAGGAGTGATTCCTGAGTGCAGAGCCAGGAGTAACCCCTGAGCATTGCCGGGTGTGACCCAAAAAAAAAAAAAAATAAGAAGCTGACAAGTAAATCACAGAAGCAAGGTTTGGAAATGAAGGGATATATCTGGGGTAAATCAATTATGTTGGGGGGAGGAAATCCAATGGAGCTCAGAGGTCACTCCTGGCAATGCTTGTGTGACCATATACTGGGCCTGGGATCAAACCAGATTCAGCTGCAAGCAAGGCAAGTGCCTTAACTCCTGTACTGTCTATCCAATGACAAAGTTGTATTTCTAAAAGTGACAGGTACCATTACTCTTTATACTCTTTACATTCCCTGCATCTTTTTGGGTGTCTGAAATAAGAAAACCGTATTTACTTAAGCATAGTTCTAAAAAAGAGGTCCACTCTTCCCCCCAAAAGAATATTTTTACATTTAATTATTCTGCAGTTTAACATGTGCTTTACTTTTTAGCCAGTTTGCCAAAAAAAAAGTTTCAACATATCTGAGATTGATCTTCATGCGGCAATGACTAATGCGTATAAAACTTTCTCACCCCTCCCCATCAAAGGTTGCTCAAGCTAATGACAGATTGAAGCAAACCTAAATGGATTATGAGCCCTTAATGCAAAGAAATATAGCTGTGAATCCTATTACAATTAAATAATCCTAATTTGGGTTTTTGAAAACTTTTTCCTTAAGGCAGAAGTATTGTTTTATAAGTGGTACTTTCCTCATAACTATTCGGTTTAGCAAGAGTCAGCTTATTTGTGAAGAACTTTACGCTCTGTGATAAACAGCTTACTGAGACAAGTCTGACAGGAAAAGTGATTTATATTTTGTTTAAGGACCCCATTAAGTCACTCTTTTTTGGCCAAGCAGAAAATGCTACTTTTCAAAAAAAATTTCAAAATACTGGATAAAGTAGAATGTGTCCTTAAAGATGTTTCCAAGTGAATGCAAATTTTAGTATACTGGTTCTTTTCTTACAGGAAAAAAAAATTTGCTTCCATCATAAACCTCACTTCGCAGATGGTGAAATATACAAGCTACAAATACAATTGCCTATGAATTAATAGACAAATTCAAAGCACTCCTGTTTTGCTTCACTCTGATGTGAATTTCAAACAGATAAGACTTGAACAGAACTTTCTGGAGTCTTATGACCACCAGGAAGGCAACTTAGCTTGGGATGGGTATTTCAAACACTTGGGACCTGGATATTGCCAGAGTTGACCTGAAACTTGAAAAGCATTTTACCAAAAAGTCTTCAATAATTCAGTAAATACTGACATAGTGTTTATTGACAGTTTCCAGAACAGTATCTCTCTCAAAGACAGAAAAACTCCCAAAGGAAATATGGAAAACATGTCTAAATTTGACATCAACGTTTAAGCGGTGATGTTGATATTAAGCCCTTGGGATCAGTGTGCCCACATACTTCTATACATGCTCAGGGTACCACGCAAACTTCATTAGTTCTAGTTTGGGGCAGCTTTTTCTTTAGGTTCAACGACCTGGACAGAAAATTTATGCTTTAATACAGTAGACTTAATTAACCCCACTAAATGTAAGAGTTTCCTGGGAATTACCAAACACACCATCCTTTACTAATTGTCAACTCTAATTCTGTTAGGCGGGCGCCTCCTCAGCAGCCAACAGACAGCTGCTGGGCCTCCCCTCCACTGTGGAACCCCGGCAGCGCCAGGCGTCCCCCAAACATGAGCTAGACCTTTTCCTGCCCTAGCTACAAAGGGGAGAGTGTGTCCTGTGGCTAGGTGCAGCAGAACGGAAACTTCTGGCCCACGTGCCTGGGCATGTCGCAGTGCTAGTCCCCGTGGAGAAGACGGTGCTGAGCCCAAGCTCAGGTCTCAGGAGGGAGCGCGAAGGCAACTTGATGATGTGGCTCCAGCCCTATCGGCCACTGGCCTGCGTGTAGCTCAGACAGAAACTGCGCTGAAGATGCACCCCAGAAACTCAGCTCCACAGGGGGCAAAGGGAGAGAAGCTGATGGAGACCCCACTTCAGCTGTCTCTGAGCACAGCAAGAATCCTCAGTCCTTCCCTGACGCTCACCCCAAGGAAGGCCTAAACTCCAGAGAGGACCACAGCAACACTCCCAGCCAGGGAGGACGAGGTTTCATCACGGAGTGGAGGCCAGCCAGAATGCCAGGGGCAGAAGCGACCTACTTCAAAGGCTGGGGGAGGGGTGGGAATGTGTGCAGGTTGGCTCTGAAAGGGACCGGCAGCTCTGAAAATGCGGTTACTGATACTACTGCGGAGGAACAGGTTTGCACTTCCCTTTCGACACCTGGGACAGAAAGACACGGGCAGACGGACAGACGCGAGTGCCAGAGGAGGGGCCAGCCCGCAAGGACTCATCAACAGGACCCTAATCGGCTCCACAGGGGCACAGGCCCGACACCGCCCGGCGGCTCCATAGAAGGGCAGGGGCAGAATGGCTACACCAAGGAACACACACGGGCACCTCCGCGCCAGAACCCCGCTCCTGACTCACCGATTTCTCACCCATCCCAAATTTGTCTTCCTGGTTTTCTTCTTCTGGGGCAACAGCCAGCGGTACTCAGGGATTAATCCTGGATTTGCACGTGGGCGTCACTACCGGGGGCCCTGGGGACCGTAGCGTTGCTGGGACTGAACCAGGGTCAGTCACCGGCGAGGCAAGTCTTCTGACTCTCGCCTCCGCTGCAGCTTCCTCCTCTCAGCCACTCTTTACTTTCACCAACGTCACCCACTGCAATTTCCTACATGCCTGCTTCGGGCTTTTCTTTGTGGTTTTGGGTGTGCTCAGGGATCCTAACAGGGATCAGGGGATCACATGGGGATCGGGGGATTAAACTTTGGATAGTTTAGCAGATATATACTTTACCTTGTGCAGGTATGATTTATGCAGTCAGGTGTACCTGCACACACAGTATACACCTGCCAGACCAAGTCTCTAGCCCATCAGCTCCCTCCAAGTCCTGTTTTGAGACAAATTTCCCACAGTCAGCAGCAGAAACAAGACACGCACTACAGTGAGAGCAGAGAGCTGTTCCCCTCACACCTGCCGTGGTGAGAGCAGAGAGAGCTGTTCCCCTACACCTGCTGTGGTGAGAACAGAGAGAGCTGTTCCCCCACACCTGCCGTGGTGAGAGCAGAGAGAGCTGTTCCCTCACACCTGCCATGGTGAGAGCAGAGAGAGCTGTTCCCTAACACCTGCCGTGGTGAGAGCAGAGAGGCTGTTCCCTCACACCTGCTGTGGTGAGAGCAGAGAGAGCTGTTCCCTCACACCTGCTGTGGTGAGAGCAGAGAGAGCTGTTCCCTCACACCTGCCGTGGTGAAAGCAGAGAGAGAGCTGTTCCCTCACACCTGCCGTGGTGAGGAGCAGAGAGAGCTGTTCCCCTACACCTGCTGTGGTGAGAGCAGAGAGAGCTGTTCCCTTCACACCTGCTGTGGTGAGAGCAGAGAGACCTGTTCCCCTCACACCTGCTGTGGTGAGAGCAGAGAGAGCTGTTCCCCTACACCTGCTGTGGTGAGAGCAGAGAGGGCTGTTCCCTTCACACCTGCCATGGTGAGAGCAGAGAGGGCTGTTCCCTCACACCTGCCGTGGTGAGAACAGAGAGAGCTGTTCCCTCACACCTGCCGTGGTGAGAGCAGAGAGAGCTGTTCCCGACACCTGCCATGATGAGAGCAGAGAGAGCTGTTCCCGACACCTGCCGTGGTGAGAGCAGAGAGAGCTGTTCCCTCACACCTGACATGGTGAGAGCAGAGAGAGCTGATCCCCGACACCTGCCGTGGTGAGAGCAGAGAGAGCTGTTCCCCTCACACCTGCCGTGGTGAGAGCAGAGAGAGCTGTTCCCTCACACCTGCCGTGGTGAGAGCAGAGAGAGCTGTTCCCTTGACACCTGCCGTGGTGAGAGCAGAGATACCTGTTCCCCCACACCTGCCGTGGTGAGAGCAGAGAGAGCTGTTCCCCCTCACACCTGCTGTGGTGAGAGCAGAGAGAGGCTGTTCCCCTCCACACCTGCCGTGGTGAGAGCAGAGAGAGCTGTTCCCTCACACCTGCCGTGGTGAGAGCAGAGAGAGAGCTGTTCCCTTGACACCTGCCGTGGTGAGAGCAGAGATACCTGTTCCCCCACACCTGCCGTGGTGAGAGCAGAGAGAGCTGTTCCCCGACACCTGCCGTGGTGAGAGCAGAGAGAGCTGTTCCCTCACACCTGCCATGGTGAGAGCAGAGAGAGCGGATCCCTCACACCTGCCGTGGTGAGAGCAGAGAGAGCTGTTCCCCTCACACCTGCCGTGGTGAGAGCAGAGAGAGCTGTTCCCCTCACACCTGCCGTGGTGAGAGCAGAGAGAGCTGTTCCCTTGACACCTGCCGTGGTGAGAGCAGAGATACCTGTTCCCCCTCACACCTGCCGTGGTGAGAGCAGAGAGAGCTGTTCCCCTCACACCTGCTGTGGTGAGAGCAGAGAGAGCTGTTCCCTTGACACCTGCCATGGTGAGAGCAGAGAGAGCTGTTCCCCTCACACCTGCCGTGGTGAGAGCAGAGAGAGCTATTCCCCTCACACCTGCTGTGGTGAGAGCAGAGAGAGCTGTTCCCTCACACCTGCCATGGTGAGAGCAGAGAGGGCCGTTCGCTCACACCTGCCGTGGTGAGAGCAGAGAGAGCTGTTCCCTCACACCTGCCGTGGTGAGAGCAGAGAGAGCTGTTCCCTCACACCTGCCGTGGTGAGAACAGAGAGAGCTGTTCCCTCACACCTGCCGTGGTGAGTACAGAGAGAGCTGTTCCCTCACACCTGCCGTGGTGAGAACAGAGAGAGCTGTTCCCTCACACCTGCCCTGGTGAGGAGCAGAGAGAGCTGTTCCCCTCACACCTGCCCTGGTGAGAGCAGAGAGGGCTGTTCACCTCACACCTGCCGTGGTGAGAGCAGAGAGAGTTGTTCCCTCACACCTGCCGTGGTGAGAGCAGAGAGAGCTGTTCCCTCACACCTGCCGTGGTGAGAGCAGAGAGAGCTGTTCCCTCACACCTGCCGTGGTGAGAGCAGCAGAGAGCTGTTCCCCTACACCTGCTGTGGTGAGAGCAGAGAGGGCCGTTCGCTCACACCTGCCGTGGTGAGTGCAGAGAGAGCTGTTCCTCTCATACCTGCCTTGGTGAGAACAGAAAGCTGTTCCCCTCACCTGCAACTCAGGGGATAAGACAGTCAGGTCTGTCAAAAGGAAATTAAGTGAGTCTTCCAGCACTACCATGCGGTCTTGTGTCCACTTGAGGGCAGCAGGTATCGCCACTAAGACCAGTATTATGGCTCTTTAGAGTCACACCTGACTATACTCAGGGATCACTCCTAGTGGTACTCGGGGACCATATACGGTGCGGGAACCAGGCTGGTCCGCCTGCACGCAAAGCCAGCACCCAACCAACCACAGTGCCATCTCTCTGGCTTCAAGGCCAAGTTCTAATCATGTTTTTGTTTAAAAGAAGAAAAAAAAGCAGAAGAAAAGGATGAAAAGAAAAAGGGATCTAAGTTCACAAGACACACAGATTAAGTACCAACACTCTCATGAGTTGGGAGCTCCCCAAAGGGAGCAAACTCCAAGTGGATTTAAACCCAACTCTCAACGCATTTATAAAATGCTATAAATTCATAATATCTGTATACACATTTCTAGATATAAGGTAAGCATGTAATGGTCTTCATGAAAAATAATTAGTTTCCCTAAAAATAACTTTAAGTGCTAAAAATAATTTCCCCCAAAAAATCTACCAAATGGTTTTTGGAAGGGTGGTTATCATGAATTTTGCTCAACTAAGGTTTTAGCCTTTTCAGTCAATTCTGTTGTCAAACATTCTAAGATGATGGGTTAGGGAAAACAAAACAAAGCGTTGGGAGTACTGTGCTGGCTTTTCCCTGTTCCCCACTGCCAGGAGGCCAGAATCAAGAGGAAATAAGTCAACTAGTAAACTGCACATGCTCTCAGCTACTCCTATACTCTGCATATAATTCCAAGAATTTATATTAGCTTAATAGACCTCGGTAACTGCCTGAAGAAAAACACCCTCCCAACACACTCATTTGAGTAAAGCATTCCTGCAGGAGGCACTCAAATTTCACTGAGAAATGGAGGGCCATTATGCACAAACCTTCGCGGAGGGAGAAATCACTGAAAATATATTCTTACCATTCGCACTGGGCTCTGCCGGCGGCCACGTCTCTGAAGGGAATTATAACAGCGTCCCCGGGCACTCTGGGGCCTTCCACATACTTGGGTTTCCTGACGGGACCTGCAGTGGGAAAGATCTGAGTGTGGCTAATTATTTCCAGATGCAAACAAAGCTTCAGAACGTACCGTGTGTGTCCTCAGCAAGACCCAAGTATGTCCCAAGGAAGAGCTGCCCCTTCCCTCTCTTAAGGCGCGCTCGCACACACACACACACACACACACACACACACACACACACACACACACACACACACACACACACACACACACACTCTCACTCACTCACGCGTTCATTTCAGCACTGACTCGGGAATGTCCCGGCTGTGCTGCCAAAGACGATACGGGTAAGCTGAGCTTCGGAAACATAAACTCTGACATAAACAAAAGCTGCTTTTTACGCTGTGACGTCTCTACGGCTGTCTTCACTGTATGTCAAGTCCGCAATTTTGACAGGTTCCAACCTGGACGGCTCGTAGCCAAGAGTTCTTACACTTGGGCTTTTAGTTCAACTAGGACAAAGACAGCTGGGTCGCCTGGTGTCTCCAAAGGCAGGAGGCGAGGATTACCAGCAACCAGCCAGAACATCAACATGCTGCGAGTGGCCACAACGCAGGCATTTTATCAGCCTGGTGACGCACGGCCACCATGTGGCCGAGAAGGCGTCGCTCTCTTGACGGCTGGCAGGGCTGTGTCCAGAGACGCACCACAGCCACCCTAAGTGTGCCCCAGACACGAGAGCCTCGGACCCTGACCGCCTCTGCACCCCAGTCAGCAACAGGAAGCCTAGAAAGGCAGAACAGAACCCTCACACATTGCTGGTAGAAAAATAAAAATGCAGCCACTCTGGAAAACAGCTAAATCCAGTTACCGAATGGGCCAACAACTCCACATCTCCAGAAACTTGTGTTCACACGAAACTGCCACAGCAGCAGCACCAACCGGTGACAACCAAGCGCTGTATTCCCTGTTGCATGGATTCTACACGTCTACACAATGGACTGGCTTTAGACAAGGACAAGGAACCAGGCGCTGGTTCATGCTGCGAGCGGATGGAAGGGGACAATACCATGCTCACCTAAAGGAGTCAGCCACAAATTACACGGTGTCATGTAAACGTGATGTCTACAACAGACAAATCTGTAGAAACAAAGTATGAATAGCTGCTGGGGTCCGGGGGGCGGGGGGGGCGGGTTTAGGAGCACGGCTAAGGAACCGGAAACTACTTCCTGGAGGATAATGAACATGCTCAGAAAATTGTGGCAACGGTCACACAACCGTGCATGTACTAAAAACTTCACTTCCCTACTTTAAAGGGCACATCATACGGTGTGTGAGTTCTACCTAACCCCAGCAGCTTCAGACACGCCCCCAAAAGGCAGCCTGCTCTTCTGGCATCACACTACGCTGTGGTCCAGAATCTTCTGACTGCTTTAGCTGCCTGAAAGTCAGCTTTTAGGAAGGCGATGGAGACAGGAGCTTCACCTGGGAAGGGAAAGTGAGGCAGGGGTCCATGAGGCAGGGGGCTGCGGCCCCCTCATCCCGGAGCCATGCCCCGTCCCTCTCAGGGGCTCCCTGCAACACACTGGAGGCGTGGCCCGGGCAGCTGCCTTTGGAACTCAGCTTATGTGAGAGCTGTTGCCATCTAAAGGACAACAGCAAAACCGCGCCACAATGACACTACTCCCGGGCAGGCAGTTAACACAAGTACACAAACACATCTCACAGCTAGCAGGTCAGCAACAGCGCTTACGGCACTTGCCACAGAGCAGTGACGCCTCAAACTTTAGAATGGATGGTTTTAAACTGGCTTCTGTAGACTTCCGTCATGGCTGTCTTCCTGATTTAGTTAACCTCACCACAAAAGGTATTTTCAAAAATTTTTCTCGGAGGGGGTTGCATAACGGACAGAGCTAAGGGCTACCAGGACTACAGGTTCAGGGACCCTGTGCCCCCACCTCGGGCGTGCACCCGCCCCTGGGTTATCACTCCAGTCCAGAAAGGGAAGTTGAAACGCTGATGCGGGGGGGGAGACCAGGCTCAGACTAGAAGCAGAAGAACGCCATGTGGCAGCAGGCTGTGATAAACAAATGCATCTCAAACACGCATGGGTAGAAGCTGTTGGGGAAGAGAGATAAGCGAGGGAGGGGGAGCCAGGCATTGTGGAAGAGACGGAAACAGACAGCAGGGCCCGCTCTGGCCCACAGGGAGGAGGGAGCACCTAGGAGCACCTGTCTGCACCGACCCACAGGGAGGAGGCGAGCACCATAGGGGCCCCTGCTGCACCTTTGCTTCCCAGCACCTTCCCTGGGGCAAACCTCTGCTATCTCTGCCCCGTTATCTGCACTCTTCCAATTAGAGAAGTGACGGAAGGTAGAGCTCATTACCGTCCTGTAATGACTTGAACTGTACCAATCAACAGGATCGCTCCTTAAGAGACGCCTGTATGTCTCTGCTCTCTAACTCCTCAGGGACTAGAGGCATCAACTCTCACTAGACTGTTTCCCTGCCCAGCGCCCCTTCCAGGCGTCCTCAAGTGTGGCCTTAAACTGTGGTTAGGAGTGGCTGAAACACCAGCCCCGTCACTCTCGGGAGCATGCGGACCCACCCCTTTACTCTCAACTGTCACTGTGCCCAAGAGGCGACCACCAGAGACTAGAGTAGAGCACAGAGGAGCTCGGTCTTAAAGGCTGACTGGGAGTGGGGCGGCTGAGGTTCAGGGGCACACCCCTCCCTACCAGCCCCCATGGCAGTAAGGCCCAGGAGGACCTAAACGTGAGTCTCCTGTGAGAGCAACCACGTGCACAGGAGCTGGACTGTGTGGTCATAGGCTCAGAGCAGGGAACTGTGACCACAGGCAAAGGACGCCCAGGACGCACCAGAGCAGATACAGCCATGAATACACACACTCATCTAAAAGCCCTCCTTTCGGGTCACACCTGGCGGTGCTCAGGAATTACTCCTGGCAGTGCTCAGGGGACCATATGGGATGCTGGGGATCGAACCCGGGTTGGCCGTGTCCAAGGCAAACGCTCTCCCGCTGGACTATAGAGCTCTGGCCCCAAACACCATTTTCTCCAATCTGTTAAACAACCGTCAAGGAATGCACAGAAAAGAAATTCAGATGGTTTTCAGCCCATGCACGGAACCACCACATAGCACCTTACAACCAGAAAATCTACATAAAGCATGTAATTCTAGAAAATTCTAGAAAACTCATAGAGGAGGCCAGAGCAGTGAAATCTTCCACCATCCAACTACTCACAAGCCTTGACTCCGTAATCAGGAAATCTTTCATCCGTACTTGTCGCTAATCTCCTCTAACGTTAACTAGCTGAAATATTATGAAATGACTAAAGTACTCTACAATGGAACCCTTTTTATTTAAATTGCTCTGCACAAACAGCTGAACCTCAAAGGCAATAAAACAAGATAAATGTGTAACTATGAAGGTTTCATTCTTCCCCCTCAATAACTCATTAGAGAATTTGTGCTCGCTTTCCATTAAACATAGCTGATAAACACTCATTTGCCTTCCTTCTCTCTCAAAACACCAATAAAGCTGCAGTAAAGGGATTTCAGGGAGACCAGGAAAGGAGGCGACCACAGGCAGGAAGCCCAGCCCCTGAAAGGAGAAAACAGATCACTAAGGAACTATGTGCTTAGACTACCAGAAAAGTGGAAGGGAGAGAGGACGGAGGAGAGGGAAGGGGCGGCATGGAGACACCAGAAGCCCCGCAGGGACAGCGGCAGGTGGGGCCCAGAGCGAGGATCCTGGCTTGAATAAACCCCCCAGTGAGGCACCGCCTTCCTTCCCTCCCCCCCCACACAAACCCTACCCCAGCCAAGGGCCAGCTGTCCCTCATCCCGGAGATTGTATTTTTTCTCTAGAAAGGCGGAATTTCATAACTCTGCTGTCTCAATAGCCACACTTGAGAGCTAAGCTAAAAAGAAAAACAGAAAAAAAATTAAAAACTACTCCATGTCTAAGATGGCGGGGCCCTGCTGCGTGCCCACGTCCGCTGTGGGAACGGTCACAGCAAGCTCACGCAACATCTGAGGGCATTTCTCTGGGAACTGGCCAAGAGGAAAAACTCATCAGTCTGGACTATGGCCCCAAAGAAACTGCAGGCCCCTGACTAACCACACTTCCACAGAGCCTGTGTTCAACACACACAGACACGCATGCACTCCACACCCACACCTTCCTGGGAGCCTTCCTGTAGTACCTCATGGATCACCAATTAAGGAAAGATCCTTAGAGAATGTCACCAAATGGGTTGACAAACAGAACTCAGGCATCAGAGAGAAGGGAACCATCCCTGAAAAAGAAGGCCTAGAGTGTCTTGGCTGGGGTGGACGTTCTAGTGTTACATGTTGCAGGACCACTGAACACTAGGCGTCCACCCAGCAGGACCACGCAACAGGGAACACTACAGCGTCCACCCCAGAAGGACCATGTGACACGGAACACTAAAAGCGTCCACCCCAGAAGGACCACGTGACACGGAACACTAGAGCGTCCACCCCAGAAGGACCACACGACACGGAACACTAGAGCGTCCACCCCAGCAGCACCACATGACACGGAACAGTAAAGCGTCCACCCCAGAATGACCACGTGACACGGAACACTACAGCGTCCACCCCAGCAGCACCACGTGACACAGAACACTAAAGCGTCCACCCCAGCAGCACCACGTGACACGGAACACTAAAGCGCCCACCCCAGAAGGACCACGCGACACGGAACACTACAGCATCCACCCAGCAGGACCACGTGACCACGGAACACTACAGCGTCCACCCCAGCAGGACCACGTGACCACGGAACACTAGAGCGTCCACCCCAGCAGGACCACGTGACACGGAACACTAGCGCGTCCACCCCAGCAGGACCACGCGGCACGGAACACTAGAGCATTCACCCCAGCAGGACCACATGACACGGAACACTACAGCATCCACCCAGCAGGACCACGTGACCACGGAACACTAGAGCATCCACCCAGCAGGACCACGCGACATGGAACACTAGAGCATTAACCCCAGCAGGACCATGCGACACGGAGCTCTACAGCATCCACCCAGCAGGACCACGTGACACGGAACACTACAGCGTCCACCCAGCAGGACCACGCGACTTGGAACACTAGGCGTCCACCCCAGCATGACCACGCGACACAGAACACTACAGCGTCCACCCCCGCAGGACCACGCGACCACGGAACACTACAGCGTCCACCCCAGCAGGACCACGTGACACGGAACACTAGAGCCGTCCACCCCAGCAGGACCACGCGACACGGAACACTACAGCACCATTCCACACCTCTGCTCACCAGGAAACGCCCCACACACCCAAACTCTGGTAACTCGAGCAGATTTTCACCAACCAGCTTTCTGAAAACTCCAGTCACATCAGGTCAATAATCTTCAAGCCCAGCAGACTGTAATACTCTGGAGCGAGCAGCCAGAACTCACGGAGTTCTGTGAAGGCAAAACTTCGTCAGTCTCGGCCTGAAAACCAGCTTGTCGGCCAGCCACTTCCATTACGGCCACCGCCACCTCCCACTGCTTGCGGGCAGCTCACCTGTGGCACTTGTATAAGCAGTTTTACGTTCACTGGGCACGTGATCACTGCGGCCTATAAAAAGCAGTTGGGCAAAACAGGCACCAGGGCATCGGCTATATGGGTGATATCAGTGAGCGGTACAACCATATATACAAACACAGACTCCACAAAACTGCAAACACGAGCTCTCAGGCACACTCTGAAACTCTGTACTGTGCCTGTCAAGCTGACAAGCAGAGGCGAGGTGGGCTGGGGAGGGAATCTGGGAACACTGGCGGAGGAAGCTAACCCTGGTGGTGGGACTGGTAATAAAAGATTATGTCAAAAACTCAACTGTCAGTAAGTTTCTAAATCACAGTTCTCTAATAAAAAACAGAAATAGAAATAAAATAATGTAGGTTCTGATGTCCGTTGACTAGGTAAGGCTGGGGCATGCCGGGCACGCTGACAGTGAGGGCTCCAGGATGCAGCATTCGGTTGGGGCGGGGGGCCCGGAGACGCCTGATCCCCAACTGCAGGCCACAGTGAAGGGGACCTGGGGTTACTTATGGGTGGGCACCGAACTGCCCATTTAGCAAGGTTTAAACAAACAGTGGGCAACACACGGGCCGCTGTCCATCACGAGCCCAGATGACTTCCCTCTCCTGCTCCAGCCTCCCCACAAGCCCAGGATCACTTCCTCTTCTAATCACCTCCTCTCCTGCTCCAGCCTCCCCACAAGCCCAGATCACTTCCTCTTCTAATCACTTCCTTTCCTGCCCTAAGCCTCCCACAAGCCCAGGATCACTTCCTCTTCTAATCACTTCCTCTCCTGCTCTAAGCCTCACAAGCCCAGATCACTTCTTCTTCCTAATCACCTCCTCTCCTGCTCCAAGCCTCCCCACAAGCCCAGATAACTTCCCTCTTCCTAATCACTTCCTCTCCCTAACCACCCCTCATCACAAACCTAGATCACTTCCTCTTCCTAATCACTACCTATGCCCCCACCCACAACAGTGAAAGAGCCCTAAACACAGACAGGCGGCCTTTAACAGTGAAAGAGGTCTGAACATACACAGGTGCCCTAAGATGGTGAAAGAGCCTAGACATAGTCAGGTGCCCTCCAGTGGTGAAAGAGCCTAGACACAGACAGGCGCCCTCCAATGGTGAAAGAGTCTAAACACAGGCGCCCTCCAATGGTGAAAGAGCTCTAAACAATGGTGAAAGAGCCTAGACCCAGACAGGCGCCCTACATCGGTGAAAGCGCCAACAACAAGTGCAAAGAGCCCTAAACTTGCAGGGGCCCAACACAGAAAGAGTGCTGGAGAGCCCTGGGCTGTCCTCTGCATGGGCGTTGTGGGCTTGGGAGGGTCAGCGGACCACTGGTCACCACATTCTCTCACCTCCAGTCTCCTGCCCCTGCGTGCATTTCCGAACACACCTTGCCAGCGGCCACTCTCCTACCCTTTTTTATATTTTAATCCCACTGCTGACTGTTTCACAGCTTAGAAACTGCCTATAAGGGGTATTTTAAAAGAAATGGCAGGAGTAAACCAAACAGCTGACTACCTCACCGCTTAGAAAGGCCACATACGGGATATGCCCTCGAAGGGATGCAGGAATAAGCCAAACTGCGCTTTATCTCCAGGCAGTAGCAAAGAGAAGGGCAGGGGTTCCTTTTCATGTCTGAGTGCTTCAGTTAAAAATAATACATATATGAAAGCAATATTTGGGACGCCGAGCACCTGAGGCGACTTACTGCATCTAAAGCAGATCTTCTATCTTTCATGACATCTGGAGACTAGGAAAAGCGACACTTGTGTTATCAATCATTTTAAAGATTTTCTTTCCTTTTCAGTGTCTTGAACTTTCACATTGAAGGTTCTTGTCAATTTTATCTGGCTGAGGTTTTCATTTCACACTGGAAAATGTTTACAAAATGAGAAAACTAAAGGGAGGTGAGCAAGGAGGTTCTATTTGGTGAGGAGGCACTTTATTACTAAAGCAAATATCATTACACAGACAATTCCAAACAGTTGGCTGTAACAGGCTACCAGATCACAGACTCGGGTTTTCAGAGAGCATAATTCCTCGGCAGTTTTAAAGGCTGTGTCCTCTTCCAGGGTATCCTGAAAAAAAGACAGTGGAGGGGGTGGGGTGGAAGGGAGGCACCCAGAGAGAAAAGAGAGAACAGCACAAAGGCTAAAAGGGTGGGAGCTGGCTGCTCAGCTGTGCCTCCAAATGCAGGCCAGGAGAACGGGGAGGAAGAAGGAGAGGGAGGGAGAGGGGGGAGAGGCAGAGGGAAAGAGAGAAAGAGAAAGAAAGGGTGAGGGGAGAAAGAGATGAGAGAGAAGGAATGAAGAGGGAGAGAGAGGGAGGGAGAGGGAGGGAGAGAGAGAGAGGAGGAGAGGAGAGGGAGGGAGGGAGAGAGGGAGGAAGGGAGAGGGAGGGAGGGAGAGAGGGAGGGAGAGAGAGGAGAGGGAGGGAGAAAGAGGGAGAGAGGCAGGGAGGGGAGAGAAGGAGGGAGAAAGAGAGGAGGGAGAGGGAGGAGAGAGGGAGGAAGAGAGGGAGGGAGAGAGAGGGAGGGAAAGAGAGGGAGGGAGGGAGAGGGAGGGAGAAAGAGAGAGAGAGGAGGGAGGAGACGGAGGGAGAGAGATGGAGGGAGAGAGGGAGGAGAGAGAGAGGAAGGTATAGAGGGAGAGAGGGAGAGAGAGAGGGAGGAGGAGGAGAGAGGGGGATGGAGAGAGAGGGAGAGAGGGGAGGGAGGGAGAGAAGGAGGGAGAGAGAGGGAGAAAGAGAGAGGGAGGGAAAGGGAGGGAGAGAGGGAGGGAGAGAGAGAGGGAAAAGAGCGGGGAGTAGAGAGAGGGAAGGAGAGGGAGGGGGAGAGAGAGAGGAGGGGAAAGGAGGAGGGAGAGAGAGGGAAAAAGAGAGGGAGGGAGGGGAGGGAAAAAGAGGGAAGAGAGGGAGAGGGAGGGAGAGAGAGGGAAGGAGAGAGAGGGAGAGAGAGAGGGAGGGAGAGAGAGGGAAGGGGAGAGAGCAGGGGCGAGCAGCAGGGGCGGAGCAAACTTAGGACACAGGCTATGAGGGCCAGGAGTACCAGCTGGGACCGGATTCACCTGCTGGAAGGAAGAAGACGTCAGATGATAAGCTGACCAGTCCAACAGCCCTGACCCAAGGAAGGCCCATCTCAAGCACATGTGCTGTCACTTGGGGCGCAGGTTTTGAGGTGCGCCACACTGAGACATGCGAGAGACAGCCTGGAGCTCCCACCAGCCCACAGGCCTGGGGGCGCGAGGGGTGCGGAACTGCCCCAGAGAGGGCGCCCACTGTCAGACCACATGGAACAGGTGCCTCTGTGAGGAAAGAGCCGTGTGATGCTGTGGACTCCTCCGCCCCAGAGGAGGGTGAGGTCTGGGTATTTCAGCCCATACTTCTAGGGGAGAAGGCGAGAGGCAAGAGGGAAACCCAGACACACGCTCAGAAGCCGCCTCCTCAAGGCCTATCGTAAGAGCTTGGCGAGATGAGGGCAACTCCTGCAGGCGACGCACCAGCACTGTGCGACGGAGTCGCTTAAATCCAGCAGGAAAAGAGCGTGTAACACAGAGTCTTAGTCTCTGTTCATTTGGGGGCCACGTCTGGAGGTGGTCAGGGCTTACTCCTGGCTCTGTGCTCTTGAGTCACTCCGTGGGGACCGGGGGACCACGTGGGTGGCTGGAAATGGAGCCTGTGCTGGCCAGCGTGTGAGCTGAGCGCCCCCCACTACACTATCTCTCCAGCCCACTGTGTTCTTGGCAAGAAACCCTCATCACAATAGAAGTCAGAGTTGGGGAGAGCACTCAGCAGTGAAGCACTTGACACGTGAGGCCCTGGGTTGAATCCCCAGCATCTCACACACACACACACACACACACACACACAAGCACACACACACACAGAGTCGATCAATAACTATTTTCAAGTTTCATGTTGTGGCGCGCATGTTTCTCACCGTGAGTAACAATAAAATGACCGCGAAATGTTTTCACCTCCTTCCAGTACCATTTTGGTGTGTCAAGCCGTACTCTTGAGTGTTTTGGTTTTTATACACAACGAACATGGAACGACTAGTTCACTTCATGCATTTAGTTGGCTGTCCGCCACACACCCACTGTGCGCCAGGCAGAGCCGAAGCTCAGCCCCTGACAGGCTGCAGCTGACGGGAAGAGCTTTACTGCCGCTGGAATTTTATGGCCAAACACTTCCAACAAAAACATCGAGACATAAACATGTCGGCAGGCTCTCATCTAGCGACTACAGTCAAATAGCAAGGAGCCGCCTCTGTGGATAAAGGCTCCACCGAGACCAGTGAACAAGCCTTAAACAAGAGGTCCGCCCTGGGGAGCAGCCCCCAAGTCCTCCTTATCAAGCAGCACCCAGGACACCCCGAGGGGCAGCCACGGTTCCAAAGGGGCCTTCGCCTTGCTAACAGACTGTTAGTGGGAATTCCCTAAACCGAATTTGCTTGTAGAGGTGAAAGTCAAAAGGTGAAAGGTCTCTGCCTGGGACTCTGGCCTCTGTAGGCCCCAGCTGGAAACATCCAGCAAGCCCTGAAGGGTGCTCGGGACTCCCCCAGGGGAACGCTCTGGGCCCCAGTCACTGATGCTGGGCTGGAACCAGTCCTAGGGATGGAAGGAGGGGCAGCGCCCCTACACTCGAGATCAGCCCCAACAGTCCTTCCGAGATCGGGTGGGTCCTAGGGATGGAAGGAGGGCGGTTCCCGGCACCCTGAGAGCAGCCCCAAGGGTCGCCGGAGATCGGATGGGTCCCTAGGGATGGAAGGAGGGCGGCTCCCCCGGCACCCTGAGAGCAGCCCCAAAGGTCCTTCCCGAGATCGGGTGGGTCCGAGGGATGGAAGGAGGCGGCTCTCTGCACCCTGAGAGCAGCCCCAAAGGTCCTTCCGAGATCGGGTGGGTCCTAGGGATGGAAGGAGGCGGCTCCCCGGCACCCTGAGAGCAGCCCCAAAGGTCCTTCAGAGATCGGGTGGGTCCCCTCACGTACAGCATGTGCTTCTACCCTCTGAGGCAAATCTACCCACTTCAAATGAACCCACTTGTTATTTCTCACACAACAGATGATGAATACACCATCTACGGTCCTACTTGCTGGCGGAAACACTGAGTGTATTGATCTGTTCACAAAACCCCACAACGGGCAGTGCTGGATGTCCACGAGGCCACTTTAAGTGCTCCCGGGGCGTCCTGTCGAGGCAGGACAAAGGCCGGATCAAGACGACCCGGTCTGAGTCACAGGCACGCACACCTCCACCTCACCCACACAGGGGACCTCCTGTGTGACAGACTGTAACGGACCGAGTGGCCAGAGGGAAGCATCTGAAGCCAAGGTCCTGCTCATGTGAACGCGCTCATCCCGCCTCACGCAGAATAAAGATATCCAGATATCCCCACCCGCCCGGGCACCACCACCAAAGGCAAAGAAAGGCCAGGAGAGGCAAAGCCAACCATTTCTACAAAGAGCTACCCCAAAACACTGCTCTAGCAGGAAGGGAGCAATGCTTTCAGTCCTTTACATTCAAAGTTGATCCATGGGCATCAGGTAAGCCTGATAAGGCTGCACTGACACCATTAAAGGGCCAACCTTGGCACAGAGGTTGTGAACCAACAAGCACAGAGCAGAAATGAGACACCTTATGTTGTTACCCACAAGCGCTGGGGACAATCCAGGTGGTCTGGACTGTCCTACTCTCCTGTAGGACTCTGAACGGGCAGAACTACCTTGGTAGTTGGTATTTTCATATAAAAATAAACATTTGTCACCTGAACAAGCAATTTCCCAATTAGATACTGATACAAGGGAAACCCAACTGTGTTGACCCCCAAAACCTGTTAGCACATATTTACAGCAACTTTATTGGAAATCACTCCGAACTGGAAGTCACTCAAATACCTTCAACTGGTAAATAGAGTAGTGTAATGTGTCCAGAAAACTAAAACTTAGCAAGAAAGGTTAAAGATGTATTGACCCCGTGGCAACTAACTTTCAAAGGCAGCATGTTCGAAGAAATCAGAGAGAAAAATGCATTCCAGGTACACATTCCAGGGGCCGGGCGATAGCCCAGCGGGTAGGGCGTTTGCCTTACACGCGGCTGGCCTGGGTTTGATCCCCGGCATCCCATATGGTCCCCGAGCACCGCCAGGAGTAATTCCTGGAGTGCAGAGCCAGGAAAAACCCCTGAGCATTGCCGGGTGTGACCCAAAAAAAAGCAGGTACACATTCCAGAAAAGGCAAACTATTGTTTGGAACCAATCAGTGACGGCCCAGCATGGAGCTAACTACAGAGGAGCATCACGGACTATCTGTGCCTGGCTGTGTCATGGTTCCACAGCTCCACGCACTTGTTCTTAGAGCTGCACCCAGTCGTGAATTTTTTCCAGTGTAAATCAAAATACATACGACAAACAGTTAAGCCTTATAAAGGGGGAGGCTGGTTTCGGGTGAGAATCTGCAGGGAGGGTGACTCCAGCTTTCAGAGGCCCATCCTTGTAAATAGCCCGCCTTAGCGAGGCAGCCAGAAGCCGGCCCCGGTACCCACAGCCACTTCCTCTCTGGAGAGGGATTCCTCTTGCCAGGCTTTAAAAAGCATCGAACAAGTGGAAAGAAGCCAAAGAGGTTACGGGTGTGGCAAAGTGTGGGATTAGATTATGGATATTCCTGTAGACAGGTGTGGGAATTAGACTACAGGATAACCCTGCGGCAAAGAGTGGGGATTGTTTTTGCAAAGCCGGTCCTCTGGGATTGTCTCATTCTACAGACGCAAACCCCGTTATTAATTTTCTACTGACTGGAGTGTTTCACAGCTCTGCTAATTGCAAAAAACAGAGAATGCAAATGGTTCCTGTCCACAGCAAAGCAAATGAGTTTTGTCTGGCAGAGAATGTCAATCTCTGCCATCCAAATTTTCATTTAAATCATCTTAACAGCATCCTTGCTCGCTCTTTAATTAACATGCTACATGAAATGGCTGGCATATAACCTTTTATATTTGCATGTCATATTTATTCCCTTTTGGAAACTAGACTTTAGCAATACAGAACATTAAATAAATAGAAGACAATTTTCTAGGCTCCTTGGCAGGTAGATAAATGCAGCTTCTGAAGAGAAAGCAGGTGGCAGGAAGGATTTCAGGGAGACGGAAGCAAGGAGGCCTGCGGGGGTGGGGGGGAGACCCTTTCAGCTCTGCTCTTTTCTCCTGGCAGAACCTGGAGACAGGCTCGCTGGTCCTCCAACAAGCACAGCAATCAGTGGGGTGCAAGAGGAAGGTGGGTCGTCTGAGAAAGTCCTCCCAGAAATACCTTTACTGCCTAATCCATGGAACTCAGGAAGGGTTTGGTGAGGGTGTGGAGAGATACATCCTGCACTACTCAGGGGTTATTCCTGACTCTGTGCTCAGGACTGCCCCTGGAGGTGCTTAAGAGACCATCTGCTGGCCCAGGGATTGAACTGAGCTTGGCGGCAAGCAAGGCAAGCACCTCACCTCCTGTGCTAGCCCCTCTGGTCCATCAGGGCTCTTTTATTTGCAGGAATTGATTCATAGCTATGGTAAGATTTTGAGCTGAGAAAATCGTCTGAACTGTCCAGGGTGTAAAAAATCACAACTAACATCACAAAAGAGGGAATTAGATAGGGAGGGCGTGATGGAGTCACCAGTCCAGAAACATCCCCAGGAGCTAGAAGGGACGAAGGACAGGAGCCAGCCCAGAGCTGCCGAGGGAGCACAGCTTTGGGGACTCCTTGATTCAGCTGCTCAGGCTCTGGAACTGGGAGGAAATTAATTCCTGCTACTAGAAACCAGTAAGTCGTGGTCATTTGTTTCAGGGGCTCCAGAACTAATCCAGATGGCAAGTGCCAAGACAGGTGCGGGGTCCCTAACACCACCTGCAACTATTTACCACCTCTTCTACAAGGAGAAAACGCCTTTGGGGAGGGGTTTGGGCCACACCATAGTGCCCAGGGCTTACTCCTGCTCTGAGCCACGCATCACTCTGGGGGCTGAAGGGACCTGACGCGGTACCAGACCTTATGTGGGTCACTTTACACAGGACAAGTGCCCAGCCAGCTGTGCCTCTCTCTGGCCCCGACACAGACCATCTGATCTTGCTTAAGCGCCTGTGTATGTGGCCTTGTCCTTACTTGATCTGAGATGTCACTACTGTGACCATGAGTTACTGGGCCTCTCACTGGCCTGGGCCGACAAACACTAGTTGTTCTGCATCAGATCCAAATTCAGAAGGAAATAGTTAAGAGGTAAGTTGAACCCCAAATATTGATTAAAGCTATGCTACATCTAGAAATATTCTGTCAATACTGGCATAATCAGGAAATAAACCTGGCGCAAAAATTTCCGTTTTTGAAGCGTGCCACGGCAGAGTATCTGTCTTATTTTTGTGATTCCTATTTTAAAATGTTGTCTTTAGTTTTAAGTGAAATCAGATTTAAAATAATTTCAAATTAAATCATAAAAGTAAGTTCTGTACATTGAATATGGGGGCTTATAAAGAGTCATATTTTAAAAAGTTAACTGTACTACACTGAGTGGTAATCGGAAACTCCATCACCTACACACTAAGTGCTGCTCTCAGACAGCCAGCCTTCTTCTTAATGGTCTCTGTAAAAGTCAGCTCACTGACAAAAGCCCAATATTCTCTTATGAAAGAAGGAAAAACCATCCCTGTAACTCAAGTCTACCACTGCCCGCTCTGCATCCTTCTTCCCACCCCCAAACCTACCAACAAAGCCAGTCATGAAATATTTATGGTCCCTCAGCTGAATTCTAGAACTTTCCCATCCCCACCATGGCCCAGTAGACTGAGTCTCTCCTCTGTGCTCCAGGTGACAGACAGGGCAGTCGCTCTGCTACGCCTTCCTGAGTCAGGAGCAGCCACAACATGTTGTTTTGACAGGTCACACAGAAGTGGCCTCTGAGGACTCTGATTCCCATGAGAGAGCTGGAAGGGGGGGTGGAGGGGGAGAGAGAGGAGGGGGAGGGGGAGAGAGAGAGAGAGAGAGAGAGAGAGAGGGAGGAGAGAGAGAGAGAGAGAGTACCTGCCATAGAGGCAGCCTAGGGGGGGGGGAGGGGGAGAGGGATCGGGGACATTGGTGGTGGGAAATGGGCACTGGTGGAGGGATGGTGCTGGAACACTGTATGACTGAAACCCAAACATGAACATCTTTGTAATTGTATATCTCACGGCGGCATAATAAAATGAATAAATAAATGAATAAATGAATGGATGAATGAATGGATGAACGAATGAAAAGATTAGCTCAAGTAGCCATCCCCTGCGCAACGCCCATCTGAATTCCCAAGGCTGCTCCTGAGGGGGAGAGGGCCCCGGCAGAGCGACTGCTAACAGCCGGCCTCAGTGCCCACACACTGGGCAGCACCAGAGCGCTCCCTGCTACTTTCCACACAGACTTAAACATCTTAGGCACGAGTGAAAAACCATCTTAAAACATCTTGGCAAAGGAGAATTAAGCCATTAAAATAAACAAATGCCCAACCTGCCTCTGGCCAAAGAAAGCAGAGGTTAAGGGATTTGGAGTTTTAACATGCTGTAATTTTTACACCGTGGCTCTGAAGCAATTTTGAATAGTGCTGGGAGCAGGCCTGGGTGGGGTGTCGGAAGCTGACCCCAGCTTAGACATGAAGCACTAACCAAGGGGTAGGAACAACTGGAAAATGTAACTATTTGAAGCATTTTCTTTTTATGTAACTGCTGTCAAGGGCCTAGGGTAGTCCTTAGGCACTTAAAATATCTTTTCTTAAAAGTACTTGAGCTACCAGACAGCCCAGGGACAGGCGGGCACAGCTTTCTGGGAAGCTCTTCCTAGAACTCTCGCGCCCGTCACACGGTGGCGCTGTTTCAATGCTAATTTCAGAACAATTACAGCCGCCTCCGACCATCAAGACAATACTGGGCACCTCTGGAAACTTAGAGAAGTTCAGAGAAACATCAAGTCCAGAAACACAATTGCTTTAAGGCTCCAGGAAAACACATGAATGGTTAGTAAGTCTGTACACAAACAAATCTGGCAGCTAATGCAAACAGTTTTGGGGGCTGGATCTTCAGAGAATCCCAGCACGGGGCTCTGCACAGCGTGGTCAGCCTCGCTCAGGGGTCATTGGCGGGCAGCGAGGATCTGGTCGGTGCCCTGAGAAGCTGCTCATAGGACAGTTCTCGCACCACAGTCACCTCTGACTGGACGCTGACATTCCCCAGTGCCAGAAGCAGGCTCTCTCACAGGAAGAACCAACTCACGTTTCCGCCCTGGGGTGGGGGTCCCCACACCTCCACGTGTGTCCTCGGAGCTCACAGGCGAGGAGACCATGGCCGGATGAAGAGGCGGAGCACAGCTGGCCACGTCGAGGATGAAGGCTTGTCTCATCTTACACGAGCTGGCCCCTGTTTGATCTCCGCATCCCAAGGTCACCTGGGCATCACTGGGTATGGCGCTCAGGACCCGGGACGATGCCCGAGTGGCCTGCGGTGACCCTGGGTCCCACAGAGACAGAGCAGTGGCATCCCTGGGCTCTGGTGTTGAACTGCAGGAGAAGCCGTCGGCCGCCGGAGCACCACGGAGGCGTATCCCTCCCACTGCCGGGAAAGGAAAGCCGGTAGCCGGTGGCCGAGGTTCAGCGCTAGGACAGCCCGGTGCATGAGAAGGGCACGCTGATCTGGGAGGGGGTGGTCTTTCTCCCCCAAGTCCAGCAGAGAGACCCCGTTGGGAATACTGCAACAGCATGCCTCCAACAGTGCCAAGGTCAAAACCAAGAGAAGTCTGAGAAAGCGCTCAGCCGGGAGGCCAAGGAAAGGGTGAGAGGCAGGAGGGAACCCCGGGTCGGTCACCGACTGCCCAGCACTGAGTGTGCTCAAGAGACGGGGTCCTGGAGAGCAGCTACACACCAAGGACCCAAAGCGGCTAAGCAAACCACTGACGCAGTGTATCAGCAGTAACTCGTTGTGACAATGCACATTACACAATGTACCGTTATAACAGGAGAAACTAGATGTGTGATTGATGGAAACAGCCCCTGCAACTTATAAATGTAAAAATACCATATGAGAACGAAGTTTTTTTTTTTGGGGGTCACACCCAGCGACGCTCAGGGGTTACTCCTGGCTCTGCCTCAGGAATTACTCCTGGCAGTGCTCAGGGGACCATATGGGATGCCGGGGGATCGAACCCGGGCCGGCACAAGAGAACAAGTTTACTAAAAGTTCATTCATACCTGAAACAAATCATGAGCACCCTCATATATAAGGGAAGACTAACATTCAGACGACTGAATATTATTTCACATGATGCTGAAGAAGTTTGTAACTAATGAACAAGCAGGCATTTCTCTAGGTTGGTGCATTAACAGATCACAAACATTTGGCTCTTAGATATGTAAGTGGTGAATTTTTTTTTTAAATGCTGGATTTAGAGATGACTACAAGAGTATGCTATCCACATGGCAGAGCCTGGCAAGCTACCCGTGTCGTATTTGATATGCCAGATACCAGTAACAATTATAGACCTCATTCCCATGACCTGATGGAATGGTTTGAGGCTCTTTATGTTCCTGGAGCTAGCAGATGCCCTTGGGCTCTACTAGCATGAGACAGGTCATATGGAGATGTTACTGGTGCTCGCTTGAGCAAATCGATGATGAACGGGAAGACAGTGAGACAGTGAACATTTAGACTATCTTCCTCAGAGCCCAGAAAAAAGAGTGAAAAGCTGACTTGTTTCCTCTAAATTCACTGGCACCTAACTCGGTCTCTCAGGCCAGAACAAGCGTTTCGGGGGTGGGGGGCAGAGCGATAGCAGCGGGTAGGGAGTTTGCCTTGCACGCGGTCGGCCCATGCCAGCCCGGGTTTGATCCCGGCATCCCATATGGTCCCCAAGCACCGCCAGGAGTAATTCCTAAGTGTAGCGCCAGGAGAAACCCCTGAGCATTGCCGGATGTGACCCAAAAAGCAAAAAAAAAAAAAAAGTTCTCCGGGGACTTGGTCTCACAGATGTGACTAAATGATGAAAGGGCCCGTGGCCTCCCTGACCCACTCTGCGAGGTGCCCGCGGCCCGTGGCCTCCCTGACCCACTCTGCGAAGTGCCCGGGGCCTCCCCTGACCCACTCTGCGAGGTGCCCGCGGCCCGTGGCCTCCCTGACCCACTCTGCGAGGTGCCCGCGGCCCGAGGCCTCCCTGACCCACTCTGAGAAGTGTCCTAATAAGATACTCTACAACAGCAAAGGTTAAGGACCAGACTGGGCCACTGCAGGAAGCTGTGACAGCTGTGAGCACAGCGCTTGACCTCAGCTGTTGTGAGACAGCGCCTGTCGGGAAGAGCCTAGTGGAGAGCTCGCCTCCTTCCCGGCTCTCAGGGGCAAACACAGTGCAACCACCCTCCGATTTCTGTCCCTAGCACCTGCCCAAGGCAGGTCCATCCACCTCCATCCACCTCTAGTCCCTCCCAAGCTGCGCTTCCTATGCAGAACAGTCATCAGAGGGAACCCAAACAGCTCCCTCTGATGTCTGAGACCGCCGGCCCCTTTCCACAGGCCTTGTGCGGCAGGACTCCTGGTCAGGACCGCCTCCCCACGCCACACACTCCTGGAACCCGAGCAGCCCTTCCAGAGCCTGTCTCTCCCCCAGGAGGGTCTCGCTGCACAGATAGCCCCGTCTCCACCATCGCCACCATCTCACTGAAGTGGGAGATCCCCAGAGTTTAGGGCCAAGGATTTATTTACCTTTTTATCCGCCACTTCACTAGCCCAGAGTCCAGCACAAACAAATGCTGTCATAAGCTGCATAAAGCAAATGTTTGTGGAACCTCATAAAATCACTGAGTGAGGGAAAAATTGAAGCAACTCAGAGTGCCTTTGAGGACTTTCGGGAAAATAAGGGTCACACCCCCAAAGCTACATCCACCTACATAGTATCTTCTTTTTTTTTTTTTTTAATATTTTATTACACCGCCATGTGATATACAATTACAAAGATGTTCATGTTTGGGTTTCCGTCATACAGTGTTCCAGCACCCATCCCTCCACCAGTGCCCATTTCCCAACACCAATGTCCCCACTTCCCTCCCCCTCCCCCAGCCCGCCTCTATGGCAAATTCTTTATCTCTTCTCTTACACTTTGTGGATTGCAATACATACATTCAGAGATCATCATGTATATCTTTTTTCCTATATTCAATGCTCAGTTCTAGACTGGTATTATCATTTTTGACAAATATTAGCACACTGTTCTCTTCTCTGTCCTACCCAACCACTGATTCCCACATGTTTGTGGAAGATTCCACCTTTTTTTTTAATTGAAAGATGCTAGGTAGAGCTTTGGTTCTACAGTGTTCCAACACGCACCCTCCGCCCAAACCCATCTCCCATCACCAATGACCCCACCTCCCTCCCCGCTCCCGCACCTCAACCACTTGGCGAGTTCTGTATGTCATTTCTTTCCTCTTTATATCTCCTTCCCAACAAACTTTCCTGCTCTTCGTTGACTGCAATGCATTAAAAGACATTACTGTTTCACTATTTTAGTGGACCAGCGGCCGCTTGCGGCCGCCGACCTGGGCCTCGAACTGGCTTTGCTCTGTTGATCTGGTCTGAGGCCGTTTCGCAGCGTCCGGACAGCAAACATGGTGGCTAGTGTGGTGGGCGAGTCACATCTGGCTGCTTCCGGGACCCCTCAGAGGCGACGGGCCCACTCCCAAAACCCATCTGCCCTCCTCGGGGTTCCATGGTCAGCTAGGCCCGGCGCAGGCTGAGCGCCAGCCTCCCCAGCCTTCCGTGAGGCCCTGTGCTGGCCCGTGGGCAGCTCGCCGGCAGGGCCACCAGGTCCGACAAGATGGAGGGGGAAGGGACGACCACGCCTCCACTGACGACTTCCCGGTGATTCCCGCCTCTTGGAGCCGCCTACCTGGGCTCGAACTGGCTTTGCTCTGTTGATCTGGTCTGAGGCCGTTTCGCAGCGTCCGGACAGCAAACATGGTGGCTAGTGTGGTGGGCGAGTCACATCTGGCTGCTTCCGGGACCCCTCAGAGGCGACGGGCCCACTCCCAAAACCCATCTGCCCTCCTCGGGGTTCCATGGTCAGCTAGGCCCGGCGCAGGCTGAGCGCCAGCCTCCCCAGCCTTCCGTGAGGCCCTGTGCTGGCCCGTGGGCAGCTCGCCGGCAGGGCCACCAGGTCCGACAAGATGGAGGGGGAAGGGACGACCACGCCTCCACTGACGACTTCCCGGTGATTCCCGCCTCTTGGAGCCGCCTACCTGGGCTCGAACTGGCTTTTGCTCTGTTGATCTGGTCTGAGGCCGTTTCGCAGCATCCGGACAGCAAACATGGTCGCTAGTGTGGTGGGCGAGTCACATCTGGCTGCTTCCGGGACCCCTCAGAGGCGACGGGCCCTCCCAAAACCCATCTGCCCTCCTCAGGGTTCCATGGTCAGCTAGGCCCGGCGCAGGCTGAGCGCCAGCCTCCCCAGCCTTCCGTGAGGCCCTGTGCTGGCCCGTGGGCAGCTTCGCCGGCAGGGCCACCAGGTCCGACAAGATGGAGGGGGAAGGGACGACCACGCCTCCACTGACGACTTCCCGGTGATTCCCGCCTCTTGGAGCCGCCTACCTGGGCTCGAACTGGCTTTGCTCTGTTGATCTGGTCTGAGGCCGTTTCGCAGCATCCGGACAGCAAACATGGTGGCTAGTGTGGTGGGCGAGTCACATCTGGCTGCTTCCGGGACCCCTCAGAGGCGACGGCCCACTCCCAAAACCCATCTGCCCTCCTCGGGGTTCCATGGTCAGCTAGGCCCGGCGCAGGCTGAGCGCCAGCCTCCCCAGCCTTCCGTGAGGCCCTGTGCTGGCCGTGGGCAGCCTCGCCGGCAGGGCCACCAGGTCCGACAAGATGGAGGGGGGGAAGGGACGACCACGCCTCCACTGACGACTTCCCGGTGATTCCCGCCTCTTGGAGCCGCCTACCTGGGCTCGAACTGGCTTTGCTCTGTTGATCTGGTCTGAGGCCGTTTCGCAGCATCCGGACAGCAAACATGGTGGCTAGTGTGGTGGGCGAGTCACATCTGGCTGCTTCCGGGACCCCTCAGAGGCGACGGGCCCCACTCCCAAAACCCATCTGCCCTCCTCGGGGTTCCATGGTCAGCTAGGCCCGGCGCAGGCTGAGCGCCAGCCTCCCCAGCCTTCCGTGAGGCCCTGTGCTGGCCCGTGGGCAGCTTCGCCGGCAGGGCCACCAGGTCCGACAAGATGGAGGGGGAAGGGACGACCACGCCTCCACTGACGACTTCCCGGTGATTCCCGCCTCTTGGAGCCGCCTACCTGGGCTCGAACTGGCTTTGCTCTGTTGATCTGGTCTGAGGCCGCTTTCGCAGCATCCGGACAGCAAACATGGTGGCTAGTGTGGTGGGCGAGTCACATCTGGCTGCTTCCGGGACCCCTCAGAGGCGACGGGCCCACTCCCAAAACCCATCTGCCCTCCTCGGGGTTCCATGGTCAGCTAGGCCCGGCGCAGGCTGAGCGCCAGCCTCCCCAGCCTTCCGTGAGGCCCTGTGCTGGCCCGTGGGCAGCCTTCCCCGGCAGGGCCACCAGGTCCGACAAGATGGAGGGGGGGAAGGGACGACCACGCCTCCACTGACGACTTCCCGGTGATTCCCGCCTCTTGGAGCCGCCTACCTGGGCTCGAACTGGCTTTGCTCTGTTGATCTGGTCTGAGGCCGTTTCGCAGCATCCGGACAGCAAACATGGTGGCTGGGCTCGAACTGGCTTTGCTCTGTTGATCTGGTCTGAGGCCGTTTCGCAGCATCCGGACAGCAAACATGGTGGCTGGGCTCGAACTGGCTTTGCTCTGTTGATCTGGTCTGAGGCCGTTTCGCAGCGTCCAGACAGCAAACATGGTGGCTAGTGTGGTGGGCGAGTCACATCTGGCTGCTTCCGGGACCCCTCAGAGGCGACGGGCCCACTCCCAAAACCCATCTGCCCTCCTCGGGGTTCCATGGTCAGCTAGGCCCGGCGCAGGCCGGCGCCAGCCTCCCCAGCCTTCCGTGAGGCCCTGTGCTGGCCCGTGGGCAGCTCGCCGGCAGGGCCACCAGGTCCGACAAGATGGAGGGGGAAGGGACGACCACCCCTACATAGTATCTTCTTATAATGAAAGGGATCTGGAAAACTTCTTGCCAACTGAGCTGCCAAGAAGCCTGAGAGAAGTAGGGGAAAGGATTTATGGGAGCTCCGGCCCATGAAAAAGGGCTATTTTCAGTCCAGGCCAACCGACATGCAAACTAAGGGAATGCCAGCCACAGAATGATGAAAGAGCTCAAATGCAAACGAAAGACCTGATTATCTTAAGCAGTCTAAGACAGAGATTCTCATTTTAAAGTAAACAAATGGTTGCGCACACCAGATTTTTTATTTTCCTCTCTTCGATCATGAAAAAAATCCATGAGTAACCGAGTTTAGTCAAAACATACAACTCTCTAAATGGAGTCAAATAACTGTTTTTCAAGGGGCCACTGTGGTCATGGGGGGGCACGCCAGATGATATGTGGGCCATGCAGTACAGACCTGATGGTTCAGTGTCCAGTCCAGCGGCGCCTGGGGGCCAGGGTTCATGCGGGGGGGTTTTAAACTCAGGGACCCGCAAATGCCAGGCGAACACTATTCTTGGGATATCTCACTGGCCTTTTTCCTGCCCTAACAGACCTGTCATTCCTCAACCGCTAACCATAGCGTAAACACAGAAAGAAATACACAGTAAAACCGAGAGTTATTAAGTCCCCAGAAACTAAAGCTTCTCTCTGTGAGCCGCCCTGCAGTAGCGTCTCTTCCCGAGTGTGTTTACCACGCTGAAGGACGGGTCACAGCCTGGCACTAACAACCCTCAATGTAAGACCATGCAGATGCTGGGTTTCCCTCCCTCTCTCGTCAAGCGCTTTCTTTCCAGTTTGCTTCTTTGCCTGCTTCTAACACTCGGCACCTATCTGCATTCCCACGATTTGGTGGCTACTAGTCTCAGCAACTGGCACGAGAGATTCAGGAGGACCAAGAAAGAGCAGTTGGAAGCCACATGCGACGGAAACACAGCTGATGAGCGGGCCAGAGTGGAGCACAGGTAAGGCACCGGCCTTGCATGTGGCCAAGCGGGTGTGGGAGCTGGAACCAGGACCCGAGAGTCGCCACACTTACGCTGCTTTCATCTTCCCCGCAGGAACAAAGCCGCATGTGGCGGAGACGTGTGTGCACTGGAAAACAGACAGATCGAACGGTGGAATCCCGGAAGAGGGCCGGTGGCTCCAGAGGCCGCCATGCCAGATCACACAGTGAACAGCAACTGGCTTGGGAGAGCTTCCAGAGCAGGAGCAGCACACGTGGTGCGTGTCTCACCTCCGGCATCTGGAGAGACGGCGCAGCAGGTAGGAGGCAGGCCTGGCCGTGCACGTGGCCACCTGGGCTCAATCTCCGGTATCCCCCATGGGTCAGGAGTGACCCTTGAGTGTTCAGTCAGAAGGAAGACCTGAGCACTGCTGGGAGTGGCCCAAATACTAAACTAATAAATGAAATTCACTCACCCGATGAAAGAAGCTTTACGTTATCCTTATCTCCCAGATGTTTCACTGTATCACTGTATCACTGTCTTCCCGTTCATCATCGATTTGCTCGAGCGGCCCCAGTAACATCTCCATATGTCCTGTCTCATGCTAGTAGAGCCCAAGGCATCTGCTTGCTCCAGGAACATAAAGAGCCTCAATCCATTCCGGAATGAGGTTTATAATTGTTACTGGTATTTGGCATATATATATCAAATACAACACGGGTAGCTTGCCAAGCTCTGCCGTGCTGGTAGCTGGAGTATGCTATCTCCCAGATGTTTACAAATAAATAAATCCAGGACTACCCAAGTGGGAGGCAAATCCAATCTCCCTCTGCCAGAGGTGCAGTGGCTGGAAATACGAGCACCGTTTAGGAAGGCTAATACTTCAATGAGCTAAGTCTCAAGGTTACTGACTTAGGACAGGCAATTTATTCTCTTTAGTTCTTCAAAAAAGTGAACTCAACCGTAGCAGGTGAGACTGATGGCTATTTCTGTACCCATAAAATGGGGGTGGGGGGGGACTGTACTAAAAACTTTTAGTACAATTGTACTAAAAACTTTTCACAGGAGCTCTCACCGATAAAGGAAGGCATTTTTAGGAACAGACGAGAACAGGAAGTCACACTGCCTGGCGTTTCTGACATTCACATCTTTCTTAAGCCCCTTGTACAGAGACGGGTTCCTTCCACATGTAGCACTGCTCAGTACTTTATAGGGCGCTAGAGACAGAGCTTACTTGTTTGGGCGCTCTCAGTTCTGCTAATGCCGATTATCCCCATGGTGCTGGCCTCTGGCAAGGTGGGCTGGTTCCTAGTTACCATTCTCTTCAGGATGCCCTTCCACGCTCGCTGTGGCTTCCCAGCTCCGGCCTTTGTATCTCCTTGTCCCTCTGCCTGGAAAACGGCCAGTCTTTCACACTAACACACACAGGCTTGTTTCATGCCTTCCGAGGATCCGAGCTGAAACATTAATCTCTCCTCTTCTCTGTCGACTTCAACACTATGCGGACCCTCATTAGCAGTAAGACACAGATACAGCCACTTCCATGGACGCCAGGACCCCTGTGTTTCTCTCTGAATCAGAAACGATGTCAGACAGAAAAGTTTCCCACCATCACTGCTCCTGCTCCCGTTTAGTATTTTGGTTATTTTGTTTTTTTAATTTGAGGTATTAAAAAAAAACACTCATTTCTGATCCTGGCAGCGTATTTGTTCTAGCCACCATCTGATACCACCACAGGGCACAACTGCTGCCGCGTGGCTGAATAAGCCTCCACTCATCATTAGCCACCAGCAGCAGTGGAAACTTCCAGCAGAAGTCAGCAAAAGCCTGAGGAAAGGGATTATCCAAGAAATAAGAAAGCAAGGGAGAGAGGTTGGCGGCACACCCAGCAAGGGAGAGAGGCAGGCCGCAAACCCAGCCTAAAACATACAACTCTCTAAATTAGCCAGAAGGAGAGAGACGGATACAGAATGACTGCATTTATTTGCATGGCATAGATATATATGTGCATATTGTGATGCCAATATCCAAGGTCAAGTGAAACATGACCTTGTATTAGGAGGTCTTGTCAAAGGTGGAAATTGTCGCAAACGTGTGGGAGTCAGAGGCTGGGTAGGACAGATAATGGAACCGTGTGCTGACAATTGTCGAGGGTACTAGTGCCAACCTAGAACTGAGCATTAAATACAGGCAAAAGGATACACATGACAACCCTTTAATCTATGTTCTGTAGTCCATAGTCTGGAGGGAAAGAAGGGAAAGAGAGAGAAAGGGAAAGAAATGGGGAACCTGCCATGGAGGCGGGCTGGGGGAGGGGGGAGGGAACCAGGTAATTGGTGGTGGGAGATGGGCACTGGTGGAGGGATGGGTGCTGGAACACTGTATGACCAAAACCCAGGTATAACTTTTTTAATTGTGTATCTTTGTGATTGTGTATCTCACGGTGGTATAATAAAATACTTAAAAAAAAAAAATACAACTCTCCTGCCTGATTGCTGCCAAGTCCCAGCAGGCGGTGAAGACCTTTACTAACTGATCAGCTCCCTAGGTATGGGGAAAGGCACATCCCTAACTTTTTTAACTAATGTACCATTGCATTTTTAAATTACTATGCATGTTATTGATATTTCCAACCAATCATGTGTATTGATAAGCAAACTCACACCACCCCGCCACCTCACACCATGCCACCGCCTCACACTATGCACAAAATAAAAATTAACTCCAAAGGCATCACAGACCAAAATGTAAAAGCTATAAAAAAAAGAACTCTAGGAGAAAACCTGGCACAAACCTTTGTGGCCTCGAGAAAGGCGATGGTTTGTAAGAAAGACATCAACAATAATAAGCTGGACACCCAAAATTTAAATGCCTGAGCTTGGAGCAATAATATTAAGGATATAACAGGAACAAATAGGACGAGTTTGGTGGCTTGGAAAGTGTGCAGGCTGCTGGCAGAGTCCGGGAGAAGCAACTGAAATCAACGAAGCGCTTGTCAACAAATCTGTTAGGAGGCCGTGGGCTGATCCAGGTGACACCGAGCTCGAGGAACTAATGAGTGAAGAAGCATCTGAGAAACATAAAATCTACCGACAAGTGAAAATGAAACACCTCAATAAGCCAATATGAAACAAAGAAAATAATAATTCACAGGACATTTATATATCCTATAATTTATATCTAGAATATAAAAATATTCTTGCCACTCAAGAAAAAAATCGGTCCAGTGATGTAGGTGTTCCCAGGTAGCAGGGGACCCAGGGGTGCTGGTGGGAGAGGGCCTGCCCTACATGCCTGAGGCCTTGAGTTTGAGTCTGTCACCTCCCCTTGTCATGGGATCAAAATCAAGTGTGCGGTCCCCAGCACTATAGCAAGTGAGCAATCCCTGGCACCACAACAAATACCACTCCCCAAAACTGCAACCACAAAAGCTAACAATGACTAAGAATTGCAAGTGTTAGTGAGAATATGAAGAGAGTGGACATGACGTCACGCTGATGGAATGCACACAGCACAGCCACCTTGGAAAACAATTTGGTGACATGTATGAAACTTAAATGTGATTTACAGCATGAATCAAACTTTACAAGAAAAAAAATCCAACCCTATTGAAAAATGGAGAGAAGAAATGAACAGAAACTTCCACAAAGAAGAAAGTTTTATTAATCTTCAGGGAGATGCAAATCAAAACAACAATGAGGTACCATCTCACACCACAGAGACTGGCACACATCCAAAAGAGCAAGAACAACTGGTGCTGGCGTGGATGTGGAGAGAAAGGGACTCCTCCACTGTTGGTGGGAGTGCCGACTGGTTCAGCCCTCTTGGAAAACAATATGGACATTCCTCCAAAAACTTGAGATTGAGCTCCCATTTGACCCAGCAGTACCACTCCTGGAACTATATCCTGGACACCCAAAAGCACACAGCGGAAACACTATCTGCACTTCTATATTCATTGCAGCACTTTTCACAATAGCCAGAATCTGGAAACAACCTAAATGCCTGAGAACAGAAGACTGAATAAAGAAACTATGGTACATCTACACAATGGAATACTATGCAGCTGTGAGGAAGGAAGAAGTCATGAAATCCTAAAATGGATGGACATGGAGATTATCATGCTGAGTAAAATTAGAGGGGAAAAAGACAGATTATAGAATGACCACAGTCATTTTTGGGATATAAATATATACCACTATTCTAATAATTGTTGGAAATGGTAACCCCAGACTAGAACTGAGCATTGGATGTAGGCAAAGGGATATACATTATAACGGCTTAAAAGTAAACATGATAAGCCACAATGTATAAAGAAGGGAGAGAGATAGAGATAGAGAGAGAGAGAAGAGGGAAAGTGTCTGCTACAGAAGCAGGCTGGGGGTAGGGAAGGGAATCTGGGACAGTGGTGGTGAGAAATGGGCACTGGTGGGGCCAGAGCGATAGCACAGCGGTAGGGCATTTGCCTTGCACATGGCTGACCCAGGTTCGATCCCCGGCATCCCGTATGTTCCCCTGAGCACTGCCAGGAGTAATTCCTGAGTACAGAGCCAGGAGTAACCCCTGAGCATTTCTGGGTGTGACAAAAAAAAAAAGAAAGAAAAAGAAAAAGGCACTGGTGGAGGGATGGGTGCTGGAACACCGTCTGACTGAAGTCCAATTATGAATATCTTTGTAATTGTGTATCTCACAGTGGTACAATAAAATAATTTTTTTAAAAGTGACAAGTACTGGGGCTGGAGCAATAGCCCAGCAGGTAGGGCGTTTGCCTTGCGTGCGGCCGGCCCATGCCAGCTTGGGTTCGATCCCGGCTTCCCATATGGTCCCCGAGCACTGCCAGGAGTAATTCCTAAGTGCAGAGCCAGGAGTAACCCCTGAGCATTGCCGGGTGTAACCCAAAAAAGAAAAAAAGTGACAAGTACTTATAAGAAAATACTTGGTAATGAAGAGGAATAAAGCATTGATGCATGGTACAATATGTATTAACCTAGAAAGTTTTATTACATGAAAGGGGCTGTTGCAAGGACAAATTACATGACTACTTACATGAAATGCCCACACGAGACACATACTACACGAACACTTTCATAAAATGCCACAAGACACAAATCCACAAACTGGTGGTAGCTTAGCAGCTGCTGAAGGCTGGAAGGAAAGAGCTGACACTCAAATATACAGAGTAATTGCTAATAATAATTTTTAGGAGAAATAAAAATGTCCTACAATTTAGATTGTGGCAATAGCTTTATAACCCCGTGGAACTGCTAAAAAACACTACATTGTAAACTTTAAATGGATAAATTACATGGCTTGAAAAATATCTCAATGCTTTTACTTAAGAACACAGTAGAACAAGTCACATGGGAAAATATGTAAATTTGAATTGAGACCATGAAAAACTTCTTTGGGGCATAATACATTATAAATCTAATTAAATGGAGACTGAAGAACTAGGAATTTCTTTTTCTTTTTTTTAATTAATATTTTATTATACCACCGTGAGATATACAACTACAACATTGTTCATGTTTGGAGGTTTCGGTCACATAGTGTTCCAGCACCCCGCTCTTTTTTTTTTAGATATATGAATGAAGTCATGAAACACCAAAGCAGCAATACTTCAGAAAGAAACACAGGTACCTCAGCAGTACAGAGAAAAATAACACAAAGGCAAAAATTAAAAATTCCAAGTGACTGATAATTTATTCTCAACATTAAGAGGGTTTCCCTCAGACACCCCACCTTTGAGAGACTCACAGACATGGGCAGAGCTGCTACTTACTCTCCCTGTGCCCAGCCACTCACGAGGTGCCCAGGAGGGATGGCGGGTTCTAGCCCTGGCCTGCCACCCCAGCAGAGCCTTGCAACAAGCCAGACGACCCCCCACTCCACGAGGGCCTCCATTTTCCACATCCGGACTTCTCTCTCGTCAGAACTCCACCCAGCAGATCAGACTATCACAGCCCGGCTCATCGAGTTCCACCCTGCAGCAGTCTTTTTTAAATCCGGCTCAGGTATGCCGGGCCAGAGACTCACAGACATGGGGCAGAGCTGCTACTGGCTCTCCCTGTGCCCAGCCGCTCACGAGGTGCCCAGGAGGGATGGCGGGTTCTAGCCCTGGCCTGCCACCCCAGCAGAGCCTTGCAACAAGCCAGACGACCCCCACTCCACGAGGGCCTCCATTTTCCACATCCGGACTTCTCTCGTCAGAACTCCACCCAGCAGAACAGCCTATCACAGCCCGGCTCATCAACAAATGCTGGTCTTAGAGATGGCTACAAGAGTATGCTCCCTGCACGGCAGAGTCTGGCAAGCTACCCGTGTTGTATTTGATATGCCAAATACCAGTAACAATTATAAACCTCATTCGGAATGGATTGAGGCTCTTTATGTTCCTGGAGCAAGCAGATGCCCTTGGGCTCTACTAGCATGAGACAGGACATATGGAGATGTTACTGGGGCCCGCTCGAGCAAATCGATGATGAATGGGAAGACAGTGACAGACAGTGACCCCACCTTTACATAGTCTATAAATAAAACTATCACACATACCTTCAAATATTAACATCCAAGAATGTTCTATGTCGTTCTCAGAGGAACACTATGAATCTGTCTTACCCAGTCCCGGTAGCGTCAGGGAAGAGTGTTGGGAAAATGCGTCACTGTCAGTTAAAATGACAACATGGTCATTTATCTGGGGGTAGGAAAGGAATGAGGTTATACGGAATCTTTATTTTGTACCTTTTTTGTAATGAAATTTTCCTCTGGTTTAAAACGAAGGCTAACAGATATCCGCACACTTTCTGCCGTGGAAAGCGGCTGTGATTTCCAACATACCATCATCAAGAGCTCTCCCACTTGGCTGCGCATTAGGACTGGCGAAACGTTTACAAACGTCTCCAAGCAGGGTTGCGCTTCCGCGCTCGGCCCTCTATGACGGGCAGGCCTGCTCCCAGCTGCAGCCAACTTGCATGTGGCTGAAGCGACGCAAAGGTCCACGGTCGAGCAAAGGCGTAGTTTACCACTTCGATACGTGGATGCGGAGAACCAAAGTGTGTGTCCTGGCTGGGCAGCGGAGGGGCTAGACTTCTCCAGAGGTGCTCATGAGGGTCTCCCACCAACAATCTATTCCCCACAGCAGGAGGAAGCGAGCCGGCTAGACTTCTCCTGAGGTGCTCATGAGGGTCTCCCACCAACAATCTATCCCCCACAGCAGGAGGAAGCGAGCCGGCTAGACTTCTCCTGAGGTGCTCATGAGGGTCTCCCACCAACAATCTATTCCCCACAGCAGAGGAGGAAGCGAGTCGGCTGCAGGTCAGGGCCCTGGGCGTGGTTCTGACTGCTCTGAGCTGAGAAAAGGATCTAGAACAAGCTCCGCAAATGCACTCGGCTGTTACTAATCATTTCTGCATTTTCCTCCAGGCCCTGAGAAGACGCCTCCCCAGAAGCAGGATGGCGATGATGGCGGGAACATGCAGACGGCACCCGAGAGGCCGGAGTCCCAGCAGGAGACTGGGCTTGGACTAAACTCACCAGTAACGTGCACACAGAGCGACTTCTCTAGCGATGTGAGGTCTCTGCTCTCGGGACTGCAAAGACGCCCGACATGGTGTGCTCGAGAGGCCTGCCCTGCCTGCTCTGTCCAGGACATCCATGACCTGAGAGGCCTGCCCACCTGCTCTGTCCAGGACGTCCATGACCTGAGAGGCCTGCCCGCCTGCTCTGTCCAGGACATCCATGACCTGAGAGGCCTGCCCGCCTGCTCTGTCCAGGACATCCATGACCTGAGAGGCCTGCCCGCCTGCTCTGTCCAGGACATCCATGACCTGAGAGGCCTGCCCGCCTGCTCTGTCCAGGACATCCATGACCTGAGAGGCCTGCCCGCCTGCTCTGTCCAGGACATCCATGACCTGAGAGGCCTGCCCGCCTGCTCTGTCCAGGACATCCATGACCTCACCACAGCACAGAGCCTGCAGTTGTAGTAGTAGCCAACACTGAGCAGGCTAGAGCGTCTCCGAGCGTGAACTTTCTCTGACTCAGCTGTAGTCATTCCCTTGATATGGGGGGGAAATAGAGGAAATGGAAGTTGTCTGAGGACTGCAGACAGAAGTTCAAAGAGAGACGCACTGGGAGACTTCTGCATCCTCATCGGCCTCCGCTGGCCCTGAGCACAGACTGGCACCAGACACTTAAGGCTGCTCCTGACGACGAGAGCGTCAAATGGAACTCTCAGAGAAGGCCGCACAGTATGGGAAATCAATACAGCGCTCAGCACAGTGACCAGACAGGGTTATTAAAAATCTTCTTAAAATGCAGTCCACTTAGCTCAGAAACCGCACGTCTGGGAACCTCGCTTTCCTGAGATAGCAGATATATAGAAATTACTGGACAGAAACGTCCTTTTCAGTCTAGGCGACTAGCTGTACAACACTGGGAATATACTTAGCACAACTCGAGTACACACAAAGCATACACACAGAAGCAACTCATATGGCAGAGCGTGTTATGTATACTTTACTGTAGCTGAATAGTAAAACAGAAATAGAAGAAATTTTGGGTCTTGCTACTTTTGTTTTAGGGACATATCCCATGGTGCTCAGGGCCTGCTCATGGCTCTGGTGCTTAGAGATCACGCCTGGAGGAGTTCAGGGGACCATACGGGTGTCGGGGATTGAACCTGGGCCAGCTGAGTGCATTACTACCCTATACATTGTAATATCTCTCCATCCCAATTATTTTGGGGGGCCACACCTGCTAGTGCTTACTCCTGGCTCTGCACTGGATCCTGGCGGTGCTCAGAGATCCGTGTGTGGTACCAGGGCTCAAACTGGAGCAGAAGTTTTCAAGGCAAGAGTCCTGCCATCTGTGCAATCTCTCTGCAAATTTTTTCACTGTAAAATCACTGTCTTCCCATATACCATCGATTTGCTCGAACAGGCACCAGTAACATCTCAATACATCCTGTCACATGCAAGATAGCCCAAGGGCATCTGCCTGCTCCAGGAACATAAAGAGCCTCAAACCATTCCATCAGGTCATGGGAATGAGGTCTATAATTATTACTGGTATTTGGCATGTCAACTACGACATGGGGCAGACATGGGGCAGAGCTGCTACTGGCTCTCCCTGTGACCAGCCGCTCACGAGGCACCGGGAGGGGATGGTGGGTTCTAGCCCTGGCCCACCATCCCAGCAGAGCCTCGCAACAAGCCAGACGACCCCCCCCACTCCATGAGGGCCTCCATTTTCCACATCCGGACTTCTCTCTCGTCAGACCTCCACCCAGCAGACCAGCCTATCAGTGCCCAGCTCATCAAGTTCCACCCTGCAGCAGTCTTTCTTAAATCCGGCTCAGGTATGCCGGTCCAGAGACTCGCAGACATGGGGGCAGAGCTGCTACTGGCTCTCCCTGTGACCAGCCGCTCACGAGGTGCCCGGGAGGGATGGTGACTTTTAGCCCTGGACCACCATCCCAGCAGAGCCTCGCAACAAGCCAGACGACCCCCCCCACTCCATGAGGGCCTCCATTTTCCACATCCGGACTTCTCTCTCGTCAGAACTCCACCCAGCAGAACAGCCTATCACAGCCTGGCCGCAAGCGGCCGCGCAGTTCATCAATAAATGCTGGACTTAGAGATGCCTACAAGAGTATGCTACCTGCACGGCAGAGCCTGGCAAGCTACCCGTGTTGTATTTCATATATATGCCAAATACCAGTAACAATTATAGACCTCATTCCGGAATGGATTGAGGCTCTTTATGTTCCTGGAGCAACCAGATGCCTTGGGCTCTACTAGCATGAGACAGGACATATGGAGATGTTACTGGGGCCCGCTCGAGCAAATCGATGATGAACGGGAAGACACTGACAGTGACAGTGACAACTACGACATGGGCAGCTTGCAAATTTTTAAGTACTGAAAAACAGGGCATGGGTAATTGCTCAAAGGGTAGACGCTGCCGTGGGAATCCTAGATTTGATCCTTTTCAAACCTAGGTGCATTTCAGAGCACTACCAGGTGACACCCAAAAGAAAAAAAACACACTGAAATATTAAAAAAAAAGTGGTGGGAAAGAATACTGAGAATTATTTACATATCCAACTACTAGAAATTCACTAGACTAGACCACTAGACATCCCGTTGTTCATCGATTTTATCGAGCAGGTGCTAGTAACATTTCCATTTAACCCTATCACGTGCCAGTGTAGCCCAGTGGCATCTGGTTGTTTCGGGAATACGAAGAGCCTCAAACTGTTCGTTCATGGTCTTGACAAAGAAGTCCAACCATCCTGGAAATTATGACCAACTGGACCAACTGGAAAATAATTATGAAAAAAGGCGAGAAACAAGCACTATCAGATTCTTCAAGCGAACTCGAAACTGCTCATGATATAATATTAAACTGGCAAAGGCAGAACATCTGGAATAGTTTCTTGGTTGCTGTTTGTGTTTTTTAACTAAAAAAATCAAAACATTGACCACAGTTCTAGGTCTATGCTAGGATTTCCTAATTTTCTACAAACAGCACTTGTGGCGTGAGGGGAGGTCTCGGCACACATTAACTCAAGGCCTAAGAATCAATCGACGGGCAGAGAAACTTCCACTGTACGGCCTGTTTGCCACCCAGAGTGGTCTAACTTGCTCAGTCAGCTGTCCACTGAGACAGCTGCAGCGGAGGCCAGAGAGCTGCCGCTGCCGTGACAAGGCTCCCGGGGCCCCCGACGGAAAAGGCTGCATCACCCACTTCCCACCGTGGCACCACACCACGGCACCACACCACAGCTCCACACCACGGCATTTTAAAGGGCTGCTTCCCTTCAGTCGCTACCTTGCTACCTTCTGAGAATCTCATAATGGGCCTGGGAGTAGTCTGGGAAACATAAGGCAAATGCAAAGTAACTAATGATATTGCTAATAAATAACCACAGGAAATGGTTTTTGTTCTTCTCTGGAAGACAAAAGGATACATTACAAATGTTAATGAATTCTTAATCCAAAAGGCATGCATCAGCCACAAGACTACATTACTGGATGCTGGCCTGTGTTTATTACCAGCAAATGTGTTCTATTAAATGCTCAGAGAAAGCGAAATTTGAAAAGCAATATTCTAAATCTTCTAACTAGCAGTGAAAAAACTAAAAATGGAGAAAGGTGGCCGGTGAGTACATGAAATAACGAACAATATTCCGTGGGGTGTAAGAAGCTTGATCACATAAATCTCGGCTAACACTGTTGCAGTTTTCCTCGGGCTGTAGGTGCTAGCTCAGGAGCGAGTCACTCACTTGCAGGAGTACAGACTGAACTAAGTGCCCATTATAGGCGTGCAACGTATGACCCTTAATAGAATAACATTTTCTGACAGTTTCCAATGAATAGCAATTAGTGAGGATTCTGTACCAAATAAGTAAAAGAGGTGAGCTGGTTGCTTGGTTCTACCACACCTTCTTAAAGGAGCAAAGAGGTCTTCACACAAAGAAGAACAAAAGTCAATGCAGTTTCAGAGCTGGGTTGCTGAAGTATCAGGAGCCTGAAGCTCAGCTCCTATGGGGTGGGCAGGAGAACCGGGGGAGGCTCCGGTAACTCTGGCAGCAACGGTGTCCACTGCCTCAACAGACGGCGAGTTCTAACACAGAGCACACCTGTAACCATCGCCAACTATTTACAGGCAGGTAGGACATACATAAAAACGTTCATTGTCATTACACACAACACACTCATACGCACGAATATACTCTCGGTGTTATAAGTTAAGCAGAAGCCTATTTGGTAGACTGCAGAGCATTACGGCCTACTGGCTGACATATTCCGAGTCCGGCGTCGCTTCTCCGCCAAGCCAGGCTGTGCAGAACTTTCCCTTTTGAATCGAAACAACCAAGATCATAAAGCTCAATTACCACTGGGAGACACTAATTTGCAGCACAAGTTTCAGCAATGCCAAAGCCCCGCTCCGCTGCAAGTATCTGTTCAAGGAATTTATCTGCCATTTGACAGAAAGCAACCAGTATAGAGAAGAGCTTCTTCTGGGGCTGGAGCGATAGCACAGCGGTAGGGCATTTGCCTTGCATGCGCCAGACCTGGGTTCGATTCCCCAGCATCCCAAATGGTCCCCAAGCACCACTAGGAGTAATGGCTGCAGAGCCAGGAGTAACCCCTGAGCATTGGCGGGTGTAACCCAAAAAAAAAAAAAAAAGAGAGAGAGAGAGAGAAGAAAAAAAAGCTTCTTCTGTTCACTAAAGGCTGGCCATTATGAACCCTCCCTTTTGTATCAGAAGTCCTGGAAAAAAAATTTAGCATGAAATTTTTTTTCCATATCGTCTCCAAAATCAGGAAATAAAGAATCTGGTCACAACACAAAAGGCCACACGGTCCTGTGAGGAAGTTCCCTGCCAGCATTCCTGAGATGCTGGGAACCTTCTGGACAGCCACACCCCAGACTGACCACGTGTTCTCCGCTCCCCTACCCACACCACAACATCACAAAACAAACAGCATCTGTGAGGACATGCCTGTGTATCTTACTGGGAAGCACCCCTTGTAATATAAACCAAGTTAAGGACACCACCAAAGACATTAAATTCATGTTGCATGTCAATTATTCTTCAGTGAGGCTGGAAATAATAAGCGACAAACTGCACAAAGATTAAAGTCTCAATAAACCCAACACTGAATGTTAATAAGTTTCCATCTAATGCAGTGTATTTTGAAGCCTAGCATTAGCTCATTTGCAGAACCTGGGCTAAAGGTCAAATTTCTGCATTTGACATTACCTCCAACTGCAGTCCCTCGGGACCCAGACCGGTTCGGGTTCTATCCTGTTAGCTACCGATGAGGTATATTTAGACATGATGTCTTTCTTCCCCCACTAGACACGGGAAAAACACATGCACACTAATTCAAGCAAAAAGTACGTGACATTGTGTATAAAGTACAACGTGGTGTGCAGAGGACAGAAAGGAGAATACAGGTCAGCAACCTTACAAGAGAAGCGGACTGCTTACAAGGGACTCCCTTACAAGGAGACTGAAGACTTGAAAGAAGAAATCTGACACAGATAACAGCAGTGGGGGAGGCAGGGAAAAAAGACATTCCAAGAATTTCCCCAAATACTGATAAACAGGTCAAATTCCTTGGCACAGGAAATCATTTCATACCAAAAGGTTTCCAGATTCCAACTAGTGGCTGAGCTGTAAAAACACTGCTCACAATGAGGCCTCGAGGAGCAAGGGGCTGTGGCCACGCGTTTATAATAGCACCATCCCTGACATTTAGAACTTACACTTCCCTTTTAAATTTGACCCCCCACATAAACTGCAAGCATACACCCATACTTCAGAAATAACGTGTGCGACACAGAGATATGCAGGAAACCAGAAAAGGAAAAAACCAATTTCGTAGTCCCAGGACACGCTTACAACAGATTCCAAACAAGCTTCCCTGGAAATGAGAAGAATCCAGGAACTGTCATCTGAGCAGGAAGATGCCGAGTGACCCGCCCTCCCTCCGGACACACACAGTAAGCAAACCTACAAGCAGATCAAAGAACTTTTAGGATTCCAGGTGTGAGCCTTTTGGACAGGCTTTTCCTCTCATCTGTGTCTTCTCAAAGGAATTATCTGGGGTTTTACTGGTTACGGTCAGTGCAAACTGTGTCACGATGAGGGGAAAACCAAGTCCTTTCTCCGAGTCCTGTTGCTCCCAGCCCTGTCCAAACATGCGTTTCACCAATTTCACAAACTGGATAGCTGGCTGAATGCCGGGCAAATCCATCAAAATACTGATCTATTTTCCGATACATTAGTAGAACCAGTGGTTAGACGTTCTCTCCACTTGGGAGAAATGATCAGTAGAAAACTTACACTTGTCAAAATTCTTAACCTTTAAGTGCGCCAACATTAGTCTATTTTATTGTTTGTCTTTTGGGCCACACCCAGCGGTGCGTGAGAGCAACTCACAGCTCTTTGCTCGGGGTCCTCCCTGGTGTGGGGACCAGCAGGGGCAAGCCCAGGCCTTCTCCAGACAAAGCGTGCTGGACAGCCCTCTCCCCCCATTCATTTAGTCATAGTGCCCCTACCCAACTGTTTTTCCTTCACTAGAAAAAAGGAAAAAGAACACGGCAATGTGAACAGTGACAATAGGACCTTGAATGTCTGAAAAGTCTTCCCTGGGATTTCAAAATGGCTTGGCTGCTGACTGAACCAGAGAGGGCGGCCTATTCCCATCAAGAGCCTAATTCCTCCTTCCTGAAGTGGCTGTGACAGAACAAGAAGAGAACCCTTCCTCGAGAGGACCGGAGGCGAGCAGAGGCTCTCCATCTTGCTGCAGCGCCACTTCTATACCTAAGACCGCCAGCGCGGTGTTGTCTGATTACCTGGGGATTTTTTTGTTTGATCTTGATTGCACTGAGTGAGGCTGTCGGGCAGCAGAGGTGATGAAGGCAAAGACATCGACACCCCTTTGGCCAAGCTCACCCTGTAGGTGTCCTCTGCTGTGGCAAGGCTGCTCACAGGACAGTCGCCGCCATGACCAGGGGCCGTGGGGAGAGTCTCTGCAGCCAAGTCACCTGGAGCAAAGAGAAAGAACCATTGGTTAGACGTTGACGATATCTATCGTGGTGCACACACGTTACTTACCAAGGGTGTCATGCTTTTCTGTTTGGGGCCATGTATGGCATATATGGCAGTGCTGGAGAAATGCAGTGCCCAGGACTGGACTCAGGACTCCCGCATGTGATGCAGTACAGTGCTAGACTCAGGACTCCCACACGCCAAGTTGAAGCTGCTGGGGAGATGCAATGTCCAAGACTGACTCAGGGACCCTGCAATGAGTGTGAAACTGCTGGGGAGATGCAGTGCCCAGGACTGACTCAGGACTCCCGCTACGTGAGTGTGAAGCTGCTGGGGTGATGCAGTGCCTAGGACTGAACTCAGGGCTCCCACACATGGTGCAGTACTCAGGACTGACTCCAGGCTCCCATACATGAGTGTGAAGCTGCTGGGGAGATGCAGTGCCCAGGACTGAACTCAGGGCTCCCACACATGATGCAGTGCCCATGACTGACTCAAGGATCCCGTACCTGAGTGTGAAGCTGCTGGGGGAGACACAGTGCCCAGGCCTGAACTCAGGGCTCCCACACATGATGCAGTGCCCATGACTGACTCAAGGATCCTGTACCTGAGTGTGAAGCTGCTGGGGAGATGCAGTGCCCAGGACTGAACTCAGGCCTCCCACACATGATGCAGTGCTCAGGACTGACTCCAGACTCCCACACATGAGTGTGAAGCTGCTAGGGAAATGCAGTGCCCAAGACTGACTCAGGGCTCCCACACATGATGCAGTGCCAGGGCTGAACTCAGGGCTCCCGCATGTGATGCAGTGCCCAGGACAGACTCAAGGCTCCCACACATGAGTGTGAAGCTGCTGGGGAGATGCAGTGCCCAGTGTTCCTGCACATGATGCAGTACCAGGGCTGAACTCAAGACTCCTGTATGTGATGCAGTACCAGGACTGCACTTAGGGCTCCTGAATGTGATGCAGTACCAGGACTGTGCTCAAGGCTCCTGCATGTGAGGGTGAAGCACGCACCCAGCCCTCTGAGCCACTTCCTGGCCCAAGAATTTTATTCTGAGAGTAGGATGCATTCCTCGGACAGACTTTCCATATAGAACATGTGCACACTGAATGATTTAACATTTCTATCTTTACCACTTAGCACAATTATCCTGACAGAAAATTCAAGTTTTCTCCACTCGTGCATTCGTGAATTCTACCTCATGCCCTTTCTTGTACCATTGTCAACCAGTCTGGTTTCATTCCTAACAACTGGTCCGGAGGCTGGATGAAAATCAGGGCTAGATGATACGAACAATCCACAAGGAGCTGTGACCGAAGTCCAAGTAAGGTCAGGAGGGTGCAGCGTTTATTACTCGGAGCTGCAGCAGGAGCTGGAAAGACCAAGACTGTTTCGGAACTCTCTGGCCTGCCTCTATCTCTCCGGTAAGAATGACCACAGCGCTGGGAGCGGACGCCCAAGCAACGTGCAGCACACACCAGGTCCGTCCTTCTCCCACTCCAACTAGCCTGGGCCACAGAGATAATCCAGGCACGAGGCCCCTGTCCTCGTGTGGAGACCCTGACTCTGTCTCCAAGCACTACAAGAACGAATCCTGAGACCCGACCAGAAACAGCTCCTGAGCACCACCAGGTCTGACCTGAACCAAATCAGAACCACCCAACCCAGACCCTGAGTCACGGCGAGAACCCACGGTTTTCTTAGCAGGTTCCCGTGCTGTTCGGTTCCTACAAGCACAAGCTTACTACGGTATGACTTCACATGCTATAGCAGGCAGATGCTAAGAAAAAGAAATAGAAAGATGTAATTTAAGCACAGAGAGTACACAAAGAGAGTGTGTAGGCTCAGACCAGGCTCTCCCGAGGGGGAAGGGGGATTGAGCCGGTCCCACCTTCTCAAAAGAACAGGTTCTCCGACTGCTCGTCCCCATCGGCACCTGTAGTAGCGTGATGTTTATGTACCAAGAAACTGCTGAGGAAGCACAAGGAGAGAAGGTCAAACATTACCCGAATGACTACAAAGCTTCAAGCTCTAAATTACAGGCGGCAGAACTGGGAGATTTAAAAGTTTCCACAAGAGAGCAAATGTGCCGCTCCGACAACAGTTAAGCAAGTGGCCCTCACCGTGCCGGGCTGGAAAATCCAAGGTCTGACTTTTAATTGAAAGCTGTCTAGTCGGGTGGGAACTCAGCATTTGCAGGCCTTTATAGGCGAGGCTCAAGAAGGACACGATCCAGACCGTTAAGCTCCAAACTGCGTCCTTGTCCACGTTTTCAAGTCAGACGGCTCAGGGAAGCAAGGAGCTGCCCTTTCCACAGCCAGGGAGGTGGGAGGGTACTTTACAGCAGCAAACAGCTTCATGCCTGACTCTGAAAGGTAACTGGAAACCTGCAGGCTGACAGCAGGAATTCATGGCTGCCTTTGCAACAGGCAGCGCTGGCGAGGAAAGAAGGGTAACTTTCGGCTCAGCCGGACCAGCCAAATGGAAGGGCTTTTAAACAAACCAGGCAGAGTAACTAAAGATGTATCCCTAGATTCTGGAATTTGAACAATCAAAATAATCAGGGACTCCTGACTAGACTCTTAAAAGAACAAGAGCATTCATGCAAACACCTAAGACATATCCCACGCCTGGCCCTGAAGAAGGGAAGTAGACAGAACCCGCCAGACGCCGGACCCCAGAGGACAGCCCTTCCTTACTCTGAGCCTTCGAGTAAGGCGCTACTGCCGACTCCCGGGAGGCAGGTGTTTTCTTTCTTTTTGTTGTTTTGGGTCACAACCAGCGATGCTCAGGGGGTTACTCCTGGCAGGGCTCAAGGAACCCTACGGGATGCCAGGGATCAATCCTGGCTAGGGCCGCATGCAAGGCAAACGTTCTCCCCGTTGTATGATCGCTCCAGCCCCAAGGCAGATTTCTTATACCACTGCCATGAATGAGCTGCAAGTGTTTCCGAAAACAGATCCTTGGTGTTGTGAGCCAAGGCAGGCAGTTTCCCAGTTGCCCCTGCTTCAGCTGTCTGGTAACGAAGCGCGTCTTAAGGCAGGGTCGGGTGCCACTATGGCTGAATGCCCGCTATGCTGAGCGGACTTAAAAAAGAAGCGGCACATTTATTAATCTAGTCCACCACGGGCCGTCCTAAGCAGTCCCCGTCATGGTTCTCATCTCCAGAGTGCAAGCGGGGACGCGCCCCACAATACTGGCGCCTGGTCACTCACTCTTGATGTTTAGGACAGGCAGCACACGCGACCCAAGGAGAGCCTCTGCAGACTTGTGGCACTGCTACCGCTCCACGTTTTCTCTGAGATCTGGTGAGCAGCCCCGGGACGCCGCCGGCAGGCAGTGGGTCTGCGCCAGGCACTGACTTTCTACTCATGCCTGAGTATTTCCGACCTAAGCCAAAACAAGCAGGTAAAGCCCAGATGTCAAATCCCTCAGTCTGAGTGAAGACATGATACGGGGACCCACATCTAACGTGACAGCACCAGGAGTAAAATGTAAAGCTCTTTTCTAAGAAAGCGCTCCTTACAACGCGCAGAATCCCCAGGGTGATGAACGGCAAGAGGGCTCAATTCTCAATGAGAAACCCTGCTCATAAACTTGGTTTCTACCGAGCAAAGCAAATATTTTCGTTAACTGAAAGGGGATGAGCTTCCAAAGCACGCCGTCACCATGAGGAGCCTCTTCAGCAGCTGCAGCCCACACTCTGATTTTATGGGGTCTGCCACGAAACGGAGCTGGGGTCTGGGAAGGAGGGGCGTCTATTTTAAGTGTATTTTGACATCTCACTATAGTATCAGACCCAAACACGTTGCTCTATTGGTTGGATTTTCAAAGGCAATTAAGAATACCCGACTCCGGCTTCCTTTTTTAGAAAGACATACCGCAGGGGAGCAGCTTTATGTGTGACAGGCAGCGCAAAAGCAAGTGGGGGATCTGCGGCTTCGAGGCTGGAGACGGCCCTTGGCAGCCTGGTGCATAGCTGCACAAGGCAAAGGAGCTCGGGTCAAAGGAAGTGCAAGTGTATCGCCATGACGCCAGCGATGGAGAATGAAAGTCTCTCCGGGGCATCCACCAGGCACACAAGATCGGTGCTGGGCAACGCAACACCAGAAACGATCCCGTTGATTTAACGTTCCTCGGCAGATGCTTAGAAAGGTTTAACGGGAATTAAAAACATTTCACTGCACAATCAGCATGGCTGGTGCTCTTCTCACAGCCGGGACTAGACGTTTTCCCCTTTACCCGTGACCTATTTATTCCCACCTCTACTGAGTGACAGAAGTACCCTTCAGTTTCCCGGCTGCAGCAGGGAGGGGGAGGCCCTCTCCAGAGTAAAGAAACCCTGTTATCCCCAGCCGCCTCTTGTCCTATTGACAGAGTTTCCCAGAACATTTATGCCCACGGACGCTGGCATCCATCTCCAGGTGCTTTTCACCTCAGGGATGAGGCGTCCCAACTGCACCGACTAGCAGACAGGAAGCCGGGGCTTGCGGGTTAAGATGAGAAACTGGGCCTCCGTCAGAACAGCTCTGCCAAGTCCCCAAACCCGCCAGCTCAAGTTCTAGCATTTTCATAACTCTATGTGCTTAAGAGCTTTACCTTGCAGCAAAGTGACGTCCCCTAAACAGACCTGGATTTTAGTGAGTTCAATGTGTAAGAGGGCAGTGTATTTTTGTGGTAAAATCAAGCTTTGCCTGTCATATGCAGTTTCTATCATTCATATGCAAATATATACCTACCCTTTATTTTTGGTTTGGGGCCACATCCAGAAGTGTTTGATGGTTCTCTCTACAACTGCAAGCACTTAGGTCTTACAGGATCTCCCCAAGTCTAGCCAGAACGACTGATGATTAAAATGCATATTCTAAAAGAAAACTTGAATGTGTCCAAGGAAGCAATTTTCTAAAACCTTAGTCACGTGGTCATGACTAAGTCTCAAACAGTACAAGGCTGAGAAAGCTAAAGTCAAGTAGAGAAAAAAGCGTGGCCAACCAGACCAGTTTATCCCTTTGTCATTAAATGAAAACAAAAACGAAACTAGTGAGTAGTACCTCCACAGCTTTACTTTTGTTTTGTGTTGGCTTTGGGCTACACTGGGAGATGCTCAGGGGTTACTCCTGGTTCTAAACTTAGAAATCACTTAGAGGTACGTGGGGGAACTTATGGGCAGCTGGGGGTTGAACCTGGGTCACACGGCTTTCCTCTTCAGAGCAGTGGTATAGAAACAAAAGTACTTTATCTCCACATGGATGAGTGAGCAGGCCCACACCTCCTCTCTAACTGCCAGAGGTCCCCCTTAAGGCACAGTCTATGCAAGAAGCGTTTCCAGGACATAAGAATACAAAGAACATAAAGATTAAAGAAAATAAAGCTCCAGAAAAACTCCCATTTCCAAGCCCTAGTGGGGAACTTATTTTAATAAATCCCTTTAAGACACAGAAGCTCACACGACAGGTATTTAAGCGCTTCCTCCCCATGAAGCTCTGACCTGTACACCCACCCTGGTTAGCAGGTGCTATTACACCCCTCTGCTGAGGGGGAAATTGAGGCACAGACAGTCACTGAGCATCCTGCCGAAGGCAGCACGTGGGCCACCATGTTCTCAGTGTCACCTGGACCCTGCTCCTGAGAGGACCCCTGGGATGAGATTTTGCACGTGGCGCCATCTCGTGGGCTGAACAGGGAGAACCACAAATAGAGTATGTCGGTCCCACAAGAAGCCTGTCCCTCGCTGGTCTCACGCAGCACCAGTCCACGCGAGAAGCAACCGGTTCCCCGTTTACTTCCCCCTTCCATGCTGGCTGCTTAATTAGCTCCACCGCACTCCTGGAACACTCCATCTGGGAGCTGAGGGCCCAGCGATCATTAATTTTCTTTCAGTCACACCTTATGCTGTCACCAGCAAGTGAAGTGGCTCAGACAGAGACGTGCAGGCATCCAGCACCCTGAGCACGGTCTTCTCACGTCACTCCATACTGTAACCCATTAACCCTTGCAGCCACCAGGACCTGCTGTCTCGGCTGGGCCGGCGCTGACTATGGCCACCCGGGCATGCGAGGCTGGCAGTGCCCAGGCCTGGATGAGGCCTAAAGTAGCTGAGCAGATCAGGCTGATGTATGAAAATTAGCCCTGGCTGCGATCTCCTTGGAATTCATATTCGGCGTTCTCCATTCGTGATGTACTCATCAGCCAGGACCTGGCTGGGTTGCCTATAAATCCCCTTGGAATTCATATTCAACGTTCTCTGTTGGCAATATACTCATCAACCAGGACCTGGCTGTGTTGACTTTAAATCCCCTTGGAATTCATATTCAAAGTTCTCTGTTGGCAATATACTCATCAACCAGGACCTGGCTGTGTTGACTTTAAATCCCCTTGGAATTCATATTCAAAGTTCTCTGTTGGCAATATACTCATCAACCAGGACCTGGCTGTGTTGACTTTAAATCCCCTTGGAATTCATATTCAACCTTCTCTGTTGGCAATATACTCATCAACCAGGTTCCCAGGTCCTGTCTGCCCCAGACACGTGACTCTGTGGTTCTGCTGTGAGTTCAGCTCAGGCTTCGCAGCTCTTTCCCAGGCCTGCATAGGAGGCAGCCGGGAGACCCTTCCCATCGGGGTTCTTTTAAATGTGTGGAAAACAGCCCAGTATTGGCAGGTATTGGCAGGCAAAGCTCCCCAGGTGCTGCTACCGTGTGGCTGGGACTGAAATCACCAAGGCAAAGATGGGGTCAGACACCTTGGAAATGTCTGATTTCCTATTACAAGATATTAAAGGGAAAGAAACTAAGTTCAGAGTTTAAGAAAAAAATTATCACAAGCAAGTGTATACTTAAAAACAAAAACAAAGAAAGAAGCTTAGCAGGATACAGTAGTAGAGAGGTTTTCAAAGGAATCAGAGCCTGTTTACTCATAGGTTGGTGGAACCAGTCCCAGGAACTGGATAATTTAACCAACCAAAAAAAATTTTTTTTTTTTTTTTTTTTTGGGTCACACCCGGCAATGCTCAGGGCTACACCTGGCTCTGCACTCAGGAATCACTCCTGGCGGTGCTCGGGGGACCATATGGGATGCGGAATCGAACCCAGGCCGGCACAAGCCGGCGCGTGCAAGGCAAATGCCCTACCCGCTGGGCTATCGCTCCGGCCCCGACCAACCAAAATTTATTCGCACACTTCTGGGGACTCAAAGTCCAAAACCTAACTTTCAGGCAAGGCCATGCTGTCTCTGAACGCTCTTGGGAGACCCCAATCCATGCCTGTCTCCAAGTCTGTGCTACCTGCAGTGCTTGGTGCTGCCTGTGAATGCAAAAACATCACTACGACCCGGCCTCTGTCGCGTTCCTCCTGGCATCCCCGGCTTGTCTGCAGACGCTGGTCATCATGGATCAGGGCCACCCTAAACCAGAGCTATCTCATTTTCACCTGATTACAGCAACCAATACCCTATTTTCAAACAAGGTCACTTTCATAGGTCTATAGGGGCTAAGACTCTAGTGAGTCTTTGGGTTCTCGACTCAACTCACGATACTTCTCTCTCCAGCCCCCAGACCAAGAGGGAGGGCAACACCTCCACAGCAGGCAGCAGGCAGCAGGCAGCAAGGGCCAAACCCTATACAACGAGACCAGGCTTTCTATTAAATATAAGATCAGGGGCCGGAGCAATAATCCAGCGGGTAGGGCGTTTGCCTTGCACGCTGCCGATCCAGGTTCAATCCCTGGCATCCCATCTAGTCCCCTGAGCACCGCCAGGGAGTAATTCCTGAGTGCAGAGCCAGGAGTAACCCCTGAGCATTGCCAGGTGTGACCCAAAAAAAAAAAAAAAAGAAAGAAATATAGGATCAACCTAAATGTGTTCTCAGATACTCAAAAGCTCAGAAAACATACAGCCCAGACATCCTTGAGGAAAACAAGAAAGTTACTTAAAAAAAAAAAAAAGCAGCTAAAGAGTAGGCACATCATGATTAAAAAAGCAATAAAAAAAAAATTTCAAATCCAGCTTTCAAGCACTTCGCTCACTGGCCTGGTTCTGCTCTCGCTTCCTCTCATCCGGGAAACGCAGCTCCTGAACCAAGTCGTTCACCCCGGGGCGCACAGACCCCTAACAATGGCGCTCTGTGCAGCAACGAAAACATGAGTCTGACCCGGGGCACGGACAGAGACCTTCTCCCCCTCCTGCTCCCGCCCTCCCAAACTCGCAGATTGGCACAGAACACCACAATGATCATCTTCATTGCCAGCGGCGTGAAGTTAAACAGGGATAAACTAGAGTTTACATATGATCAACATTTTATAAGACACATGTAATAAACACACAAATCAGTATATATGAGCTATTGTGTGCCTGATACGACAATGGAAAAATATGCACGTGCCCAAGCTATAAATTTGGTAAAAATGTTGATAGATTTTTTAAATTTTTTTTATTTTATTTATTTTTTTTTTGTTCCCCCAAATTTTATTACACCATTTTAGACATACAATTGCAAGATGCTCATGCAGAGTTCTGGTTCCACAGCGTTCCAACACCCAACCCTCCACCCAAACCCATCTCCCATCACCAATGTCCCCACCTCCCTCCCCCTCCCACACCTCAACTACTTGGCGGGTTCTGCATGTCCTCTCTCTCCTCCCTGTCTCTCCCTCCCACCAAAATTTCCTGCACATCGTGGAATGCAGTGGATTAAAGGTCATTACTGTTTCCACTATTTTGATGAACCGCGTGGCCGCAAGCGGCGCGCGACCTGGGCTTGAACTGGTTTTGCTCTGTTAATCTGGTCATGAGGCAGTGTTCCAGCGTCTGGACAGCAAAGGTGGTAGCTAGTGTGGTGGGCGAGTCTCATCCAGCTGCTTCGGGACCCCCGGAGGTGATGGGCCCACTCCCAAAACCCATCTGCCCTCCCGAGGCCCCATGGTCAGCTTAGCCGGGGAAAGCGGGTTCCAGCTTCCCCAGGAGCGTCCGAGGCCTGCATGCTATGGCTGGTCGCCCCAGGGAAGCTCAATGTTGATAGTTATTTGGGGAGGCAGAGAACTGGGGGTAAGACCCAGCAATGTTCAGGGCTTGGCATTCAGCAGTGAGCCCTGGCAGTGCCAGGGAGAGAGATGTGGCGATGCTGGAGACTGAACAGTGTCTGCGTACGAGGCCAGAGCCTTAGCGCTTACTGCCACAGGGGCGGAACCCTCATGGGTTCTGTGTCTTTTGTTTTCCCGTGGTGGGGGTAGGACGGGCACACACCTGGTGCCGCTCAGGAGCTTCCTGGCTCCGTGCTCATGAGTGAACTCCAAGATATGTGAGGATGGGCGGCGTGGTGCCAGCAATGGAACCAAGTTCAGTAATACAGAAAGCAAGCACCTAATCTACTGTCTTATCTCTGCAAACACAATGCACCTTCTTTCAAAAGTGAAACAAAACATTTTACAAGTTGTTGCTTTTAAGCCTCAGTGGTGTTCAGGGCTTACTCCTGCCTCTGTGCTGGGAACCACATGTGATGCCAAGGATCAAACCGGCCGACAGCGTGCAAGGCAAGTTCCTTAACCTCATGTACAGTTCATTGTCTCTAGATAGTTATTCTTTGCTTCTGAGACAGACAGACAGACAGACACACACACACACACACACAGATGGACAAGGTTGACAGGCAGAAGAATGAAAAGTTAAAGGAACAGTCTCCAAAAGAATGACCCCAAAAAGGGTAGAAAAGGATAGAAAGCTGGACAGTGACTGCAGAAATGGGCTGGACAAGGGCACCCCAGGTGGAGAGGTATGTGGTGGGCAGTGTCCCGACCCTGTGGTGTACAGCTCTTCTCAGGGGCATGGAAACACCCGCATTTCCCTCTTCCTTTCACATTTTAGGGTGACAAATACTGTGACTTTTCTATAACGATGTCTTTGTAAGATAAAACATACCTTACCTCCAATCAAACTTTTTCTTTTTAAATAACACTCTCAGACTATCTTATTTTGCTTCCTAGGTGTCCAGAAAGCCTGTCTGGTCAGCGTCCAGGAGCCGCTTCCTCGGCACAACAGCTCACTTCTCCTTCCGCTCAACTCTGCCCTCTGGTTCAACGCAACCCCTGGCGCAGACAACCCTACTCTCCCTAGCACATGCCACCGGCGCCATTTGTCCTCCAGGCTTCGGCGATGCCAGGTGTAATGCCTACTAACTGCTCCGCAGCCTATGATTGCTCTGAGAGGCAAATTCTTCTTGAAACCGCCGGTGACTCCAGACCCAGTTTCTCACGTTCAACACACGTGAAGGATTCTCATCGCCTATTTTCTCGGTACTCTGATTTCTCTGATCGAATTCCCATCTCCCTTCCTCTGAAACTTTTCAAAAACAAGAACAAATATTTCCTGTTAGTTGGTTTTAACAAACAGATTTCCGCTTTTCAGAGAATTTTCTTGGGGATGCAAGAGCAGGGCCACCAACATGCTCTTCTCAGTGCCACGATTGGCGCCCTGGAATCTGCAGTGAGGGAGCCCTGGGGGCTGCAATGACCCACTGGACACCCAACTGCTAAAGCCATTCTTCATTCCAATCACGCCCCACCACCACGATGGCTGCTGGTGCTCGGTGAGCCTGGTGCCTGGTATTAAGTTCTCAAGGAGTATGCCAGGATTTACTATGCATGCACGCTGGTGAATTTATCCACCCTAGCAATGAGGATGATAGGCTAGACTTTACTTTCAACAGGCAGGTATCTTGTTAAACACTTTAGAACTATTTGCACTGGCTTATCTACCCATCTTATTTCATTTGAAGTAGATAGTCATTGCTCCTTTGTTAAAGGTGCAAAAGGGAAGTTTAGACGGTGACTGAGTCATCTCCTGTCGGTGAAGACCTGGACACCAATCGTCTGAGCCCACAACCGAACTTTAAATCCTAGCTGCACACTAGCCTGAGCCCCCCCACATGGCGACTCCCTAACCAAAGCCAACTGAGCACGGAGTGCTGTTTCATGGGTGTTTAAGGAAAACTCTGCCATCCACGGATAATTTAGCAAGTCATGCATTGCCGAATGATAGTCATCGGGAGCGTTCTGTCATGTTGGACATGCTGACATTTTGGGGGTGGAAAAATAAGTGGAGGGGAAAAGATTTTTTAGAACAATACTGCTAGCACACCACCCCCTCACTAACTACTCAATTCCAAACCCTGACAGTCCCCAAAGCAAAGCTGTCTGCCAACAGGCCTCATCATAGGAGCAAGGGGGAAGCTATCGTTTATCTTCCTTTCAATTCCCTACAAGGAAAACGGGAGCTGAACTCCTGGGAGGAGAAACATCTCTCCAGGCGTGCACTTAGCTTCTTCCCCACACTGAAAAAAAATCAACATAAAACAACTCAATACACCTAGAAAGCAAACTAAAGTGTGGACTAGTGCTTTTTAACAATACTCTTTCAGGCCCGGTTGAGAGGCAGGGAGAGAGAGAGAAAATATGTTGACTTCACAATTTTTCACATCTGTTGTTTCATTTGCTATATTCCGATTCTACCAACACACCACCACCACCACCACAAAAAAAAAAAAAGTGGATCATTGTTCAGTTTTCCAAACAGGAGCCTCAATGACATGTCTGGCAGAATATCTTAGCAACAATGTCAATATTGTCTCACCACTGCTAGCCATATTAACATTCCACCCTAATCATGATTTCTCAAATATAAAATGGAATGTGAGGTACTTCATTCATTCTCTAAGTCTCACTCTGGGAAAATAGCCACTAAAACAATGTCTATGGAGGCTGCATGCGAATTATCATTAACATTCTAATCAAAACCTATTCTTAGTTGTAACTTACTTATTTGGATAACTCATGTGCAACTGTGATCATAAGCAAAAAATGGATCAGGAATCAGAAGAAACACAAGAACCAAATTAAAAACACTGACAGGGCCGGAGTGATAGCACAGCAGGCAGGGCATTTGCCATGCCTTGGACAATATTGGCCAACCCATGTTCGGTTCCCGGCATCCAATATGGTCCCCTGAGCAACACCAGGAGTAATTCCTGAGCATCACAGGGTGTGATGCAGAGAGAGAGACAGACAGACAGATAGATGATAGACAGACAGATAGATGACAGACAGACAGATAGATGACAGACAGACAGACAGACAGACAGACAGACAAAAACACTGACAAATCAGTTTGATCAAAACCTGCCCCTTGCATTTCTATAATGAAATCCATTCACTCGTATGCTTGGGCAACTGTATTCCAAGGTGATCTTTATAAGGCTGTCGAAAACAAGGTTAACTAGATCATGAGGAGTTCTTCTTCCACAGAGTTCCCAAAGATTATACGCAAACCTCTGCCATGGCTGGCTGGGACCCACCCTGCAGAGAGAAGCAAATTAGCAGACCAGTAGCTCCCAACACTGGCCTCTCTCAAGAAAAATTTTTTTAAATCACAGAAACTTGGGCTAAAGATATAGAGGGCGCCTGCCTCACCCATATGGGGTCCAGAGTGCAATCCCATCCACTAACAAGATAAATACAACACCTCAAATAAACAAGAAAAAAAAAACAACCAGAAGCTTGAACCCCAGCCGAGGGGGTGATTCCGCTGATAAGGTGGTGATCTGAGGGTCCCCAGTGGTCTAGCCAGATTCAGGAACGTCTAGCTCAGAAGTGATTCAGATGATGAGGCAGTAATCTAAGGGTTGCCCAGTGAGCTAGCCAGATTCAGGAACGTTTAGCTCAGAGGTGATTCAGCTGATGAGGTAGTAATCTAAGGGTCCCCCAGTGATCTAGCCAGATTTAGGAATCTCTAGCTCAGAGGTGATTCAAATGATGAGGTAGTGATCTGAGGGTCTCCCGGTGATTTAGGCAGATTCAGGAATCTCTTAGCTCAGAGGTGATTCAGTGATCTAGCCAGATTCAGGAACGTCTAGCTCTAGAGTCTAGGCTTTAGACTAATGTTTCTCAGCTCTCTCAATTTGTATGATCTGCCCTATCTTTTTTTTTCCCCTGAAGCATGGGAAGGTACCACTCCTGATGATGCCCAGGGCTTATTCCTGGCACTCCCTGTGAGTTCAGGGGGCCATATAGGTTGCTGGCAATTGAACCAGGGTCGGCCATGTGCAATGCAAACTCCCAACCCCAGCCCTAAGCCGGCCCCATCCTGTCCTTGTTTCCTTCCTATGACCCGTCCTACCTACTAGGTTAGCCGCTTAGGCTATGGTGGAGTCCACCCCTGTGAAGTCCAGGTGACAAGTGAATTGCGCAGGTACCCCTTGAATGCCCATCTCTCCTCACATACAGGAAAGCCTCTTGGTGGCTGGGCAAGTCCTTGCGTTCCTTCTCCCACATTCCTTCTCCCTTCCTTCTGGCAAGCACACACCCTCCCAGACCAACTCTGTCTCCAGCACTCGCTAAAGCCAGGTCTACCACCACTGCTCTCGTCACCAGTACTCCACGCTTCAGCCTGCCCCGCCCTGAGGGAATCTAACTTAAGCAACTCAGCTGCTGTGGGGCTCTCAGAGACATGGGGTTCGAATCCCAGCTCTGCCACTTAGCAACTGCGAATTTTGAAGCCACTTCTTTAACCTCTACTGATATTAGAGGGTGTCACTCAACATGTGCTTTGGCATCCACAGTCTAATACACAGTAAACTTATGAAGGCGACTTTAATTGGCACTTCCGTATCCTCTTCCCCAGAAGATTCACTTTCTGATTTAACAACTTGAGAAGGAAATTTCGGACGCCCTTCCCTGAAACATTTGTGTTTCAAAGATTCATGTTATAGATTTATCTATTTCTATCAATGTATCTTAACTTCTTGTTTAATGGGAAGTTCCCAATCCAAAGGATACCATGAGGTGAAACAAAACAGTTCGGCATTTTCAGCATTATTGTACTTGAGGATTAAGGGCTTTATTCTCGCCTCTCCTTTATGGTCTCTTTGGGGCGGGGTGGATCTTTGGTTTTTAGTTTTGCTTGACCCTCAGTTATTGTTTGACAGAGATGACTACCTTTATTTCCTAGGGAAGAAAACCGAGATTTAAAAAAGTTGAAACAACTTGTTCTGAAAGAACCAGTAAGTTGATTCAAAAGTGGAAATCTTGTATTTCCCAAATGCAAACAGAAGCACTTACTCATCTTTCACATGCTGCCTCTATAAATCGCAAGGAATTCAAAATACTGCCTTGGTTGTCCAATAACCATGGTAACAAATGGATGGAGGGGGAAATCTCCAGAATCTCCGAGCTTCAGATTCTTAGAACAAAGAATACCACTTAAAAGGTGTAATTAGAGCCTAAGCACCAAAGCTCCAGCTTCAGTGAGTACAGTGAGTACGGTGCTCGCCTTGCAAGCGACCAACCAGGTCCGATCCCCAGAACTTGAATATGGTGCCCCACGTCCTGCCAAGAGTGATCTTTGAGGGGTCGGAGTGATAGCCCAGTGGGTAGGGGCGTTTGCCTTGCACGCGGCTAGCCCATGCTGGCCGGGTTCTATCCCCGCATCCCATATGGTCCCCGAGCACCGCCAGGAGTAACTCCTGAGTGCAGAGCCAGGATAAACCCCTGAACATTGCCGGGTGTGACCCAAAAAAGCAAAAAAAAAATTTTTAAAAAAAGAGTGATCTTTGAGCACAGAGCCTGGCGTGATTTCTGAGAACCATGGGCTATAGCCCAAATGCTTAAAAAAAAAAAAAATTAAGCATCAAACTCATACACACAAAGCTAGAGATAGCTGACCTCCCTGGGAAACCTCCCAACTGATTTTCAACCCCCAACTCAGAGAATCAAAACAAAGTTCTTTACCAAACTCTTATCATACATGAACGATGGGAGGGTGCTTGCCTTGCATGCAGTCCACCGGGTTCAATCCCTAGCACCACGTAATGTACCTGAGCCCAGCCAAGAGTGACCCCTGAGCACAGAGCCAGGCATGAACCCTGAGCACTGCCATGTGCGGCCCCAAAACAAAGCAACAGCAATAAAAACAAACAAAAAGCACACAAGTATGGCTTAGATATATTTGTAAGACTCTATAATTCAAACTTAAATATGATACACATTTGATTTGCTTGGAACTCTGGCTAAAAGCAACCAATGGTTAACCACTTACCAAAATATTAATCAAGTACTAAACCTAATGGGGAAAAAAATCAACAAGTGGCACAGAGAAAAAGAATTCCATTTTAATTTTTAACAAATACTTACATAATACACCCCATGTGCCAAGCATGGGTTTAATCATTTATAAATATTACCTTATTTAATCCTTGTTAAGTGACCCATGAGGCATAGAAAAGTAATTTGCTCCAGTTCAAAAAACTGGCAAGCCCTAGATTCAGAATACAAAACTAGGCAACATGGTTTCAGACGGCAAATAAACATAAAAGTGTATTTTAATTCATTGTACAGAACTGCATAATTAAAACAAGATACAGCGTGCCGGCCGAAGCTCAGAGGGCCAAAGCAAATGCTGTTGACCAAGGAGGCTCCGGGCTTGATCTCCCCAACTCACAGGATCTCCCCTGGGAACAACCTGCCCGCATGCTCCCCAAACACACACACACACACACACACACACACACACACACACACACACACACACACACACACACACACACACACACACACACACACACACACACACACACACACACACACACACACACACACACCCAGCACCATGATGCCTAAAGAAAACACAAATTGCAAGCTTATGTCTATGATACTGGTATTTTAAATATTGAAAGTGGACTTCTTACCCACTTATCTTTCTAAAAAGGTGATTTAATATAATGTAGGAAAATCCAAAATGAACATATGTATGTAGGAGAGTGGCTTTTCTTATAAATGTTCTTACGTGAGCAGAGAAGATTCACTGTAACTTGCAACTAACTGTAACCTTGAGAATAAAAGGGTACAGCTATCCATAGGGGAATAATAAAATAAATTATAGGGTATTTTTTTTCCAGTAGGATACTATGCAAACTTTGACTATGTAGTTTTTTGTACTAATGGGGAAAATGTAAAACTCAACAATTCAAATGTAGCTTACAACATAAAACACACCATCAGTGCATTTTCTTAAATGCAGCATGTATATGCATGCACAGCTTTTTGAAACCCGTGAATTCTATCTAGCTGCTACATGTACTGTGTTTGAATGGCTTCAAAAAATGTTTAAATGAATGGACTTACAACAGCTTCAAGGGCATCAAAGAGAAACTGACTTTGAGATCTAAAAAAGCAAAGATAACACAGATATCACTCACCCTGACTGAGTCTGGATTAAAAGGATTGACGGCGGTTTCCCCAGTGTATGCCGTGTTGTCACAGGATTACTTTTATCCGAAACAATTAAGATCCAGTAGATTCCAGGGAACTCTTTTTTACCGCCTCTCTCAACTACTGAGAAGCCTGTCTGTCCCGAAAGGGGAATCATTCGAGTTCCCTGTTATCTGGGTGACCCGCCTACAGCGCAGGCAGACATGCAGTTACTAAACATTTGCTCTTCTAGTCAGGTGAGGCAGTCGCCTCCTCTGAATGAGTCAGACTTTTCTCTCTCCCTAGCTCCGGATGTTGAGCATAAGGCCCAATTTTGGTCAGGGGCCCTCTGATAAACTTCTTTGCAGTATCCCTTTATGTGTGAAATCGTAATTTTTTTTCTCTGCCTTCTGCGACTTTAATGATGAGACCTGCCAAAGAATCTAGAAACTATCCAATTTCTGTTCTCCCAGGGAAGCTAAGTAAGGATCTCAGAAATAACCACTAGGGTGGTGGTGGTGGTGGGGGGGGTTTCAAATATATCTGTAGAATAAGCAAAATGCAGCTCCCAGGGAAAAAGAAATATAGAGAAAATCTTCTATTTCAGGCATAGGATTCCTTCCCTATTTATTCAGTGCATGAAATAAAAAACAATGAGGGGCGGAGCGATAGCCCAGCGGGTAGGGCGTTTGCCTTGCACGCAGCCGGCCCATGCCGGCCCGTTTCGATCCCCGGCATCCCATATGGTCCCCCAAGCACCGCCAGGAGTAATTCCTGAGTGCAGAGCCAGGAGATACCCCTGAGCATTGCCGGGTGTGACCCAAAAAAAGCAAAACAATGAAGCTAGGCAGAGATAAAGAAAATGAACCGGTTGATTCAAACACACACATGGATCCCATTTTGCCCACGTTGCTTTAACTGACTACGTCCTGTTAAGAACTGCTCAAATGCCTCTTTTTCAAATAGCCTCAAAAACATAAGAGACAACTCAACTTCTACATCCTTCCACACCTAAAGTCTTTTATTTATCTCTACTTTTGCTTCGAAGAAAAAAATAAATAAAAGAAAGACATTTAAACATAATGCCTGACAACATGAGCGACGGATAAAGATTTCCGTGAGCAAGAAGAGGGTCATTTATGAAGGAGCAGCTCAGCTCTCTGGAACTGCACTCCTGCGGCTGGATCCCCACTGCGCCCCGGGCACAGCCAGGCAGCTGGCACATGCGGGCAGCCGTCTGCACCCACAGACACGCGCTCAAGGACCTGCTGACTCATCTGAGTGGATTTCATGTTTTTATTTTGATCTCTTCAAAAATAACTTGACTCTACGCCATCAGACTAGCAGATCTCCAGATTCGGTACAAGCATGAAATCTTGGCCACTTGCTACCATCAAACAGGGGCAGCTTCACTATTTGCGAGTTCAGGAGAATTTCCAAAGTGAATTAATAAGCAAACCTTACCACAACAAACCAAGGCTACAACAGGAAAAGAGAAAATCCTGACTGCAGGGTCCTCACAGTTCTGACAGGAAAAAAAAAATTAATTAAAAAGCACAAGGATGCAAGAAGATAATTACTGACAATAAAAGTGGATGTCGCATATTTCAGAAGGCCTACTGATCTCAAAGAAATTCTAATCGCAAATAAACAGTTGACTTAGAAAACTCACCAAAGATTAGAATCCACGGAGCTGGAGTGATAGCACAGCGGATAGGGCCTTTGCCTTGCACACAGCCAACCCGGGTTCAATCCCGGCATCCCATATGGTCCCCGAGCACCTCCAGGGAGTAATTCCTGAGTGAAGAGCCAGGAGTAACTCCTGAGCATTGCCGGGTGTGACCCAAAAAAGCAAAAAAAAAAAAGAATCCACAGATTCCCAACACGAGTAAGACCCACAAGGAAACATGCTCACACATAAGTGGCCACCATATACACTTTTTCTGGCAAAAGATACCAAAAGCGTCTTGCCACGCTCATTTCCTTTCACTATTAATTTGCAGAATTTACATCCTACTAAAATAATCAGAAATTTGGGGAGAGATAGCACAGTGGGTAAGGTAGTTGCTTTTTTTAAATTTTTTAAAAGGGGAGAAGATACATGGAAATGACTTAAATGCACCAAACCAAATCATGTAGGTACAATATAGTATTGAACAATTTTCAAAGACTAAGGGCATTATGTATTTTTAAAAAGCAAAAAAATACAAATTGCTCTGTTCTTTTTATTTTATCAATATTTTCCAAATTTGTATAATGATAGACATTGGTTCAAAGTCCCATCTTTATTCTTTAATTCTCCCAAACCATCTTAAAATTGGCTCAGTATGGCAGGGTAACATTGATGGTCATATTAAACCTCGATCTTTGCCTCCTGCCCCTCAAGGTGTTGCAGGTGTGGCTGCAGTGCCCGGTTGCGTCGGCAGGTGGCAGACAGGAGACAGGCTTGTCTACACCCAGGGCTCTGCCCCATGGGCCCTGGAGGGTTGATGGTCTGACACAGAAAAAGAGTGGGCCCCTGGTTCAACCCAGGACCACGGCAGAGCCTGGCAAGCTACCCGTGGTGTATTCGATATGCCAAAAACAGTAAAAATAATGGATCTCATTCCCAATCAATGGAGATGTTACTGGCGCTCATTGAGCAAATCGATGAACAATGGGAAAACAAGTGATTAAACCTCAGTCATTATATCTGGTGTAGAGACTACTGTCACCTCTTCTACATTTCAGGCAATAAACTACTTAAGTTCTGCTGTGGGAAGAAAAATATCTTGGGCTGTATCTGATACTAATATATAATTCTTGCAATTCTGAGAACTAAACGCACCATCCTAAGGAACCCCACGATGTGCGAGCAGCTGTCTTACTCTACTTAACCTGGAACTTGCCTCCAATCTTGACACGGCCATCAGCAGTTTCAGTAAACTACACGTTCCAGGTGAGCAGCCCAGACCATTCATTACAGCCACTCACGTGCTCGGCTTCTATCAAACACAGCATCCTTCCTGGGTGCCGTGTGCAACAGGACACCACCAACGCTGTCGCATGTCCATCTAGCTCCCAAACTCGCTGGAAAATGGGCAGTTCTCTGGTACAAATAAACTTTGCAGGTCTGGAGACTTAAGAGGCAGCTCAGGTCTTGTACCTGTCTTGCTCTACCCTAACACAGTGTTGTGGTCCCAACAAAGGACAAGCATCGCCAACTCTACACTGGTACCTTGAATGGCTAGTGTGGGATGTGCTGGCACCAGAGAGGATGTGGAGAGAGGAAGAGTGTAGACACAGACCCTTCCTTCTAACTCCATGATTTCAGGTAGAAACAGGGTTTTCCGATGTGATGTTCCGATGTGATGTTCTCCCTCAGGGCTAAGGCTGTCCAACTGGTTACCCGTAACAACCATTCCTACAGGACCAACGTAAGAGCAACATTTCACCCCAAAGAACAGTCAGATCACGTGCCAGAAACAAGTCTGACAACTTAACTGCCCTCTACCTGCTATCTTTGCCAGATCACATGAAATCAAGATTTTTACATATCTGTTGTATAGTAATTAAGTCTCAGAATCCCTCTTTTATAAAATGCAAATATGTCGCATGAAAACAAAAATTTAGGGTGGGAGCAATAGCACAGTGGGTAGAACGTTTGCCTTGCATGCGGCCAACCCAGGTTCGATCTCCGGCATCCCATATAGTCCCCCCAAGCACTACCAGGAGTAATTCCTGAATGAAGAATCAGGAGTGACCCCTGAGCATTGCTGGGGGTGGCCCAAAATGCAAAAAAAAAAATAAATAAATAAATAAATAAATAAAAAATTTAAAAATAAATCAAAATTTACGGGATTTAAGGAAATATGCATGACAAAGCTCTCTGAAAATGATATATAATAAAATTATTTAAATTTGCATAAAATTTTATATATAAATTTATAATAAAATTTTGTGCAAAATAAAATATTTATAGAAAGGCAGCTTTATATCTAAAAGCACTAATATATCAAATTAACTTGCTTTAAAAAAGGACTTTTAATTGTTTACATTTCCCCATTAAGTTTCCTATACAATTTATACATATACTTATAAAAGGGACCTAAGTAAGTCTTGTTTGAGAAATTTTGCTACATCCTTTATAATGATTCAGCTAGGTGGTGGTTGGCTGAAGGTCTATTTGCCAGACGAAAAGCAAAATTTTAAATAATTAATGATTTCATTTTCTTCTTCTCTGATTATGCCCCTTTCTCAGAAACAGGACTTACAACAGACAATCCTATTCCGATACACGTAATGCCCGACAGGATGAATGCTCTCTGTGTTTTTCTCTAACTATTCCCTCCTTCATATTTACCCAAAACATGGGAAACCTACACAGAGAATAAAGTAAGGGGCTTCCACTAGAGAGACTTCCAAGGATGTGTTAAGATGAGACAAGTGTTGAGATGTCAAAAACTCAACAAACTGTACTTAGAAATCTATTAGATTCCACCTCATCAAAAAATGGGAAGAAATGAACAGAAACTTCTACAAAGAAGAAATTCAAATGGCCAAAAAGGCACAAGATAAAACATTCTTCATCACTAATCATCAGGAAGATGAAAATCAAAACAACAATGAGATATCATCTCAACACCACAATGGCACACATTCAAAAGAGCAAGAACAACAAGTGCTGGCGTGGATACGGGAGAAAGGGACTCTCATTCATAGCTGGTGGAAATACGAACTGGTCCAGCCCTTTTGGAAAACACTATGGACATTCCTCCACAAACTAGAAATAGAGCTCCTCTTTGACTCAGTTATACCACTCCTGGGAATTTACCCTGAGCCCAAAACCGCACAGCAGAAACACCATCTGCAATTGCATGTTCATAGCAGCATTATTTACAATAGCCAGAATCTGGAAACAACCAGCGCTCCTGAGTACAGATGATGGGATAAAGAAACTACATCTATACAATGGAAGACTATGCTGCTGTTAAAAATCTATTAGATTCCAATGCAGGAGAAATATCTCAGTGGGCACTTGCCTTGAATACAGCCAATCCAGTTTCAATCCCCAGCTTCCCATAGGGTCCCCTGATCACTGCCCGGATTGATTTCTGAGCACAGATCAGGAGTAAGCCCTGAACACTGCTGGGTGTGACCCACCAACCAAAAGAAAACAACTTTCAGACTTTTAAAACCTCTTTTGCAACAGCTATAAAGCCTTATCAGTTTAAGTTTATAAAGAAAAAAGAGCAAATTGTAATTACTGAAATAGACTAAAACGCAAAATAAATGAGATTCGAAGTTATTGAACTTTGAAGACAAAATGTATTAGTTAGTTTGACTCAAATATTAAGCTAAACATTTGGGGAGAAAAAAGAATGAGAAAAGTGATCAAACTGGGGTTTGACTCTATTCCCTGATTCTGAAGCTTTTCAAGACTTGTAACATGCTCAATGAGGGACACGAAGAAAACTGACCAAGATACTCGCCAACCCAAGGGGGCTGCATCCCGTGCTCGGATTAAACACAGCCTTGCACCATTTTAGGTTTCACTCACATCCTGATGTTTTTAAAGACCCCCTTTTAAGGTGTGTGTGGGGGAGCTTATATTGAATTATTTCTGCTTGTTTTGTTGCTTGGGAAACACTGGCGTCAGTTCACAATAAGATACCAAATCTCCATAGCTCAGCAAGACAGTCACTGCACTAAATTCCTAAGTAATAGTCCACAACCACAGAAAATGGGCAATGCAGGACGGCATAATCAAAAACAGCTTCATATTTTCTGGATAAAACAAAGCATCGTTTGTATGGAGGCATTTTTAGAAGGTACCGCTGAAAACCAGACTGCGGTCTGGAATGGCTTAAAATACCACATTTAACAATCACATCAATGGCTTCTTAAACTTTAGGAGCAAACAGCTTCCTCTTACTACAAATTCAAAGTGAAGGATTAGATGCAAAACTAATAGATTAATTCAGTACACACTCAAGCTTAGAAACTCTCCGGTGCCTTAATTAACACCATTACAAGTGTACTCAGTCAACCAGCTGGGTTTTAATGACAAAAAAGGTGAAGGTCAAATGTTTTTTTAAAAATAAATTGCTTCAATCGAAGCCCCCTGCTGAACAAAAGGAACACAAATAATTAAGCTGAAAGGAAAAGACTAATAAACAATTATTTTGCATATTAAACCTTTCCTTAATCAGTCCATATTTTAATTGAGGCAGTTCCATAATTAAAAGTTCACCAAACTCTTGTTCTTCCACTTCAACTTGGAGTCACTTTTACAGAGGTTTTCAAACTTAGTGGGCTTCTGCCCCCTTTACAGGAAAAGAGGAAGCCATCCAGCTTCCCTACCGTCTTCAAAAGCGCAAAAAGGACAGGCGCCCCACTGGTCCAGGAGGTTACTACCGCTCCCTGAACTGTTCCAGCAACAGCCCCTCCCGTGGGGAGGCACACTACCGACTTTGTAAACTCTGCTCTGTGCCAATTTGGACCAACTCGGTGAGCTGGTGAGGGCGAGGATTCGCGCCCCCAGGCCCCAGAGGGGAAGAGGCACACTGGCTTTGAGGGCAGACAGGGCTCCCCATGCTTCCACACTGAAGGCGTGATTGACAAGGGGAAAGGGGAATGCGTCAATCACCACCTGTATTAGATCAGACCGTGTCCCTGGGCACAGGGGGCGAGCTGGGCTGCTGGATCCAGAAACGTGACCGGGAGTTGTGTCCACTGTGTGGACACCGCGTGAGCTTTACTAGACATCTGTGAAGCTCAACTACAGAGAGCCGATTCGTCTCGATTAGTCTCAGCCAGGAACTGCACAGGGCCACGGAGGGAGTCCTCTGGGACTTGCAGCTAAAACGGAGGTTCTTGTCTATCTTGGCCTACAGACGGTGAAAGTGAAAAGCATGTGCTTGTGCAGCTTCTCAGCCAGCTAGAGCCGTCCAGGGGAACAGGCTCGCCAGTCCGAGCCACTTCGTCCACTACTGCCCACGGTCCTCGAGTCAGTGCTATCCTCAAGATGAATCTTGCTTGTTTTGGTGTCACTGGTTGGAGCTTTTCCATTCTTTGAGGGTGGGTTTTGGCAGAGGCCTCTCAACCAGTTTAGTCCTCAGGCCCACAGATACCAGGGGACCACCAAAGCCACCCAACCTGTGGGGTGGGCCCTCTAAGTCATACCTGGCAATGCCTGAGAAGGAACATGGTGCTGGGATCGAACCTGGGTCAGCTACATGCCAGGCAGAATCTTTCCAGCCCTTTGAGGTGAATTTTTTAATCAACTGGTTGTATTGTGCTTAGAATAAACAAGCAAAAAATTTTTTTCTTAATGACAGGGCTACTGATGTGGTAAAGTATTATAATATCAAATATAGGCACTATATTTTGTCCACAGCCAACACCTATAAGCCAAAGTGAAGCTCGTTATCAACACGAATCCTGTGCATGACATGTCGCTGTGCAGGCTCACCGACTATAACCAATACACTCTGCGGTAGGTAAAAACTGAGCCCAGAGGAGGCTACAGTGAGTGGAGGCAGGGAGTACACAGAAGATCGGTTTTCTTCTGAATGTACAAAGAATTCTGTAAGAGCCAGTTGGTTTGGAACCACGACTCTTCCCCATCCAGGAATATGACATTTCTTCTCGTTTATTCAGGTTTGCCTTTAAGTCCCTTAGTAAAGTTTCTTTCCAATATTTTTTTTAAACTTTAAAGCGCACACATTTCTTGGGTTTTCATTTTTAAAATGAGGTCTTTTTTTTTTCCTTTTTCGCTTTCTAAATGGTGTTGCCACATAGGAAAGTGACGGCTTTCCTCGGGGGCTTATACCAGTCACCTAAATTTTTTATTAGATTCACCGTCAACCAGAACATACTTAGAGTAAGAAATTTACTTCACTTTTCAACCAAAATTTTAAAAACTTTGATAACCATAACTGAAAGTTTTCGGATAGTAACGATTACTTAAGAGATGTGCTGGAGAGCTACAGATTTCTCTGCAGAACTTCAAATAAGATAACAACTTGTCTTACATCAAGGTTCTAACACAAGAGCAAGGGAAAGAACAAAACAGATGCACTGGGTATGTCCTCCCACATTATGGTTTAATATTGATTTTCCCCCTTCCTCTACTCGAGGTCACTAAAATATGGTGCTCCTTTGCAACGATAGAACATTAGGGATAGGGGAATATGCTTTCTCCCCCTGAAAAAAATGTTTAAGTATTTAATTGCACTGTCTACATATGACCTCTATGTCCTACAGGAAACACTTCTGCTTATTCTTCTGCTTATTTCTAAGTATTTTCTAGATTTAAAAAGTAAAATGTAATTTGGTTCATTTCAAAGCTCCCTCCGTGGCTTTCTATAGTTTATTATCTCACTATACATAAGATTTTAAATATCCTTACACACATACGCCCTGAATTTCAGTACAGTTCAATTTATCCCTTATTTTTTCCTTCTAAAACCAGCTAAAATTTTACCAATAGCTTAAAGTAAAAGGCAAGTGATGTTGTTTTCCTTTAGAGAGAGGAGTTGAGGGGATAACAATCTGAAAAACACATGACTTAGGGAAGTATACTAAATTTAACTCAGAGATTATATTTTTCAACTTCTCAAAATAGGTTCAACATAAAAGTTTAGTTTAAGGGCTGTCTATAAAAAGAATCTACAAAGGATATGAAAAGCTGAGCCCAATAATTCTGACACAAAAATTTTCTGAATTTCTATGGTCATGATTTCAAGCACATAAAGATGAATTTTTCCTTTGTCTCTGCACAAAGATTGGTTAAATTGGAAACAGAGCAAAATTTTCCATGTTGCAGGAGATATTATTACTGAAGTTTCAAAGCAGTCTCAGTGGATTAACCAGCTTTAATTTACAGAGAAACAGCTACGATTTACTTACATAATGAGAGTTGGCACAGAGCTCAACATACAAATGGTCAAATTCCAATTATTTTCCTCAATCATCCTATGACATAACTTCATTAAGGTTTAAAATTCCATCTGCTTTGTTCCCCAATGAATACAACCAGGTTCTAGTTAAGAGGGAAAGGCACATACCATACAGATGTTTTGTGAGAAATGTTCCCAGTGCTTTTTCACGTTGGTTTTGCATTAGTTAAAGCCATGGTGTGGGAACGGTTGTGAAGAAAGGAAAGATCCGAAAAAGCAGTAGTTGTTTATAAAGACCAAGGGGGAATAAACCACCAAATCCCATGCTCAAAAACTAGAAGTTCCAGGTGCCAATTATGCTCACTGCCTGGACTGTATGAAAACCAAGGAGCCGACGATCTTTCACTAACATGTTCTTTGACACGAGTCTGGCACTGGTTTGGAAGGTCTCCTGTGAGAGACATACTAAGTAGGAAGCTTTGGCATGGACACCCGGCCCTGAGAAAATGACCCCTACAGACAGCTTAGGAACCTGACGCCAGAAATGACAAAGGCATCTGAAGCAGCAGGTCAGGTCCCCAAGATGAATGCAGGTGAGTGACAAACAGAGGGGTGAAGGGTCACTGCACAGCCTTCGGAGAACAGAAGAAAAGGATGTTTGCTAGGACCCTGCAGAGAGCTCTCTGGACAAATATTAGGGGAAGTGAAGACTCTCCACTGTGACGATTCTAATTAATAACTCAAAGCCAGGAGTTGATTTGATAAGGCTGAGAGCTAACCATGACTTCCCGTTCTACTATTAAATACCAGTTTCGTCTTTTCTCCCTTTCTGCCTACCTAAACATTACCAGGAATTTTCCTAAAGAAATTTTAATAGCTTTATAATCATCTATAACTTTGAAGGTATTCTGTCATCTAACAAAGACTTGGTTTAAGGCCGAATAAACAATATCTAGGAGGGCGCAGAGAGATAGTACAGCGGGAGAGGCACTTGGCTTGCGTGCCAAACTGAATCTTACCAGGAGGGGTCCCTATCTCAGAGCCGCAAGAAGACCTGAATCCTGCTAAGTGTGCCACTCTCTGCGGGAGAAAAAAGTCCATTTATATTCCAAGTTACCAAAATGTTTAGAAATCCACTATTATAGAGAGAAACATCTCTTAATAGCAAAAGTATGAAGATCTTTTATATTCAAGATTAAAAATGAATGAGTACTGATAGAAAAATGTTAACTATAATCCTGTGATACTCTGTTAGTAAACGTGCTTATTTCTACTTAGATGAAAATTAAACTGAGCGGTGTGGCTCTGAAGTCGCACATCTCCCTGCATGCACGAGGCTCGTGGTTCGGTCCCCACGAGCCTCCCCACCCCAGCCACCACCAACTCTGAGACACCCCCGCACACTGCGACTGAGATTGAAAACAGCAACAAAGGGAAAAGGGAGACAAAGGTCTTCTAGGAATTAAAGTTATCTGATATACAACTCAGAAAACCAGCCATTCTACAATAACTGGTCAACAAAGTTATTTGATATGCGAGCGAGAAAGCCAGCCGTTCCATGATAACTGGTTAGCAATAAGGTTAGAGAGTGAAAAGGCAGATTTCAGGGAAAATAATCCCCACTAACTTATTTCCACTGTGCAAGCAGTAAGAGCATGTATAACTTTCTGAGAGAAAGAGCTGGGCTGTAACCCAGAGCAGTCACCAAAATAACCTTCCAGCGGTGGCTTATCACAAGAGACGTGAGGTCAAGTCACACGGGCCCCATATGCACCAGAACGCTGTAAGCAAGGGGGCGGGAGGGGCGCAAACCAAATTATGGACCTCTCTTTGTAATGAAGACTAGCAGTCTGGCTCCGAGCAGGGCCACACCTGTTCGGAGGAAAATCTGATACTCAAAAAGACGACAGCCAGTCAGTCGGCAGTTGGTCAACCCCATAAAATGCAATTGTGTGTGGGAAAACGGAAAAGGGCTTTCTAGAAACTGAATTCCTAGACACACCTACTGTCCCATAATGGCTGTGACCGCCTCTGTCTGCACAGCCTGTTCAAACGATGAAGCTTAAGTTTTCTGGGCAAGGCTAGAGGGTTCATGGCCCAAAGTCAGGTTTCCAAAGTCACTTCCAGAGAAGCTCAGGAATGCATTCAGCTCCTCCAGCCCTGGCACTCTCTGCTCTGACCAGCTCCATCTCCGACTCACTCCGATGTGTGAACTCTGCCCCGGCGCACACGTACCTGCTTCCTTCTTGCTTCCTTTGCCTCCCTCTCGGCTCTTCTTCAGCACAGCCTTTAGCATTGTCAACCCCCTGTTGCGTCTGAAGAGGAAAAGGAGAGAAGAGGAATTGAGGACCTTAAGTTTGAATACATGCAGCATGCTGACGAAAGAACTAACTTGTGCTCAACTTTACAAACTGTGGGAAGTTCTTGAATTTTATTTTCTGTGACCAAATTGAAGAAATACATGCTAAAGACTAGAGTGTTTATGATTTTTTTGAACGTGATCAAAAAATTAAGAATTTTTAAATAAGTGACCAGAAGGGTTACCATCTTGTCAGAAAAGTCTTTTTTCATTTCATTTATATATTTATTTATTTTTGCTTTTTTTTTTTTTTGAGGGGGGTGTCACACCCGGCAAATGCTCAGGGGTTATTCCTGGCTGACCATATGGAACACTGGGGATCAAACCCCGGTCAGCTGCGTGCAAGGCAAACGCCCTACCAGCTAGACCATCGCTCCTGCCCCAGAAAAATCTTTTTTAAGCTACAGCATTGCACTCCCGGCATCCCGCATCTAAAAGGCTACAGGCTAAATCGGGGCCAGTAAAGCTACTTAGCACAGAAACAGGGCTCCCAATTATAGTTCATCAAAACACTGAAACAGAAAATCAAAAGGTGACGATTAAGAAGAAAAATACACAGTTAAAGGCGAACTTTCTCAGTGTTGCTGGCTACATAGTAAGGAAAACATTTTAGGTCGTTGTCAGAATAAAACACACTCACGGACGTTGTGGCATATTCAGTGAGAACACGACTCAAGCATGACGTCAGGGAAGGAGATCTAGCTGCACACATGCTCCAGCGCCCTTAACAGTCATGATCTGGGGGTCAGTGCGGAGGGGGAATGGGGATATATCACAGGCCTGAAGCACTGTGGCAGGACCCTTTAAACCTGCGTGTCTCAACTGTGGCCTGCAGATTACCCCACGGATGCCACAGTGAGAAAACTTCCATCATGGGGGTGAGGAAATGAACAGCCCCACACCAGAGGCCAAGGGCAGGGAGAGGGGGACGACCGGAAGGAAACAGACTCGATAGACCACGACAAAGACTAAGATACGCTGATTTTTAAGGAAGAACTGATTTTTAAGCCCATTAGTATGGAATAAAAATGAAACAAAACCACCACAAATGAAAAAAAAAACCAGGAAACAGACAAAAGAACCATTATTTCATTTTGCAGCCCTTCGCCTTTGGTTTTTCTTCTCCCACTAACCAGGTGGACGAGATGGACACACAGCGACCTACAGGACCAACCCTGAGTGGACAGTGTTACGCATCATGCCCTCAGAATGCACAGAATGGGAGGGGAACAGCAAGACAGCCGCTCAGCAGGGGAAAGGGCTGAGCAGACCTGCCTATTTTCAGCGTGAATGCCTCGGGTGGCCTCGGCATGACACAGCCAACTCGGGACCCTTGTAAGCAGAGATCTGCAGGCACCAGTGAGAGGACGCGAGCCCAAGGCGCTGCCATTCACAAATGCGGGCACTCGCACACAGCTGACCTTCCTTATCACTCAGCCCCGGCCTCTATTTATCTTTCCAAGCCTTGGTTTTCTCCAATGAATCCCTGGGAGGGAATGGCAAGTTGGCAGGGGCGGGGTTATCAGCCAGAAGGTCAGAATCCAAGGTTGTGCTCGGGCTCCAGGTCAGGGTCAGCTGTAGCTTTGGGCAACAGCAAACAGGTGTGTGTGTGTGTGTGTGTGTGTGTGTGTGTGTGTGTGTGTGTGTGTGTGTGTGTGTGTGTGTGTGTGTGTGTGTGTGTGTGTGTGTGTGTGTGTGTGTGTGTGTGTGTGTGTGTGTGTGTGTGTGTGTGTGTGTGTGTGTGTGTGTGTGTGTGTGTGTGTGTGTGTGTGTGTGTGTGTGTGTGTGTGTGTGTGTGTGTGTGTGTGTGTGTGTGTGTGTTTTTTTCGATCCCCGGCATCCCATATGGTCCCCCAAGCATCGCCAGGAGTAATTCCTGAGTGCAGAGCCAGGAGAAACCCCTGAGCATTGCTGGGTGTGATCCAAAAAAAAAAAAAAAAACCAGTAGAGATTCCAGCCTAATTACCTGGGGAGGGCCGGGGAGACCACACCTGGCAGGGCTCAACTCCTCCTGGCTCTGTGCTCACGGGACCACAGCGGGTCAGACTGTCACATGCAGAGCAAGCTCCTTACCTGCCCTCCCCTGCCGCTCTCTCCAACTCATCACGGCCTAATTCTTTACACAACTGCTGTCCAGGGCCGAGGAGATAGTAGAGAACAAGGCGCCTGCCTTGCACGCAGCTCCCTCCCCAACCAGGCACTCATCAGACCCCCAGCACCACATATGGTGCCCGCAGCGTCGCCAGAGGGCAATCCGGGCACCCTAAATGTGTCCCAAACAAGCACCCATCCTCAAAATAAGTAAACAGAAACAAAATTAAAATGCCATTTAAATAAGCCCAAGTGAAGACTTTGCTTTCACCTAAAAGGCAAAATCTAAATCTGGAAGAGGATGGCAGCAGACTTCCAGAGAACTTTAGAACACAAATTTGTCCCGACAGTGATATTTAAAGCACCAATGCAAAATGCACTTGCTTAAAAAGTGATGGGCGAAACTGAACCATCACTAAGTCGATACCAGCAGGCCAAGACATTACCTGCTCCAAGTAAATCGTCTGAACTTTGGGGTTTGTTATTTAGCAAAAACTACAGACCGAAACACTGCAACACACTTGAGGCCTGCCGACCACCGCTTGCCTGAGGGGCTTCTGCAGTCTGCCAGAGACAGGCGCTACCCTCCACCACCGGCCACTCAGGCCTCAGCGCAGCGGGGAAGGTGTCCCTGATACCACTGTGCTGAGCACCTGTTCAGAGTACAATCGCATCCCTCCCAGCACACACCAGGGGGCTGTGGCATCCCGTGTGTCTCATTCCGAGGTACTCAGCTATTTCCAGCAGGACCACACTCTCCCCAGCAGTGGAGTTAGCAAGGAAAAATAAAAGGTTATCAGACATTTGCTTTGTTTTCTTTCTAGTTTCCACTTTGCTCCATAAATAGTAATGCAAGGAAAATGATCTAAATTCTATTCCCAATGCGATTCAAACTGCAGCTTGCAAAAAACTTTAATGATTCTGAGTGCTGAAAATTTAACTGATTATATCTAAAATAAAAGATCGTCCTCACCAACCTCCGCATACACACAAACTGGAGAGGGAAAATAAAGACTTTACCCACTGATTTGAGTTCTAAATGAGGACGGAGAGATCGCACAGCTGGTAGGGTGCTCACCTTGCATGCGGCCAACTCAGGATCGATCTCTGACATCCTATATGGCCCCTCAAATATCACCCATAGTGATTCCTGGGCGCAGAGCCAGAAGAAAGCCCAGAGCACTGCTGGGTGTGGTCCAGAAATAAAAACATGAAATTTAAAAATAAAAATAAATAAATTCTCATACAGGTCAGAGCAGTTGTAAAGTCATCTAGGAGTTCCAATGGACCATGACCTAAAAAAACAACAACCAGGAACTGGACAGTCTCGAGGGACCTAAAGCCTGTGTGGCTCTAAGTGGGGTGGGTGGGATCAGAGTCACGCCGTAGCCCTGGGCAGAGGGGCCACACGGGCAGTTTAACACTACACAGAGAACATCATCGGGCACATCCGGGAGCTCTCTGTGCTTACAAACACACAGCTCACGTCCACTCTGGAAACCGGCCCATGGGGCGCTTGGGCAGCCACTGGACACTGGCGTCTTCTAACCACCTTCCTCGCTCTGATTCTGTTCACACAAACAGTGCCTCAGATCTGGCGCTGACAGCGCTGGGGAATGCGCGGGTGAGCGCAGCCAACACAACGGTCTGACTTGCCGACAGACACGATTCTTGGAATAAATTAATAAACCCGTGCTCGCTTCAAACAAGAGTCTCAAGAGCTTTGTTAGGGAGAATCACGTTGTAGTCTAACTAAGACATGGGAAAAAGTCAAGATTTTCGACCCACGTCCCTTCCCCCTCCATCTTGTCAAGCCTGGTGGCCCTGCCCGCGAGCTGCCCACGGGCCAGCACAGGGGCCTCACGGACGGCTGGGGAGGCTGGCGCTCGGCTCGCGCCGGGCCTAGCTGACCATGGAACCCCGAGGAGGGCAGATGGGTTTTGGGAGTGGGCCCGTCGCCTCTGAGGGGTCCCGGAAGCAGCCGGATGAGACTCGCCCATCACACTAGCCACCATTTTTGCTGTCCGGACACTGCAAAACGGCCTCAGACCAGATCAACAGAGCCGCGGTCCACTAAAATAGTGAAACAGTAATGTCTTTTAATGCACTGCAGTCAACGAAGAGCAGGAAAGTTTGTTGGGAAGAAGATATAAAGAGGAAAGAAATGACATACAGAACCCGCCAAGTGGTTGAGGTGCGGGAGGGGGAGGGAGGTGGGGACATTGGTGATGGGAGATGGGTTTGGGTGGAGGGTGCGTGTTGGAACACTGTGGAACCAAGGCTCTACATGAGCATCTTTCAATTAAAAAAAAGGTGGAATCTTCCACAAACATGTGGGAATCAGAGGTTAGGTAAGACAGAGAAGGGAACAGTGTGCTAATATTTGTCAAAAATGGTAATACCAGTCTAGAACTGAGCATTGAACATAGGAAAAAAGATATACATGATGATCTCTGAATGTATGTATTGCAATCCACAATGTGTAAGAGAAGAGAGAAAGAGAGAGAGAGAAGAGATAAAGAATTTGCCATAGAGGCGGGCTGGGGAGGGGGAGGGAAGTGGGGACATTGGTGTTGGGAAGTGGGCACTGGTGGAGGGATGGGTGCTGGAACACTATGTGACGGAAACCCAAACATGAACATCTTTGTAATTGTATATCGCATGGCGGTGTAATAAAATATTAAAAAAAAAAAAAAAAAAGATTTTCGACCCAAAGGAAAAGAGTAACAGATTCTTGATGGCCTCTGCCTCAGTGCCGCCCGTGCATGCCACACAGATGGCCCTTCCTGCCGCCCATGCATGTTACATGCATGCCCTTCCTGCTGCAACTGCATTTTTTCACCTGAAAGTGGGACACCGTGACCTGCCATGAACAAGAACCAAACAGAAGTGACATAAGCCAGTCTTCCCGGCAGTAATTCAGATCCATCTAATCGAATGACAAGCCCAATAAAACGGAAAGAAAATGCCAGCTGCAATCGAGTTGCTGCTAGACCACACCTATGGTTAGGGAGCACTTAAGATAAGCACCATGGAACAGAACATAGTCCCTCTCACGTTAAACATAAGCCCAACATGCCCAGGAAATGTCTCTTTTCACATTAAACATAAGTAGAAAATGTTCAGGAAATGTCCCTTTTCTCATTAAACATAAGCTGAAAAATACAGGCATAAATGATGATAAATGATTATAACTAACTAAACAGAATCCTCAATTTATACCGTATGTATCATAGTCTCTATTATATCAAGATATTTTAAATATGGTTGCACTCGAGTTGAGAGACTCACAGACATGGGGCAGAGCTGCTACTTGCTCTCCCTGTGCCCAACCACTCACGAGGCACCCAGGAGGGATGGCGGGTTCTAGCCCTGGTCCGCCACCCCAGCAGACCCTCGCAACAAGCCAGACGACCTCCCACTCCATGAGGGGCCTCCATTTTCCACATCCGGACTTCTCTCTCGTCAGAACTCCACCCAGCAGACCAGCCTATCACAGCCCGGTCGCGTGGTTCATCAATAAATGCTGGACTTAGAGATGACTATGAGAGTATGCTACCTGCACGGCAAAGCCTGGCAAGCTATCCGTGTTGTATTTGATATGCCAAATACCAGTAACAATTATAAACCTCATTCCGGAATGGATTGAGGCTCTTTATGTTCCTGGAGCAAGCAGATGCCCTTGGGCTCTACTAGCATGAGACAGGACATATGGAGATGTTACTGGGGCCCGCTCCAGCAAACCGATGATGAACAGGAAGACAGTGATACAGTGCACTCGAGTTAACTTTCCACTATCATCCTTTAAATCACAGGTTTCCAACATATCTGGCCTCACTGCTCCCTTTTCAGAATCACTTGTATCTCTTGTATCACTTGTCTTCCTGTTCATCGATTTGCTCTAGCGGGCACCAGTAACATCTCCATATGTTCTGTCACATGCTAGTGTAGCCCAAGGGCATCTGCTTGCTCCAGGAACACGAAGAGCCTCAGGCCATTCCTTCAGGTCATGGGAATGAGGTCTATAATTGTCACTAGTTTTTGGCATATCAAATACAACACGAGTAGCTTGCCACACTCTGCTGTGCGGGTGGGATTTTCCCTTTTCAGGAAGGAATGTAAAAAATTATTCAGCACGCCCTGAAAATCTTTCCTCTCTGAGAGAACAATCAAAGCCCCCTCCACGACTGCAGCTGAGGCTACCCACCCCCTAACACATCACCTGTGAAGGGGGCACGCAGACTTGGGAAACACTAAGCTATATACTTTTGAAGACCAGTCTTTTATTTACAAGTGAGACTAGTTAGTGGAAGAAAATCTCATAGAATAGTTAGCTAAAAGACAAGAACGTGCAATTACGTCATATCTTTACAATCTCTGAAGTCACCTGAACTGCCCTTTTCTACAATGTTTATGTGCTTCCTTTCAAGTTCCCCAAAGCCAAAGGAGCTATCGAGCGTCTCGGGTTTCTTCTTTCACTCCGAGGCCTTCGAGGAACAGCACTGTCTCCACACGATTTGAGTAATAACTACAATGTGGACAAACCAACCAACACCATCCTGTGTACAACAGTGCTATAATTTCAAGACAAAAATTTTTAGCTCTCCATCAAAACAGCAGCATTACAGACAATACCATTTTATCTGAAAGATAAATAACAGTAAATTTTTTATTTATTTTTATTTTTAAGTTTCATCGGTAAATGCTCGAGATGAGAGCCTTCTACTGAGCGTATACCACCTACAAGGCAGAGCCTGGCAGGCTACCCATGTTTTATTTGCTATGCCAAAAATAAGTAACAATTATGGACCTCAATTCCATGACCTGAAGAATGGTTTGAGGCTCTTCCTGTCCCTGGAGCAAGCAGATGCCCTAGGGCTACACTTGCTTGCTACAGCACGTATGGAGATATTACTGGTGCCCACTCTAGCAACTCCATGAATAATGGGAAGGCAGTGATACAGTGGTACAGTGATTTTTAAAGAAAAATAACAGTAATTTTGTCCTCTTCTTGCAGTCCTGTACTGCCTGTTTACCCAAGTCAAATCTGTGAGCTGAGGGCAGGGGCGATGTTTATTCTTTAACAGATACAAACACAAGTCAGAACACTGGCTTCGCGCCTGCTCTGGCCTCAATATTTGTTGGCCGATTTAACGAGGCTGCAGTGAACCAGATGAGTGATGTCCTCCATATCAAGCAATTAACTGACATTGATAGCAATTTGTAAGTTACACAGAACATTCTTAAATATTCTCATTCGCAAGGAATGCAAGAACACTCAGTAAATCCACGCGACATCAGACAGTGAGATGCTGGAAAGGAAAATGCTACATTTCAGAATATCTTTTCATGCTCACACCTGAAATAACCTGAAAGTCTCCAGCTAATAATAAAGCTTTATAAGGTCAGACCGAACACCTGAACTCTGCACGGGCGCAGTCCACATGAACCAATACCTCCCACAAAACCCTGCCTCTTCTTGTCAAAGGTGGAAATTATCACAAACGTGTGGGAGTCAGAGGCTAGGTAAGACAGAAAATGGAACAGTGTGCTAACAATTGTCGAGGGTACTAATGTCAACCTAGAACTGAACATTAGAGGCAAAAGATACATATGACAACTCTTTAATGTATGTTCTGTAATCCATAGTCTGGAAGGGAAAGAAAAGAGAAAGAGAGAAAAAAGGGAAAGAAATAAAGAACCTGCCATGGAGGCGGGCTGGGGACGGGGGAGGGAACTGGGGACGTTGGTGGTGGGAGATGGGCACTGGTGGAGGGATGGGTGCTGGAACACTGTATGACCAAAACCCAAATATGAACTTTGTAATTGTATATCTTTGTAATTGTATATCTCACAGTGGTATAATAAAATACTTTAACAAAAAAAAAAAAAAAAACCCGGCCTCTGACCGCAGAGCAATGCGGTCTCTGGACGTGCTTCCCTTACTCTGTAAAATAAATAACGTGGTAGAAGCAAATGCTGCACAAAGCAAACACTGGAGACTAAGATGCACAAAATAATCATGAAACAATTTCAATTTCAAAGGAGGAAACAGAAAAAAAAAAAGTGACATCTCTGCGTGACTACCTTTTAGAACTTCTCTTTGCATAAGCAACTTTAGGACTGAGAGGACGATGGGATCGAGATATAGCTCTGTGATATAGTATCTTCCTTGTGTATGTAAAGATCTAGGTTCAAGCCCTGGCCAAAAATATAAAATCAAAATCTTTTAGTGTTTATTGAAAGAAGGGAAATGGCTGGTGGCAGTGGCGGGTCTGAAGCAGTGTGCAAGATAAATAATACAGAACTAAAAACTCAGGCAAGATAGAGGAATCTAAAGGGAACAAAGAAGTTCTCCAGGGGGCACTGAATTTGGCTAGAAATTCACGGTAAACATAGAAGCTTCCTGAAAACAAGAGCCATTACCTCAAAATTCTTTTAAAGATCCCATGTGGCTGGATAAATTGAATCCTTGATGCATGCTGGAAATTTCAGGAGGTCTCACCCATTTTTTTTTTAAATCCAGAAGAAATAACTTAGGAAGCAAGAGACCTTACCTTACCCCTGGTCATAGCATCTGGTCTGTAAGCAATTTGGTGAAATATATCTAGGATTCAGATGGTCAGTCCAAAAAGCTGAGAGAGAAGGGAGAATGGGCCGTTGACGGCAATCAAAAGGCATCTTCATAAAAATCAGCCTTTTGTTTTAACTTACATAATTCAGAAATACGGCATCAGACTATGATTTATTCCCCAGGACACGGGCTCACAGTGATCATATACACACTGGCTGGATTCCTTCTTTATTCAAACTCATTCCACAAACTATGCCTCTGATTCTATTTTATTTTCCTCACAGGCAGGTTTATCCCATGCAAGAACTCTCAGAATTGAGTTATTAAAAGCATATTAACTCGAGCATCGCTGGGTGAAACTCTGGAGGCTCCCGAGAACCGCTCGGTGTTCCTGATGGCCCCCAAGCATATGACCTCACAGCACCACGCCAGCTTTTTCCCACCCATCCTGGCTGGTGGAGCACCACCTTCTGGTGCCGGAGCACCACTTGATAGGCCTCTCCCAGTAATTAATAGAAAATTAAAGCATTGTCAATTTATAGTCACCAACAATGCAAATTTTAAAGCTCAGGCCATTAAATCTGAATTCCTGCTTAAGTTCTGAAGCACGAAATTAAAATTAAGTAGAAACTAGTAGGTTACAAATAATTTTAAATATCTGTACGAAGATGTAAAAGTTGCTTTCAATTTTTTTCAAAGAAATATATATACTCCCCATGTAAATCAAAATATTATTCACAACAGTCACAAGTTGATCAGAACATCAGAGTACAGGCATACAAGACAATAACAAAAGGCCCACACAATGGAAACACTATGAGAGAGAGAAATGAAATCTCCGTTTGCAACGGCAGGAAAGGACCTTGAGGGTTTTATGCTCATTTAAGGAAAGACTGACAAATACTGCATGATTTCCATAATTGGGACTTTTTTTTCTTTGTGGGTCACATCTAACGATGCTCAGGGGTTACTCCTAGCTCTGCACTCAGGAATTACTCCTGGCGGTGCTTGGGGGACCATATGGGATGTCAGGGATGGAACCCAGGTCATCCACGTGCAAGGCAAATGCCTATCCACTGTGCTATCGCTGCAGTCCCATAATTTGTACATTTTTTAAAAATGAATGAAATAAACTGTTAGGGGTTAAGAGGCAAAAGGGCGTGTCAGTTCAGTCAATGGGTTCAACCATACGCTGATGAATGAAATCTACACTTCTGATGTCAAACATACGCTGAACATTTCAAGGTGTTGATTTAAAAGCCTGTTCACCCCAAATCTAGGCAGTATAATAAAACAATATTACTTCAATTAAAGATGATAAAATAATAATTAGGATGGTCATCCTGAAGGAGATCTACAGGCTCTAGAAGACCACTGACAGGCTCCCAGTCTGGAAAGGAATATTTAGAATGAGGGCTGAAGATTAAACAGAAACAAATCCATGCAGGCAAAGCACCACCCAAAGAGAGGAGGAAGTGAAGGCACAACAGAAAACAGATCAAGTCTGTTGCAATCAATCAGTCCCAAGCATCCGCACCAATTATTGGTTGAAAGGTTCTTCATTAAGTATTCAGTTCCCCTTGGCTCCTCAAACCCTTCCCAAAACTAATGTGTTGTTTCCCGCTCCTGCAACACGAGGGGCAGAAGTTCTCTTATTTTTCAATAAAAAAACAAACACTTTTTCTCCACTACCCTCGCCTGCATTGTTACAAGGACGAGAGTCACCAGACATGCAGCCATACAGGAGCCGCATCTCTGATTGCAGCGCTCACACATGCAGCCACAGTGCAAAGGGAGCTTGCAACACACACACATACACACACACACACACACACACACACACACACACACACACACACAGTCATGGTGCCTGAGGGGGCTTTGAAGCGCTCACACACACAATACACACACACAGAGTCATGGTGCCTGAGGGGGCTTTGCAGGCTCACGGACACGCCACACACACACACACACACACACACACACACACACCTGAAGTTCATGGTGCCTGGGGGAGCTTTACAGTGCTCACACATACATCGCCGCATGCGCGCACACGCAGTCTTGGTGCCTGAGGAGTTTTGCAGCACACACACACACACACACACACACACACACACAGTCACAGTGCCTGAGGGAGCTTCTGCACTCGTGCACACAGCAGCAGCTCTTGGCTGGGAGCTTTCTTTGCAATGCCTGGAATCAAACACTGGATCTCCGACATAAAACTGCTCAGCCACCTAGCAGCTCCCGACCCAAGGCAGACACACCTCAGTTGTGGTGCTCCGGGTCTTCTGACTATAGCCCTGGTCGCGGCAGTCACAGCTGATGGTCCTCCCTGTGATGTCAGGGCCCACACTTCCTAAAACAAGTGGTGCTCATCCATCCTTTAGTGGCTGCCACTGGGAGCTGCAGCTTTTGCTGTGGTGCTCATATTGTGTGTGGCCAGAAACTGCTTGTGGCGATACTCACACAGCAACGCTGAAAGAATCACTTGGATCATGGGGTGGCTTTACAATCCCAGACCAAAGAGGACCCTACAAATCTGGCTTCATTTTGAGGATGTTCAAGGTCATAGATAGATCTTGAGGAAAGGTATGAGGAATCCTTCAGTGAAGTGGTTTAAGGATGTGAGAAGATTGAATGCATGGTTCTGAGAGACTACCTCAAGTTGGGCTCTAAAGCAAGATAAACTGCTAATTTTACAGTGGAATAAGGTGTGGCTGCAGTGCCCGGCCGCGTCGGCAGATGGCAGACAGGAGACAGGCTTGTCTACACCCAGGGCTCTGTCCCTTGGGCCCTGGATGGTTGATGGTCTGACATAGAAAAAGACTGGGTCCCCTGGATGAACCCAGAGCCACGGCAGAGCCTGGCAAGCTACCCGTGGTGTATTTGATATGCCAAAAACAGTAACAATAACAGACCTCGTTCCCACCTAATGGAGACATTACTGGCAAGCACTCGAGCAAATCGATGAACAACGGAAGACAAGTGATACAAGTGATGTGGTGGCACCAGTGATGACCTCACAACCGCATGCTCGGAGACGGGCCTCCTAAGCCACTGAACCATTTCCCAGGGCCCTGGTACACATATTTTTGTAACTAAGGATTTTTTCAAACATACACAAAAATAAAGTTTTCTAAGATGCTATTTCAAATGGTACGAAATTACTCTAAGATTCTTGAAAGAAAGGAAGTCTGGAGCGGGAGGGATAGTACAGAGGGCCGCAGGGCTCACCTTAAGCACGGCCGAGCCAGATGCCTCTGAGCCACCACGTGTGGTTCCCAGAGCCCTGCCAGGAGCAAGGCCTGAGCACCACCAGGTGTAGCCCAAAACCAAAGCATCAGTAAATAAAAAAATAATAATAAAGGTCTTGTTTAGGATAGTGCTTTGCTAAAAGGAAATTTTACTTTTGGAGGAAAATGTTACACTACTTCCTTCTGGCTATAAGAGTCACTTTACTAGCAATGTAGAGGAAGTTTCCCAGTTAAAAAAATTATTTTTCTATTGAGGTAATGGCTTACGAAACATGACGTTTTGGGCGTACAACGGAAGACCTCTTCAGAACGTGCGACTGTACCATATTCCATCAACACACCTCCCCAGACACTCCCCAACTGGTAAACAGAGTTCTGTGGCCAGCGTCTCAGGGATTATTTTTGTCTGGCTTCATCTATACGCTTGCCTGGTTTCCCTTTAACGTCAAATCATCAGGTATCGGGCCAGAGAAACAGCACAGCCGGAGGGCGTTTTCCTTGCACACAGCCGAACCGGGATTAATCCCAGCATCTCATATGGTCCTCCAAGTGCGCAAGGAGTAATTACTGAGTGCAGAGCCAGGAGTAAATCCTGAGCATTGCCGGGTGTGACCCAGAAAGCAAAGAAGAAAAAAGGAATCATCAAGTATTGGTCTTTCTTCTTCTGACTCGTCACTTAGCAAGAGCTCTTCTGTTCCGTGGGTGTTTTCCACAACACTCTGACTTCTCTCAACACTGAGTAGCTGTCTATTCCATCACCACGTGTACCACCACTCCTCTGCGCTCGGGACAGACACTTATTCTTCATATCTTGACAGTCCCTAGTGCAGCAAACAAACCTTTCCAAAATGGTGTTTTCGGTTTTATTCAGATCCTAAAATTGGATACCATATTAACTGCTGTAACGCCTGACAGATCTATTTTAATACCCAGAAAGTCTCTATACTCTATACTGGAAGCTCTCAATGGAGGCAGGCCCGGCTGACATGCCAGCCAACACGTTCAAGAGGGCTCCCGACTTCTACCACCCGCCTCGCATTTGTTTCTGGTCTTTTAAATGTAGGTTATTCTCACAGGTAAGAGACAGGTACTTCAGGTAGTTTTCATTTGCATTTTCCTAGTAAGTGATAATGGGCACTTGCTCATGTGTCTGGTAGCAATCTGAGTACCACCTTCCGTGAAGTGTCTGTTCAGCTCTTCACTCCTTTTTCTTCTTTTGTTGCTGAGTATTAAAAGCTCTTTATATTTTAGATATTAGCCTTTTGTCCAACATGTATAAATATTTCTCCCATTCAGTGGGATGTTTTCTATTTGCACTGTACAAAGTGTTTTTGTTTAATGTTGCCCCAGGCCTTTCAATTTTGCTTTTATTTCTCTTTCCTTTGGTGCTGAATCCCAAAGGCATTACTGAAGCCAGTATCATGGAGTGTTTTGCCTATTTACTCTTCAGTGGTTGGATTCCAGGTCTAACATCCAACTCCGTAATCCATTTTATTTTCTGTTGCGCATGCTGTGAGAGTTATTCAGTTTCACTCTTTGTATGATGAGACCTAGTTTCCCCTAGGACCATGTGATGAAAAGTCATTGTTCAGTCTCCATCTTATGCTTTTTGGCTTTTTGGGGGGAAAGGGGCATAAAGGAACTGTCCAGGGGCTGTGGATATAGTTCAAGGTCCCACATTTGATAAACCAACACCGTAAGAACCAGCCTACCCTGAGCATCACTACAAGTAACTACAGTGGCCCTACACCAACAGAACCCAAAAAACCACAGCACTGCGCTGAGCACTGCCAAGAGGCCCTGAGCACCCTGTTCAATTCGGAATGAGGCCCTTACTTTTACAAAAGAAATGTGGACCAAACCCCAGAGTACAGGGAGAAGACAAGGAAGAGGAGGAGGAGGAGAAATAAAAAGGAAGAGGAGGAGGAATAAGAGAAGGAGGAGGAAGAGAAAGAGGAGGAGGAGGACCGAAGAGGAGGAGGAGGAAGAGGAGGAGGAGGAAGAGGAGGAGGAGGAGGGAGAGGAGGAAGAGGGAGGAGGAGAGGAGGAAGAGGAAGAGGAGAGGAGGAAGAGGAAGAGGAGGACGAAGAGGAAGGAAGAGGAGGAAGAGGGAGGAAGAGGAGGAGAAAGAAGAGGAAAAGGAAGGAAGAGGAGGAGGAAGGATGAAGAGGAAGAGGAAGGAGGAAGAGGAAGGAGGAAGAGGAAGGAGGAAGAGGAAGGAGGAAGAGGAGGAGGAATAGGAGTAAGAGGAGGAAGAAGAGGAGGAAGAGGAGGATGAGGAAGGAGGAGGAAGAGGAGGAGGAAGAGGAGGATGAAGAGGAAGAGAAAGAAGAGGAGGAAGAGGAGGAGGAGGAAGAGGAAGAGGAAGAAGAGGAGGAGGAAGAGGAGGAGGACCGAGGAGGAGGAAGAGGAAGAGGAAGATGAGGAAGAGGAAGAGGAAGAGGAAGAGGAGGAGAGGGGAAGAGACAGACGAAAAGCAAGGGCGGCCAGGTCAGGGGAGTCAGGCACAAAGGTGGTACTAAAGTATGATGGAGACAGAGTCAACAAACCTGAAATCAAGAGACCCAAACTTTAGCAACCAAACTTAGAAAGGTGCCCGTCAGATGGGGGGGTAGCGACGGAACCAGAACCGTTGGTGGAGGAACCTGGCACTGGGGCTGGGGTCAGCGCTACAATATTGTATGCCTATAACTCAACTATGAATAACTCCGTAAATCAGGGGCTTTCGTCGAATTTTTTTTTAATTTCAGTGGGGCCAAAGAGACAGCACAGAGGTAAAGGCACTTGCATTGCATGCAGTCAGGACTGTTTCCATCAAAGCTCTGCCAGGAGAGATTCCTGAGCCGAGTCAGGAGTAAGCCTTGAGGACAGCTAAGTAAGGGCCACGACCCCACCACCACCACCAAAATCCACTCTCCGTGCATGTGAGGACTGATCTCTGCGTTCTCAAGGTTATCGTGTTGATCTGTGTTTATTTTCTTATTCCACCTCACCGTTCCGGTCACTGGAGAGTTGGATCAGGAAGCGGCATGCCTCCACCCTCCTTCCTCAGGAATGCTTCAGCTATTTCTCTTTCCACCAAGGAAAGAAAGCCGGACTGATAATTGCAGGGTTTCATTCCTAAGGATCGATGTTCTGACCAGCCAAAAGAACGTGAGAGGCTAGGGCTATAACTCAGTGGCAGAGCACTTGCCTGGTATGTAAGAGCACCTGTGTTCCATCCCCAGCTCCAGGGTGGGGGGGCAAAGTATAAGATGATGGAAGTAAGACAACAATATCCTTAAAAACCGAGCAAGAAGTGATCATGCCTCACTCACTTCATCTATAAAATAAGACATGAGGGTCACCATGAAGATTGCGCTGCCGGTACGGGGCGGGGAAGGGCTGCCAGCACGAGATTAAAAGCAGAGCCCAACAGCTAAGATTGCCGAGCCCAGGCTGCAGGCCAGGCCATGACACCTACTGATGAAACTGTAATTCCTGCCCTGACGCTATGTCCCAAGCGAGAACCATCTAGACTCAATGATGGACTGGCTGGAAATTGGGACTCTGTAGCACAGATGCACCGTGATTGATAAGGGTGCCTACAGACTGCTCCGAGCGGCCTGCCAAGGGGACAGGACAAGGGCTCAGGGCCCACTGGCCACACAGCTCCACTGCGGGAATGCAGCGGAGGGCACTCTAAGCCTCTGGAATGAATGTCAGGACTCTGCATGAGGCACCGTTTCAGACCATGATAAAGCCCACGGGATGGCTGATAACACGGTTTGTAATGTTTCAAGTGAGAGACGATAAAAGCAAAGAAGTCAAAGAACCTGATTTCTGATCTGGGAGGGGGCCAGGGGCCATCCAGGTGTCAATGCAGAAATAGATTCAGGATGGGACAACCGCCACAAACCTAATTTTATTAGTATATATTTTCTTTAATATATGTCATGTAAGGTGAAGGGTTACATAATCCCATCTCATTCTCAAAGAACTGTGAAATTATTCACTGTTAAAAATAAGGAAACATCCCCCCTCCGCAGTCCATCAAACTAGTGGAAACAGTTATGTCCTTTAATGTACTGCATTCTACGATGGGTAGGGAAGTTAGAAGGAGGAGGGAGAGATAGAGAGGAGAAAAAAGCACATACAGAACCCACCAAGTGGTTGAGGTGTGGGAGGGGGGAGGGAGGTGGGGACATTGGTGATGGGAGATGGGTCTGGGTGGAGGGATGGGTGTTGGAACACTGTAGAACCAAAATTCTACATGAGCATCTTGCAATTGTATGTCTAAAATGGTGTAATAAAATTTTGGGGGAAAAAATAAAATAAAATTTTAAAAAAATAAGGAAACAGGGAGCCGGAGTGATAGTCCAGCAGGTAGGGCGTTTGCCTTGCATGCAGCCAACCTGGGTTCAATCCCGGCATCCCATATGGTCCCCTGAGCACCGCCAGGAGTAATTTCTGAGTGCAGAGCCAGGAGTAACCCCTGAGCATTGCCAGTTGTGACCCAAAAAAGCAAAAAGAAATAATAATAATAATAATGAAACAGAAGCTTAGCAAGATTAACAACTGACCCAAGGTCACAGATTTAGTGAAAGGTAGAATCAGAACTTTCAGGCCTGATCTGAAAGGCTCTACACAGACCAGCCCCTCCCACAGCCGGTGTGGGGGGGGAGCAGGGCAGGAGGGCGACTCTGAACGGGAACACAAGCCCCTCGGGAAAAGCATCTCTCGCATGAGGATGAAAGCTTGGCTCTGGCTCCAGCCAAGGGAAACTGAGAACTTAACATCAACTAACGGGTCCAAAGCTTGGAGCAGCACCAAGCCTGCAATGAGCCGTCTCTGAACGTGGCCCCAGCGTGCTTCACACAGCTCTGTGGAAGCCATGACCGCGAACAGGATGTCCCCATGTTAGGGTTCCAACAGGCCCAACCCTGATTTCAACAATCAGCTCTACCACAGCCACACCGCGGGTATGTTCTCTATCCCTCTCTCCTTGTTAAGCTGTTTGTATCACCCAGCAAAGCTGTAACAGCTGACTTACACCCATCACAGCTTTAGTGCCATCCTGACGGTGGTGTCGGTGCTAGGGAACCGTCTTCTGTGATGCTGACGGGCCAGCACCTCACGTGGCACCTGCAGCGGTGTGGCACTAGGGACTGGACGCGCACCAAGTGTGTCCTAACCACTCTGGACCCATCCTTGGCCACCTTCTGGATGAGCCGCAACTTCAACTCCCTGAACAAAGAGACAGTGAAACACGGCAGGATGTTTCACCTTTCTTCGCTAACCTGAGGGAATGCCGTTCCCTTTCCTGCTCTCCCAGGCAATTACAGGTCTATTCTACCTGTGGTGCTGTCTCTCGAGGAAGAAAACTGTTTCTTGTAAAACCACTGTAATCTCGGGAGCTGGAATCACAACTACCACAGCTGAAAAGAATCTCTTGAAGGCGCCCATGGCACAGGAGACAAGCCTTGGGTGGGAAAGATGTCAAAAGTCCTTTTTATTTTTTTCCAAGAAATGCTAAAAGGTACTCAATCAATCAATGCCGGCTGAATGAAGTCTGGTACTATAAATCTAAAGAAATTAAATTTTTAAAGTGCCCTGCATCTGGCCTCAGAATGAAGAAAGGTCAGACAACTTCAAAGACGGCTTATGAAAGGCAGCTATTCACTGCTGATGCCTCTCGCTTATGGAGCTGACAGATGGATGCGTCACGGAAGGCCTGGAACGCGAGACATCAAACCCCTCCACTCTGTCAGGGACTGGTTAGGGTGCTCTGGACAAGGTTATAACCTCTCTCAATCCGAATTTCACAAAGGAAGAAAATTATTAGGTACCTGTGCAGAACAACCACCCCCACCGCCGTCCCAGGTGACTTAACGTGCAGCCAAGCGGCACTTATCCCAGACTCTGCTCTAAGAAGGGTGAGTGCATGTTGTACATGTCTATAGAGGTATACAGAAATAACGACTTAATCACTATTAAATGATTGCGTGAAGTGTCAATCATATTGCCAACTATCAGTGCAGAGTTAGTGACTCACCCAGGGTCCTACAACTTAGGATCAGAGTCCAAATAGCTATCCAGAAAGTGACTCCAAATCTGACCGTACAATCCTTACCCCATGTCTCCTTCTGCTAGGAAAAACAAAGCACAGAGATTACTAGTCCCAGGGACCTGGTAATGGTAAGAGTCTAGTGAAACAGTCATATACGAAAAGAATGGCCATATATATACACACACGCTTCATCCGCACCTTCAAGTTCATTCCATGACTATCCCCCAAAAAAGATCCTATTCCCTTTTGCGTGTTTGCAAGGTGCAACACCCAAAGGTGCTCCTAGGCCATCCCCGGCTCTTGCTTCGGGCTCACTCCTAGCAGTGACCAGAGAACCATACACAGTGTCTAGGATTCCACCCGGGTCAGCCGTGCACAAGGCAAGCACCTTAACCCCCGTGCTAGCTCTCCGCCCGAGAGACCTGCTTGACTGAGACACTTATGAGCCATCCTCCTACACATACACCCATTTTTCTAGATGTACAACCTGCCAATTATTTCAAACTCCTGTCTTGTCAATGGGCAACCCTGGAGGCACCGTAAAGCAAAACACATGCTAAAATGAACAAGTTCTTCGATTTCTGAGCTCGCAGAAGAGCACTGGGAGATGGGCCAGACGGCCAGTGGGGCAGATTGTTTGAGAGGAAAACCTGCGCTACATAGGCAAAGCCTCCACTATTCCTAACACATAGTAATTAAGAGCCATGTAGTTCCGTGTAGTTTTTTTTTTTTTTTTTTTTTTTTTGCTTTTTGGGTCATACCCAGTGACACTCAGGGGTTACTCCTGGTTCCTCACTCAGGATTACTCCTGGCAATGCGTGGGGACTATGCGGGGCGCTAGGGATCGAACCCAGGTTGGCCACATGCAAGGCAAATGCCCTACCCGCTGTGCTATTGCTCCTGCCCTTCAAGAAAAGCTTTTTTAAAATAAAAAGAAAATCCTATTTCTCACTGAATGAGAAGTTTGTTCAAAGGTGAAGCATGTGGGTGAAGAAAAAGAGCCATGGATTAAGGCACCCGCCTGGCACCACATTCCTATGCCTAGCACCGCCCACCTTCCCTGGGTGCTTCTAGAGCATCCATGATTACAGTGAGGAATTAGTCCCTAAGACAGTCAGGTGTGGCAAGAGGTGCCACCCCCACCCCAATAATTTACATAAAAGATGAGGACTAGTAAAGGAACAGCTTGGTGCCACACTTTCCCCCTGTGGATAGTTTTATATAGTTCAACAAATGTAGTAAGGCTTGAACCTTACACACCAAGCCTGAAAACAAATTCGATAGACCTTCCGTGACGGTGCAGTACAGCTCAAACGGGCGGGCACTAGCCACACGGCAGCTCTCCCCTAACTGACACACGCAAACACATACGCCATATCCTCTCATCTGAAATGTGTCGGGGAAAGGCCGACCTTCTTAGCCCCAAACCCGGGGCTGTGTTCTTACAGGGGACCCGGTGTGTCGAGAAAAGTCCAAGGTAACGGGTGCCGGCTTGATTCTCTAATTGGGAAGAGCAGAGCTCCAGACGGTAAAGCCAAGGGCAAGTCTTGGTGGGAACAAAAATCAAATATATCGAGTCTCTGGCTTTTATCATTGACAGCTTTGGTCAGAGCAAGAGAACTACTCCCAGGCGCTTACCCAGGCAAAAGCTTCGAGGCCTCTGACCTTCAGGCTCTAGGAACAGCATCAGCAATGTGCAACCCTCCATTTAAACTATTTTTGGTGGGCTGGAGTGATAGCACAGCGGGTAGGGCGTTTGCTTGCACACCCAGGTTCAATCCCCAGCATCCCACATGGTCCCTGGAGCACTGCCAGGAATAATTCCATAATTCCTAAGTGAAGAGCCCAGAGTAACCTCTGAGCATCACTGGAAGTGACCCAAAAAGCAAATAAATAAATAAATAGATAAATAAATAGAGGGCTGAATAAATAATAAATTAATTAATTAATAAAATAAAATGTTTTTGATCTTATTCTTCTATAAACGGAGTACAAAGAAAACCAATTACACTGAAACAGGTAAAATGTTTTCAAAGCAGGGGTCAGAAATCGCTCAGGTGAGAGTATGGAAGGCCCAAGTTCAATCCTCAACACCAACATGTGCCCAGGAGGCACCCTGAGCACCACCAAACACTGCTGCGAATAATCCTGGGTCCCAAGCACTGCAGAGTGTGGCCTCTAGAAAAAATTATTTTTTTTTTTATTATTTTATTATACCACCGTGAGATACACAATTACAAAGATGTTCCTATTTGGGTTTCGGTCATACAGTGTTCCAGCACCCATCCCTCCACCAGTGCCCATTTCCCACCACCAATGTCCCCAATTCCCCCCCCCTTCCTAGCCTGCCTCCATGGCATGTTCTTTATTTTTTTCTCTTAGAAAAATTATTTTAACCATAATTAATTTAATTATAATTTTGTGACCCAAAAAGACAAAACTAGATCCTTCCCATGTAATTGTGCAAAAACCAATCACTTTAAAAAATAAAACCGGATCTAAATCTCTGCCTCCTCCTCCCTTTCCAAAATCATTCTGAGGATCTCCATGTAGACATTCTTTCTCTGTAGTTTATTTTTCAGTTTTTATTCTAGTGGATCTGCCCCACGAGGTGTTGCAGGTGTGGCTGCGGTACCGCTGCATAGGCAGATGGCAGACAGGAGACAGGCTTGTCTACACCCAGGGCTCTGCCCCGTAGGTCCCTGGATGGTTGATGGTCTGACATAGAAAAAGACTGGGCCCCCTGGGATGAACCCAGAGCCACGGCAGAGCCTGGCAAGCTACCCCATGGTGTATTCAATATGCCAAAAACAGTAACAATAATGGACCTCATTCCAACGAATGGAGACGTTACTGGCAACCGTTCAAGCAAATCAATGATCAACAGGAAGGCAAGTGACAAGTGTCTCTTGACTGTATAATAACTCTATCTGTGAAAATAGCAGCGTGCTCTCCAGTGATGACAGCAAGACACGGCAGTGTATCTGCAGCATTCTCGGTGGCACAGCAGCTGCAGCTGCCAGGCATTGATGGGCACAAAGGATAGTTTAAACCATCGCCAACACGCACAACAAAACTCTCACTTGTCTGTACCAAAACCACAGGTGTTATCACGGTGTGGCTGGTCGTCCAATTTCATGACTGAAGCGGTGGTATAGGTGTGAGCTTTTTCTATACCAGGCAAAATTCTCAAATTCTCCCTTTCCCTCCATCCCAAAAACAGTTCATACAATGACCCCAAGGTTTCGGGACCCTGAGCTAGAGAACTGAGAGCAAAACTCAATGAAAACAAATTCCCTCAGAAGAGTCAATGGCTCTGCTAACAGTTCACGTGCTTTGTGAGAAATAGTAGATTAGTTTTATCCACTGACCTGTATAAAATTAAACCGTAGTTCACCGACTGGCATACACTAACAGGACTGTATAATATCACACACACACACACACACACACACACACTTAATAGCAACTAAATTTCACGTCTCTAGTTTTTGGAGTGATCCATAAACATTCTATTTAACAAGAAAATCCATCATCACCAACTTACAAGCTCACCATCAATAACCAGCAACCAGCATAGCAATGATATGAATGACCTAAGGGAATTTGTGTGACCAAAAAAAAAAAAAAAAAAAAAAAAGTCAGGCTTCATATTTTAGTCCAGTGTACTTTTTAATGGTTTTACTACTTTCCTGGACACGCTCCATATTCTTTTTGAGAGTGTTTAAAGTCTAGCAAAATATCATCTTCCATTCTTCTAAGTGAAGCCGTTGCCAAGGTCTGGCCTCTCCACCTCCACTACCTCGTACAGACCGTTTTCCAGCTGTGTCTGAAACCAGGGATGCCCACAAAAAGATAAATATTATTCGGAGTCCAAAATACATGGATTATGCTGGACCGCTGCCAATTTCTCATAGATCCTGGGTAACTGAGATGGGTTTTGTTCTTACAACAACAGCTGCAGGAGCATGATACTTTTCTAGACTAATAAAATTACCTAAGCCTGGCCCACTGCCTCAGCTGCCGCAGCCGCCAAACTCTTGGCACAGACAGTCGCCTTGTGTAGTGTTAGAGAATGGGGAAGCAGCTCTGAACCATCACACCTAACCTAACAGCAGAGACTTCAGCTACATTTTGAATCTGAGTTAATTCCTGCATCACAATTACTATAGAGATCACACATGCCATTTTCAGGCGTCCCATAAAAATTGTAATTGAATTATAAAGTCAGGCTTTGCATTTATAGTTATCTATCACGCCAGGTACAACATCAGTTTTTGTTTTTCTCTAAAACCCAGGAAAATCTGAGTTAAAGCCTCAGTAATCCTGCATGGAAACCTTGGCTTATGGGCTCTGTCACCACTTAACACTTAACGCACAGAATGTAATCTCAGACCCAAGGAACAAGATCGCCCGAGTGGCAGGGGACAGCAGAAACAGACACCCAAAGCACTTCTCTCTGGGCTGAACCGAGATGGGACGTTTCAGCAAGTGCCGTCCGCAGACCAAGAAGTGTCTTTCAGATACATGTTCCTTCCTAATAACTAAGCACACGTGTTTCCTAAATATAAGTGCCTGGTCTAGGGGTCGGAGTGACAGCATAGTAGGTAGGGCGTTTGCCTTGCACATAGCCAACCCAGGTTCGATCCCGGCATCCCATATGGTTGGTACCCTGAGCACCGCCAGGAGTAATTCCTGAGTGCAGAGCCAGGAGTAACCCCCTGAGCATTGAAGAGTTGACCCCAAAAAGAAAAAATAAAAAAGGCATGGTCTTGATGCCTTCCTCAGAATCCTATGAAAAACAGAAGCACGTTTGTCAAATGACTTTGTTCAGACACAAGTGGACGCAAAACTGTTTCATGTGAGGAAGTGCTGCACAGATGTACCAAGTTTCTGTGGACTCAGTGAAATACCTTTAGAGTAAAGCAAAAACTCTGTCTGCAACAAACCTACATTAGTGCAGTATCTGGTTCTTGTTTAATACGGAGAAACTTCCCAAACCAACCCTATTCTGCCTTCTCACAAACCTGAGAATCACAAACCGAAGACCACAATTCAATGCAATGATAATTCAAAGAAAAGCACAAAGTTTTTCATATCCAACTCAGACGCACGGTACAGCATCTAGAAGTCTACTCTTGGCAGTACCCTGGGTCTGTTACAAAGAGGTGTCCCTCTACATGGTACTCTGGTTCCTATTAAACCCTTTATTTATTTTGCTTTTTTGGGTCACACCTGACGATGCTCAGGATTACCCTGGCTGTGCACTCAGAAATTACTCCTAGAAGGGGCTGGAGTGATAGCACAGTGGTCGGGCGTTTGCCTTGCACGCGCCGACCCGGGTTCAATCCCCGGCATCCCATATGGTCCCCCGAGCACCGCCAGGAGTAATTCCTAAGTGCAGAGCCAGGAGTAACCCCTGATCATTGATGGGTGTGACCCAAAAAGCAAAAAAAGTAAATAAATAAGAAAAAGAAATTACTACTAGAAGTGCTCAGGGACCGTATGGGATGCCGGGATCAACCCCAGGTTGGCCGAGTGCAGGCAAACACCCTCCCACTGTACTACGTTCTGTCCCTAACATTCGGCAGTGCTCAGGGGCTTACTCCTGGCTCTGTGCTCAGGGGCATTTCTGGTGAGTTTGGGGGACCGTGAAAAGTGCTGTGGACCCAACCCAGGCGATCCACGCAGGGCCAGCTCTTTAGTCACTGTACTCTCACTCCTCCCCGCTCACTCCTCCCCACCAGCTCGCTCCTATGGAGGATTAAGAATTATAGCAGAATTTGCCAACACTAAGGAGTTGGTGCCTGTAGTCCCTAAGGTTCTTCAAAATTAGTTGTATCACAATTTGAGAAGGTCCTTAGTTCATACAAAATCAACTACACATGAAAAATCTGGTCACAGCATGGTGGCACTAAGGAAACAGACCAAGAGAGAGATGCTAGAGCAGGCTTGGCCAGACCAAGAGAGAGATGCTAGAGCAGGCTTGGCCAGACCAAGAGAGAGATGCTAGAGCAGGCTTGGTCAGACCGAGAGAGATACTAGAGCAGGCTTGGCCAGACAGAGAGAGATGCTAGAGCAGGCTTCACTAGACTGAGAGAGATGCTAGAGCAGGCTTAGCCAGACAGAGAGAGATGCTAGAGCAGGCTTCACTAGACTGAGAGAGATGCTAGAGTAGGCTTCACTAGACAGAGAGAGATGCTAGAGCAGGCTTGGCCAGACCGAGAGAGATATGCTAGAGCAGGATTGGCCAGACCAGAGAGAGATGCTAGAGAAAGCTTGGCCAGACCAAGAGAGAGAGAGAGAGAGAGAGAGAGAGAGAGAGAGAGAAAGAGAGAGAGAGAGAGAGAGAGAGATGCTAGGGAAGGCTTGGCAGTCAGCAAATCAACCCCATGCTTGCAATCCAACTCCATTGTACTTCACTTGCCCTAATCCTTGTAACTTAATCTCTTTGAACCTTGGGTTCCTGTCTTAAAGAATAAAGACAATAGGATCACTGTGAAAATTAGACACTACCTATGAAAAATATCCAGCACCACACCAAGCATGAAGACATATTACATAAATGTCCATAACTGGATTGTGTTATATCTGCTTGCACAGGCCAAATTATAATTTAAAGCCATACAAAATTTCAGTGGAACTGTCTTTTCCTCTTTTACTCAGGATATTGAAATGATAGAACTTAATCGCCAACCAATACATGGGCTGACAGGGTGAGGTAAAGGGTGAGTCACATACTTCTGGAGAGAACAGTGCCAATGACCGAAGTGGGAAAGGCGGACACAAACACAAGGATGAGGGGCTTTCTGCAGTCAGGGGTGGGAGGCAGTGCAGGAAGCAGGAAGTAATTAGCAGGGAAACGAGTTCCGTTTAGATCCCCAGTGAGAAAGTATGAGTCATTCAAACAGAAACATCCAAGATGAGATGAGGATGGACTCAGTCAAACCGAGGGTCATTAATTTGTGGGCAATTGTCACAAAAGTATTGAGGTCCTCAGAAGAGGCTGGAACAGAAAACCACCAAAACTGGGTGTCCCAGGGGGCCTGAACAACTGGGTTCAGACACAGCCGCTCCAAGAGAACAATGAAAGAAGGAAGTAAATGAAGAGAGACAGGAAGGGGCTGAGGAGAGCTCAGCGGCAGGGCAGGGAGGGCACCTGGGGCCCTCCATGCCCCTAGTAAGAGCCGCTCCACACCACTCAGCAGAGAAGTCTCCAATTCCACCAAAACCAAAAAGACTCTGATTTCAAAATATAAACTTAAAATTCTCCCTCAGAGCCCACAGAATTATTCACTGTCAAGTAACAACCATGTGCCCAATTTTCTTTCCCATAAAGGGTACTTTTGAAAAGAGATGCATTTAAAAACCACAAAATACATTTCACTTGATCTTTGCCAATAAGCTATCTAGCTGCTGAAATTGGTTCTAGGGAGGGAGAAAAGAAAATTAATTCTCTGCCACGTAAAAACTTAAAGAAAAATATACCTAATATACTAAATAAGTTTGCTGTCTCGTAAGTCTTGAAGAATAATACATTTAAATTACCATTTGCTTGGTACTTTGGGAAATGTGTTACCATGGGGCAAAATGCTTTGGATCCAATAAACAAATGTGTGTATTTTAGTAATATTCACTTAAGCAAATTTCTTCACAGATTTCTAAATAAGCCTAACCTCTTATTTACCTGCAACCCTTGGTAGTACTGTCCCAAACAACTTTCAAGTTATAAACTGATTCTATGATGCAGATTACAGCACAAGAACCTTCTCTTTGCGCTATACAAACTGGTTAAACTAGTTAGGAGAGTTCAAAAATAAACCCCCAAACATCTGCTTAGGCTAGGAAAAAGGGTTTTTTTTTTTTTTTACTTTTTGGGGTCACACTGGCGATGCTCAGGGGTTACTGCTGGCTCTGAGCTCAGGAATTACTGTTGGTGGTGCCTAATGGACCATATGGGATGCAGGGAATCGAACTCTGATCGGCAAATGCAAGGCAACGCCCTCCCCACTGTGCTATCGCTTCAGTCCTAGGAAAAGTTTTTGTTGTTGTTGTTTTTAAGTCCAGTCCACATACAAAGTCTCTGAAGAGTTATACACCATCACCTCCCCAAGGACCTTTTCAAACATACTCACTGAAAGCAGCCGTCCCCACCCCAAAAACTCTAACCCAGCACACCTGGGTGAGCTCCAACAATCTAATTTCCACAGTTCGGGGCCGGAGCGATAGCCCAGCGGGTAGGGCGTTTGCCTTTGCACACGGCTGGCCCATGCTGGCCCGGGTTCGATCCCTGGCATCCCATATGGTCCCCCCGAGCACCGCCAGGAGTAATTCCTGAGTGCAGAGCCAGGAGTAACCCTGAGCATCGCTGGGTGTGACCCTAAAAAAGCAAAAAGAAAAACTACTTTCCACAGTTCTGCAGGAGGTTCTGCTGTGCACTTCCCCACCAGGCTCCGGCTGGGAAGTTTTGCCAGAAGGACTGAGGGGCACTGTGGCCGCCCCCTTCAGGGAGAGCGATGCAGCAAATGCAGAGGGAAGGACTGAGGGGCACTGTGGCCGGCCCCTTCGCGGAGAGCGACGTGCAGCAAATGCAGAGGGAAGGACTGAGGGGCACTGTGGCCGCCCCTTCATGGAGAGCGACGCGCAGCAAATGCAGAGGGAAGGACTGAGGGGCACTGTGGCCGGCCCCTCGCTGGAGAGCGACGTGCAGCAAATGCAGAGGGAAGGACTGAGGGGCACTGTGGCCGCCCCTTCATGGAGAGCGACGTGCAGCAAATGCAGAGGGAAGGACTGAGGGGCACTGTGGCCGGCCCCTTCATGGAGAGCGACGCGCAGCAAATGCAGAGGGAAGGACTGAGGGGCACTGTGGCCGGGCCCCTTCGCGGAGAGCGACGTGCAGCAAATGCAGAGGGAAGGACTGAGGGGCACTGTGGCCGCCCTTCATGGAGAGCGACGTGCAGCAAATGCAGAGGGAAGGACTGAGGGGCACTGTGGCCGGCCCCCTTCATGGAGAGCGACGTGCAGCAAATGCAGAGGGAAGGACTGAGGGGCACTGTGGCCGGCCCCCTTCGCGGAGAGCGACGTGCAGCAAATGCAGAGGGAAGGGCTGAGGGGCACTGTGGCCGCCCTTCACGGAGAGCGACGTGCAAATGCAGAGGGAAGGGCTGAGGGGCACTGTGGCTGGCCCCTTCGCGGAGAGCGACGTGCAGCAAATGCAGAGGGAAGGACTGAGGGGCACTGTGGTCGGCCCCTTCGCGGAGAGCGATGTGCAGCAAATGCAGAGGGAAGGACTGAGGGGCACTGTGACGGCCCCCTTCGCGAGAGCGACGTGCAGCAAATGCAGAGGGAAGGACTGAGGGGCACTGTGGCCGGCCCCTTCGCGGAGAACGACGGCAGCAAATGCAGAGGCACTCAGACAGGAACACCCTGGAGGCTCACCAGGCTTCACTGCCGCTCTAACCCTGGCCATCAGCTCTTGCAGTAACAATCAGTAACGCCCACAGCAAAGCCTTAAACACCCGCAACAACCATCCTGCCGACCACTCCGCCCTGCACCTCGCGGACACACGGCTGCCCCACTGCCTGGGCTGTGAGCATGAACATCCCCAGCCATCCAGAGAGGACCAGAGTCCGCTCTCAACCGGCTCACGCCCTCCTCCAGGGAAGCGGAACGCTGGAGTGCTCTCTGCCGCGGCCTGGGATGGAGGACGCAACAAGTGGTGAAGAGAATAAGGGGAGCACCGGCAGGAGGTGCCGCCTCGGAGAACTCCTGGCCTCACACAGAGCTCACACTGAGCTCCAGGAAAACCGCAGCCCAGGAGAAGTGACCCTCAGGTTCCATCAGAAAATCCTTCTTGAAACCTGGGAAGAGGGAACTAGGAGACTCAGAGTAAGCGCAGAGAGCAGGCAGGGGTCAACGGTGACCACCGGCGCCTGCAAAGCACCCTGGGAAAAGCAGTCAGCCAGACAGGTTATAAACATCCCTCCGGGTAGCTGAGGGAGGCGTGCAATTAACTCCAACCACTCTTTTAAGTGGGGAAAGAGGCCAATGACGGCAAAGAATATACTGCCTGCTTGACATTAAAAAATCTTAATTTTTAATCAGTTTTTATATGCAAACTAAGCCAGATATTAAGAAATCCATTCAATACATAATGCCTGCACTGCAAAAGTATGGTTAGAGATCAACAAACAAAAAAATATGTGTAAAGGTTTTGGAAAACTATACACCGAAGCATCTATAACATAATAGGAGCACTTTAACACAGTGACTGGCGCTTAATTACTCTTCCATTTCTCTAAGGAAAATCCCATTTTCAACATTATTGATGTTTTCAGAGGATGACTTGTCCTGAAACGGAATCTGTCAGTGCATGAATTCGCCCTGGGTTCCACTCACCTGCCTCCAATCGCTCACTATGGAAAAAACAACCTCTCCCGGGGCACTCAGGAAGTTCTCTGAACAGGCTGACCACAGAAAGCTGCAGAGACCTGGAAGAAAGAGAACTGTCAGCAGGTGCTCCTCAACAAGCACAGAGCTCCTCAGAGCACCCACCAGCCCTCTGGGATGCCCAGTGAGCCCCCAGCGGGAGGCAAGAGACCACCTCATAGCTACGCAGGACGGCCAGCTGCAAAGTCCGAGTGATCCATTGCTGCCGCTGCTCACGCGGGAAGCCCGTGGAGCAATGCTCTGAAAGGGCCCATTTGCCCCGTATCTCAGTTTTCCCTGCCGTAGCCCCTAAAACTCAAGGGAAGGCGTCAATGGCTTCAGACCGTGAAGCAAAGAACGCCTCTAAGACCGTTGGGGTGCTGCAGCTCTCGGGGACGCTGCCCGCCCTCCCGACTCCTGCCTCCAGCACGGCTCACCACTTCCGAACACGCGGTCCCGTTTCACACCTTCCCTGAAACTCCTCTCTCCACTCTGGAATGAGTCACCATCCCAGCACAGCTGAAATCCCACAGGGCCTGCCGCACCCGCCTGGCGCTCCGCACACCTGCTGTCTGCTTCCTTCTGCCCTGACCTCTCACCCGTTTCTCAAGGGCTGGTCCTACCTTCCTTCCCTATTCACCGCCTGTTCTTATCACAAGCAGGGGCAGATGCGCCAGCGCAAGCTTGTGGGTGAGAAGCCCCGAAAGAGGCTTCCCAAGGCCGGCTGCTCTGCTTCCCTGGGAAATCATCTTTCTACTGTACACCAACCGTAATAACACCTTTCTTTTCCAGGGGCGCTCTCCTTCTCAAACACATGGACAGCCACCCCGGCGCCGCCCCAGCCGGCCCCCTACCACGTGTGGAGTCATGTCTGGCCCAACAAAACCATTCTGGCAGGGCGCTGGGGTGAAATCGGTTTGTGCATGCAGCGGCAGCGCGAGGCTTTGTCTGCCCTTTATTGTCTAATGAGGAGCTCTGGGAGACCTTCCCCACCCCACCCACGAGGACTTCAAAGCTGAGAACGGAGGGCAGGAGCTGTTCTCTGGGAGGACACCCAGGGCTGAGGCGTGAGCGCGGCTCTACCGCCAAGAGTTCACAGGCTAACTCCAAGGAGAAGCCTACAGGGAGAGGGGCACGGGGGAGTGCGTATCACACATCTCGACAGGCCTCAACTCCTGTTCAGCCACAGCCCCACACACTCTGGGCTCTGGGCTGCGGCCTTGCTGGCAGCGTCGCATTCACTGCAAGACAGCACCACCTGGCGCAATCGCAGCTCAAACGTCCTGCGAGGCTTCACTTACAAAAGGGATCACCTGCTCCTTGCAGAGCCCTCGGGCCTCCGGGGAAGGACTCCGTCTCCCAGCTGCCGCGAGCACTTGGCCAAACCCTCTCATGAAGCACACGCCCCAGCAGAGCCGGCAGGTTTCCGCTGACCCCACCGCAGCTGACAGAGGAGTATCCACACAGTCTCCGTCACTGCCAACAGCAGGTCTGCCGTTGGGGCGGGCCCCGACCTAACAACCCAGGGGGAACCCGTCCAACTAGGTCTGTAGGGCGGGAGAGCACACTGGGAAAATGCTTGTCTCGCACGTGCTCAACTTGGGTTAGATCCTTGGCACCACATACGGTCCCCTGGGGCTGCCGGGAGTGATCCTTGAGTGCACCTGGGTGTGGCCCAAACAACAGACTAATTATTACAACAAACTGGCACCAAGCGCACACACGCATTTCTCTTCTCCTGGCTTTGGGTCACACCCAGCTGTGCTCAGGGCTCTACTCTGCTCTGCTCTCCTGGACGAGGCTGGGAAACACAGGGAGTCTGGGATTAACCCAGTCAAGCGCGCACAAGGTAAGCGCCTACCCGCTCACGGGCACTGCTGGGCCCACATGCATTTTTTCTCTGCCTCTTCTCCACCCACGCAACCCATTTGTTCCTCCACCTCTGGAAGGGAAAGGGGCACGTGGATTCTGAGTTTAAGATTACAAAGGCATCACGTAAAAGTACAGAGCTCCAAGGTCGCACAGGGAGGCGGCACTCTGCGAGGAGGCCTCGCTCCCTAGCCTGCACTTGTGGTGATGAGATCACAGACTTCAGGGTGTCTATTTGGTCAGATATGGTTTTAAGGGCCATATTCTGTAATTACGGAAAGGAAAATGGGAGGTCAACGAGACCAGAGGAACTCTAAGTGGTGTTTAAGAGGTTACTTATAACTGCAGCTACATTGTTCCCTTGCTCCCTTACAACCACACCTTGGATGCCCAGTTTCTGTCTTTCACAATGAATTGACATTAAAATGGCACTTTTTCTTTTTTCCTCTCTTTTCCAATTCCTGTATTCCTGTGATCAAAGGCTGTTTCAAAGCACACTCCCAAGGAAGCACTGAAAATCAAGCATTATGCCACAAAAGTACCTGTCATATAAAACGCAAAAAGAGAATAAAATAATTATGGAATCTAAAGCAAAAAGACTTTGGGCCTTAGCAGAATTATCAACTTGTATCACTTGTATCATTTGTCTTCCCGTTGATCATCAATTTGCTCGAGCGGGCACCACTAACATCTCCATATGTCCTGTTACATGCTAAGTAGAGCCCAAGGGCATCTGCCTGCTCCAGGAACATAAAGAGCCTCAAACCATTCCATCAGGTCATGGGAATGAGGTCTATAATTCTTACTGGTATCTGGCATATCAAATACGACACGGGTAGCTTGCCAGGCTGTCATGTGAGCTGAATTATAAACCTTCAATTTCTTATCACTAGTTTTTTTATCTTAAGATCTAATTTCCAAAACAATAAAACCAAAAAAAACTTTTTTAAGTCTAAGGCTTAGAATTATTTCAGGATTTCCATTCTAGTCAGCAACCTCAGTAGACAGCAGCCCTCTAGCGGGTTATTCGTCAGACTATTCAGTCACGGGACAGTCCAGCCCCTCCGTTAGCAACACCCCAAGCAGCACTGGATATTGCTCCTCCAGAACGGGAGCCCAGGGCAGACTCCGGGGTCAAAGGGCCTGATCACAACCTCGGCCTCGGAGTCCGGAGGAGCCCCGAGGAGGCTGAAAGACAGTGGGCACACCCAGACCACAGAAATCCTAACGCGAATGGATGGAAGCCCTGTTCTGCTCAGTGCTGGGGACGCTGCCTGACAGGACGCCGGCCTAGGAACTCTGAAGGCCCGGGGCACGCAGGAGGTGGGCGGCAAAGGACGCTTCTGAAATCCTGCGGCTTTCATTCTCCTGGAGACAGACCTATAATACACTGACAGTCTCCGCCCATCATCGTTTAGGGTCTGGCTTTTGGTGTTCTCTTTACCTGATGATCCGTGTTTCTTGCCTACCACGTCCAACCAACAGTCACTCCAGGAGCGCTGCCGGCGCCGTGGTGTTCTGGGTGCCACGGAACAGCCTTCTGTAAAACCAGCTGGCTCACGGAGGGCTGGGTCGGAACCTGACTGCAATTAGCATCGCAATGTTCCCGAATGTGCCAGTGACTGGATGGGAAAGACGAGGGAAGCAGGGGAAGGGGCTGTGGGAACACAGGACCCTAATCTCAGCTCTCACCTCCACGGCCCTTAACTCCGGTTCAGCAGCCTTCTAAACTAGTGACAAACAGGACGTGCAAAGAGCACACTTCCTTCTTGATTTGTCTCACGTGGAGGAGCTCACCGGCTTTGCCTCCCTTTAGCAATGTGTCCCAAGTGACCGGGGTCATTTCTGAATTCTACCCTAAGCTATGCAACACAAGAAGGAAATCATTATTTGGAGTGCAGCCCAGTAACCATCCACACAGACACAACAATGAACAAACCTCCAATTCCTCCCTCCAGGCGGGCTCTCAGCTACACGCAGCCATTTCTCCTTCAGCTGGCTCAAGACCAGCTGGGGCTTCACCAACCTGCCCTTCCTTGGCCTCCAGAAACACCTTCTCCAGAGTTTGCTCAGATTCCACCTGGGTCCCAGCTCTGTCAACTCCCAGTCCTAGCTCAAGCCGTGCCTCTCCGAACTCACACCCGATGCAAAACTTCTCAGCTGCCGTCCGCTGAGGGTCCTGCCCCATCCGCTACCCTCGAAACACTATTCCAAGAAGTGTTTGCCTGCCCCTAGCTCCTGCCTCCACCCAGGTATTCCTTCCTTCCTTCCTTCTCTTTTCTGTTTTTCTCTGAGAAAAAAAATTTCATTGTCTCTTTTTTCCCTAACAAAACTGATTAGGCCAGAGTGAGGGAAAAAATTACGAGGAAAACCTCTGAAAGCAGAATCCATACCCAGAAACCTCAACTATCAGAGACAGCTAGCAACCAGGGAGGTTTTGTCTTGGAGAGGCCAAACTCTGTAAGGAAATAACACATACAAATCCAAACTGCCTCACATCTCCCACCTCTACCCAACACTGCTTTTCCAGAGCGTCCCTGTGAGATATAATTCGAATGTGATATTTCCAAGGTCACCATGAATGAAGAGGGCGGCTCTGAGATCAAAGCAGCTCTGACAATGACAGCCCTGAGGAGATAAGACTGAGCAGAGACAGTTTCCAAAGTCCACAGCAGATTACAGGCTGCTGTAGCTTAAACAGCCTTTCACGCCCCAAGAGTATCCAAGAGCATGGAAACAAAGCATTCCAAGACAGCAAAATGGATGTTTTAAAAAAGATGAGCCCGGGGCCAACACGGCCAACCTCAGTGCCTAAGACACAACTACCCAGAAGAGTGAAGAGGAAGCTGTAACCCTTGGCAGTGCGCCCTGGAAACATGGAGGAAGCTGTCTCCCACGGCAGTGTGCCCTGGAAACATGGAAGCTGTCTCCCACGGCAGTGTGCCCTGGAAACATGGAGGAAGCTGTCTCCCCACGGCAGTGCGCCCTGGAAACATGGAGGAAGCTGTACCCCACGGCAGTGCGCCCCTGGAAACATGGAGGAAGCTGTACCCCACGGCAGTGCGCCTGGAAACATGGAGGAAGCTATAACCCACGGCAGTGCACCCTGGAAACATGGAGGAAGCTGTACCCCACGGCAGTGCGCCCTGGAAACATGGAGGAAGCTGTAACCCACGGCAGTGCGCCCTGGAAACATGGAAGCTGTCTCCCACGGCAGTGTGCCCTGGAAACATGGAGGAAGCTGTAACCCCACGGCAGTGCGCCCTGGAAACATGGAGGAAACTGTCTCCCATGGCAGTGCACACTGGAAACATGGAGGAAGCTGTACCCCACGGAAGTGCGCCCTGAAAACATGGAGGAAGCTGTAACCCACGGCAGTGCGCCCTGGAAACATGGAGGAAGCTGTAACCCACGGCAGTGCGCCCTGGAAACATGGAGGAAGCTGTCTCCCCACGGCAGTGCGCCCTGGAAACATGGAGGAAGCTGTAACCCACGGCAGTGCGCCCTGGAAACATAGAGGAAGCTGTAACCCACGGCAGTGCGCCTGGAAACATGGAGGAAGCTGTACCCCACGGCAGTGCGCCTGGAAACATAGAGGAAGCTGTAACCCACGGCAGTGCGCCCTGGAAACATGGAGGAAGCTGTACCCCACGGCAGTGCGCCCCTGGAAACATGGAGGAAGCTGTAACCCACGGCAGTGCGCCCTGGAAACATAGAGGAAGCTGTAACCCACGGCAGTGCGCCCTGGAAACATGGAGGAAGCTGTAACCCACGGCAGTGCGCCCTGAAAACATGGAGGAAGCTGTAACCCACGGCAGTGCGCCCTGGAAACATGGAGGCTGTCTCCCACGGCAGTGTGCCCTGGAAACATGGAGGAAGCTGTACCCCACGGCAGTGCGCCCTGGAAACATGGAGGAAGCTGTCTCCCACGGCAGTGCGCCCTGGAAACATGGAAGCTGTCTCCCACGGCAGTGCGCCCTGGAAACATGGAGGAAGCTGTACCCCACGGCAGTGCGCCCTGGAAACATGGAGGAAGCTGTCTCCCACGGCAGTGCACCCTGGAAACATGGAGGAAGCTGTAACCCACGGCAGTGCGCCCTGGAAACATGGAAGCTGTCTCCCACGGCAGTGTGCCCTGGAAACATGGAGGAAGCTGTACCCCACGGCAGTGCGCCCTGGAAACATGGAAGCTGTAACCCACGGCAGTGCGTCCTGGAAACATGGAGGAAGCTGTACCCCACGGCAGTGCCCTGGAAACATGGAGGAAGCTGTACCCCACGGCAGTGCGCCCTGGAAACATGGAGGAAGCTGTAACCCACGGCAGTGCGCCCTGGAAACATGGAAGCTGTCTCCCACGGCAGTGTGCCCTGGAAACATGGAGGAAGCTGTCTCCCACGGCAGTGCGCCCTGGAAACATGGAGGAAGCTGTAACCCACGGCAGTGCGCCCTGGAAACATGGAGGAAGCTGTCTCCCACGGCAGTGCGCCCTGGAAACATGGAGGAAGCTGTCTCCCACGGCAGTGCGCCCTGGAAATGTGGACAGGAGCTGTCTCCCAAGGCAGGGCACCCTGGAAATATGGAGGAAGCTTTTTTTCCCGGCAGGGCAGCTGGAAATGCGGACAGGAGCTGTCTCACATGGCAGTGTGCCATCACCACCGAACGGGGGCCTGTGTGCTGTTTCGCAGTAGGGTGGCCCTCCAAGTCATCGCCCAGGGTAACCCCGAGACGAATCCTGAGTGGCCTGATGCGTCCATGTAGAGCCAAGTGACGCAGCACTGAGCAGACCCAGTGGTGCTAGGGGGTGGGGGTCGTGCAGTTCAGCTGTAGGGATCAGGGTCTCTGCGGGGCAGCATGTTTCTCCTGTTCTTTGAGCAACTCCCTACTCTTGGTCAGGCCTTCAAGAGGAGGCACAAACCCTATCACTGACATTCAGAGCTGGACGCCCCGTCTGGCTACTCTCGTACCTTCCCAAAGCTTCACCTCCGTCTACCCCTGCAGATGCGCAATGAGACAGCAGATGAGAAAACCTTCCAGGACAGAGGAAATGTACCTGTGCATGGTACCACATGTCCAGCTCCTAACAGCTGATGCCCAGGGCCCTTGGCCAGCTCAATCAACCCAGAAGCACCACAGCCAGCTCCTCTTAAGGAAGGGGGCATTTAGTAAGACTGTTTCTAAAATAGCCCAAGAGGGAGGGGAGGGAGGGAGGGAGGGAGGGGAGGGAGGGAGGGAGGAAGGAAAGGAAGGAAGGAAAGGAAGGAAGGAAGGAAGGAAGGAAGGAAGGAAGGAAGGAAGGAAGGAAGGAAGGAAGGAAGGAAGGAAGGAAGGAAGGAAGGAAGGAAGGGAGCGACAAAGTGGAATAATTTTTAAAAGATACCATACCATATTTGAATGAGAGTATTTTTAATTTATTTTAATCAAAGGAAAAGGTTTGATGTTGAAATTCTGTGACCATGAGGCAAACTTCAGTTTTTCTTAGAACCTAGATATGTATGAAACATAGAACCCAGGAATAAATTCTAGCAGCCAGCGGCACATCTGAAGTGCAAAGGACAACCGCCCTTCCGCTGTGCTTATCGCTCTGACAGAGTACAAAGCAAGACTGGATTTCCCTTGGTCTAGAGAGAACCAAACCTCAACCCCTTCCATGAGCAATCCAGGCAGACCCGATTACTGGGTAGCTGCATACCTGCCTTCAGAAATAATATCCAAAGGTAACTAAAGAGAAGGCTTTGATCATTTTAACACTTGTTCGACAACATAGAGCTATGATCTATACTGATCCAAACTCTTGGGGTGAGGGTGGAGGGTGAGCAAACCCAACTCTACGTAGAGCTATGACCTATATTGATCCAAACTCTTGGGGTGGGGTGGAGGTGAGCAAACCCAACTCTACGTAGAGCTATGATCTATACTGATCCAAACTCTTGGGGTGAGGGTGGAGGTGAGCAAACCCAACTCTACATAGAGCTATGACCTATATTGATCCAAACTCTTGGGGTGAGGGTGGAGGTGAGCAAACTCAACTCCAGTCACTGCTTCAGTCCCAACTTGATTCAAGGAACTTTTTAAAAATCTAAACTGAGGGGCCAGAGCAATAGACCGGTGGGGAGGGCATTTGCCTTGCACTCAGCAGGTCCGGGTTCGATCCGCGGCATCCCATATGTTAACACCAGGAGTAATCCTGAGTGCAGAGCCAGGAGTAACCCTTGAGCATTGCCGGGTGTGACCCAAAAAAGCAAGGGGGAAAAAAATCTAAACTGGGTTTAAAACTCAGTCTCTTTCCCGATTCACAAACACGCAGAAACCCCTAAGTCGTGTTTCGGGCACACTGCCCACTGCTGAGTAGCCCTGCACTATACAACTGATTTCTACAGAGAGACGGCACAGCCCACCAGGCCCCCCCGAGAACCTCTCCAGGTAGGACTTCAGGTCTGGCCTGTCCTATCTACTCGCTCGTGCGGGCCCCACCCCTGCTGACTAGCCAGGGGAAGTTGCAAGAGAGATTTTGAACCCAAGCCACCACGCTGCCCCCCCAGGAGACTCAGCAACACGACTGGGCCTCTCTGCATTCCACAGGCCTCACTCACCCTCCAGCGGTTCTGATAACTGAGCTTCATTCCACTCCAGATTACCCACTGGCCCTGGGAGCTGAGGAGCGCCTGCTCTTGGCAAGCCTCCAGGGAACGGAACCCAGAGGGCCGGTCTGCTCCGGTCACCCTAGAGCGCCATCTTAAGCCCCCATCGCCACAAACGCCTGTTCTTTGCTGCTCAAGTGTTTCCTCCCAGCTCCACACACCATCTCTGCTGCCCCACCAGGGGTCTGTCCCCCCCACCACTACTGGGTAGGGACCAGGGTCTCGTTACAGAATGACTCACATCACCAAAGCCTGAGGGTCCTCTGAGCAACACAAACAAGCCACGAGATTTGGATCTTACTCATTAAGAAGCAGAACTCCAGCAAGGAAATTTAACACTGCTAGAGAAAATTAGCACTATCTTTCCCACATGCCACACGTCCGGGTACACCTGCAGCCACGGCGCCCTCTTTCATTGGTTCTAAGATGAAAACTGAGTAATATCAGATAAGAGGCTGCAACTGTCTTCCCTGAGAACAGAGCGGAAACACGGGGCTTCCTAGAAAGCATTCAAGCTACATCCATGAACAGAGTTACAATACAAAAGTAATTAAACCATTCATCTGAAAATCAAGTTGTTCTCAAAAACTTATTAGCAAAGATAAATTTATATGTAGATTTTTTTAAATACCCTTTACCCCAAATTAAGGCATTAGAAAAGTACAGCTTAATTTGACTTCTCAGCATATTTCCCAAAGACCCAGGAACACTATTTTGAAATGACGTCTGTGAACACTGTGGTCATTACATAGACCATTTGTCCATGGTCATTATAGGTTCATTGCAGCTCTATTCAGAACAGCCAAAACCTGGAAACAACCAGAGTGTCCGGGAATTGAGGACTGAATGACGGAACTATGCTATCTCTGCACAATGGGAACACTCTTGGCTGTAAGAAAAAAATAAAATCACGAAGTTTTCTGCTACCTGAAAGAAACTGGCTGAGCGTGGTCAGTCAGGAGGGAAGGACAGAGGCAGATGGTCTCTCACAGGTATGGAAATGAAGAGACAGAGGAGAGAGATATAGAAGAAACTCAAACAAGTCTGCAGACCTGGGCTTACCAAGGACTGGTGTCTGGGGACGTGGATGGGGGGGGGACCCCTTGGTTGCCAGTGCTGGGCTGGACCACTGTATGCACAAACCCTATCATTGTCACTTGTCACTTGTCTTCCTGTTGTTCATCGATTTGTTTGGGTGGGCACCAGTAAAGTCTCCATTCATTGGAAATGAGGTTCATTATCGTGACTATTTTTAGCATATCGAATACACCACGGGTAGCTTGCCAGGCTCTGCCGTGGCTCTGGGTTCAACCCCAGGGCCCAGTCTTTCACCCTATCATTACCAGTACTTTAAATCACATTCTTTCATTTTTTTTTTTTTTTTTTTTTTTGCTTTTTGGGTCATACCGGCGTAGCTCAGGGGGTTACTCCTGGCTCTACACTCAGGAATTACTCCTGGCGGTGCTCGGGGGGACCATATGGGATGCCGGGGAATCGAACCCAGGCCAGCACAGGCTGGCCACGCGCGAAGAGCAACGCCCTGCCCGCTGGGCTATCGCTCCGGCCCCTCTTTCAAATTTTTTAAATGGAAGTTACAAAATCGTCTTTATGAAAGTCTAACTTGGACCAGCATGATAGCACAGCAGGTAGGGCCCTGGCCTTACACACAGTCATCCTGGGTTTGATCCGTAGTATCCCACCTGGTCCCTGAGTCCACAAGAAGTGACCTCTGAGTGCACAGTTGTTGGGTGACCACGCCCTACTGAGCTTTAGGCTGAAGCTACATTTATTTTATGCTAAGAGCTGCTCCCTGCCTTTAGAGAATCTCCGAGCAGACACAATGGGAGCTTAGGCAGAATGGATGGATTTAATAATTTGTATATGGCATATATATTCTTATTATGAACCTTTCTTGCTCCAGTTCAATGTTCTTCCTATCCCCAGGGTCCCAACGTGGGACATACATGTAGATATTCCTAGAGTACTTGGCCATGTTGGATCAACCATAATGTAATCAGTTCTCCTAGTTCAAAAGAGACATGCCAGTGCATCTCCGGGCAAACTGACGAAGTCTCTGATTCTAAAGGTAATGCCAAAGTGAATAATTCTGATGGATTTTTGGACCTTAGTGGGATCCAGAGTCTGGAATCGGCTGGCTATATATTCATGGTAAGGTGAGACTCACAGACATGGGGCAGAGCTGCTACTTGCTCTCCCTGTGCCCTGCCGCTCATGAGGTGCCCAGGAGGGATGGCGGGTTCTAGCCCTGTCCCGTCACCCCAGCAGAGCCTTGCAACAAGCCAGGCGACCCCCCCACTCCATGAGGGCCTCCATTTTCCACATCAGGACTTCTCTCTCGTTAGAACTCCACGCAGCAGACCAGACTATCACAGCCCGGCTCATTGAGTTCCACCCTGTAGCAGTCTTTTTTTTAAATCCGCTCAGGTATGCCGGGCCAGAGACTCACAGACATGGGGCAGAGCTGCTACTTGCTCTCCCTGTGCCCAGCCGCTCACAAGGTGCCCAGGAGGGATGGCGGGTTCTAGCCCTGGCCCGCCACCCCAGCAGAGCCTCGCCAACAAGCCAGACGACCCCCAACTCCATGAGGGCCTCCATTTTCCACATCCGGACTTCTCTCTCATCAGAACTCCACCCAGCAGACCAGCCTATCACAGCAGCCGCGGGTTCATCAATAAATGCTGGACTTAGAGATGACTACAAGAGTATGCTACCTGCACGGCAGAGCCTGGCAAGCTACCCATGTTGTATTTGATATGCCAAATGCCAGTAACAATTATAGACCTCATTCCAGAATGGATTGAGGCTCTTTATGTTCCTGGAGCAAGCAGATGCCTTGGGCTCTACTAGCATGAGACAGGACATATGGAGATGTTACTGGGGCCCGCTCGAGCAAATCGATGATGAATGGGGAGACAGTGATA
>JAJIBD010001975.1:0-93780 GCA_021461705.1 Cryptotis parvus
CAAAGATATACAATTAAAAAGGTCATGTTTGGGTTTTGGTCATACAGTGTTTCAGCACCCGTCCCTCCACCAGTGCCCATCTCCCACCACCAACATCCCCGGTTCCCTCCCCCTTCCCCAGCCCTGCTCCATGGCAGGTTCTTTATTTCTTTTCCCTTTCTCTCTCTTTCTCTTTTCCTTCCCTTCCAGATTATGGATTACAGAACATACATTAAAAGGTTGTCATGTGTATCCTTTTGCCTCTATTTAATGCTCAGTTCTAGGTTGGCATTAGTACCCTCGACTATTATTAGCACCCTGTTCCATTTTCTGTCTTTCCTAGTCTCTGACTCCCACACGCTTGTGATAATTTCCACCTTTGAAAAGACCTCCTGATATATGTTTCACTTGACCTTGGATATTGGTATCATAATATGTACATATATATTTATGCCATGCAGATAAATGCAGTCATTCTGTATCTGTCTCTCTCCTTCTGGCTAATTTCGCTCAACATAATCTTCTCCATGTCCATCCATTTATAGGCAAATTTTATAACTTCATTTTTCCTAACAGCTGCATAGTATTCCATTGTGTAGATGTACCAAAGCTTTTTTATCCAGTCATCTATTTTCGGGCACTCGGGTTGCTTCCAGATTCTGGCTATTGTGAATAATGCTGCTATGAACATAAAAGTAGGGATGGTGTTTCCGCTGCGTATTTTTGGTTTCCCAGAGTAGATTCCCAGGAGTGGTATGGCTGGGTCAAATGGGAGTTCAATTTCTAGTCTTTGGAGGAAAGTCCATATTGTTTTCCAGAAAGGTTCTTTTCTTTCTACTGTTTTCCAGTAGCAGCCGGCATTCCCACCAACAATGGATGAGTGTCCCCTTTTCCCCACACCCACGCCAGCACTTGTTGTTCTTGCTCTTTGAATATGTGCCAGTCTCTGTGGTGTAAAGTGGTATCTCATTGTTGTTTTGATTTGCATCTCTCTGATGATTAGTGATGATGAGCATTTTTTTCATATGTTTTTTGGCCATTCGAATTTCTTCCCTTGCTGAAGTTTCTGTTCATTTCTTCTCCCCATTTTTTGATGGGGTTGTTTGTTTTCTTCTTGTAAAGTTCTACCAGTGCCTGATATATCCTGGATATTAACCCCTTATCAGATGGGTATTGGGTGAATATTCTTTCCCATTCTGTGGACTGCTTTTTGTATCTTAGTCACTGTTTCTTTTGAGGTGCAGAAGCTTTTTAGTTTCATGTAGTCCCATATGTTTATCTTTTCTTCTAGTTGCTTTGTTAGTGATGTTTCACCTTTGAAGATGCCTTTAGCTTCAATGTCGTGGAGGGTTTTTCCTATATTTTCTTCAATGTACTTTATGGATTCAAGTCTGATATTGAGATCTTTAGTCCATTTTGATCTGATTTTTTGTGCATGATGTTAGACACAGGTCGTAGATTTTTTTTGGGGGCTCACCTTTTTTGTGAGTATTTTTTTTTGATTTGTATTTTTAAGTAAAAACAAATTTTATTAACTATCCTTTCAGGAAGGGGAAAGAGGGAAAGTGATAATGCTCTGAAGAGAGATCGCAGGCTTCTCCAAAGGCGGAGAGAGCCCCTACACACATTCCAGCATAAGACATGAAAGGACACATCTCAGAAGGAGAGATGTGGGCGATACATGTGCTCGGCCACGTGTGCACAAGCAGCACACAGGCTCAGGCAGCAGATGTGCCAGTAGTTGTTTTGTTTTCTGAAAAGAATCTCTAGGCCAATTTTGACAACCTTTGCTCCAAGAAATTACACAATTTAAATAGTCAAAATACTATAAGACATAATATCCTGCTCTTCAGATTAAGTGGTGGGAAATTAGAAATGTTCAAAGAAGTATATTAGAAATATTTTATAGCATTTGAATCTGTGAGGATTGATCTGTTTGATATGACAGAAAACTCCCAAATATCAAACTTGTACAGTACAAAGGCTTTTTCTTCCCTCCTGTAAATAAGGTTACAGAGAGACAGCGTGAGGACCAGAGCGGTTGTACAGGTGCTTGTCTTGTATCTTGTTATTGGTTCGACACCATGTACAACCCCCAACTGCAACAAGGGGTCACTTATGAGCACATAGCTAGGAATAACACCTGAGCCCCCACCACCACCAAAAAGAAAAAAGAAAAGTTAAGCGCAGTGCCTTTTGGCTCTAAATTCTGTATTCCTGCTCCACTTTACAAAATGTACCTGATAAAATTGCACCAGAATTCCTCTGGCAGTAATGCTAATGTTTTCATCTCCCATAGCCACGTATGGACCAGTATTTTAATCAGATGGAAAAGATTGTTAAGGAAAGGAAAACCTCATCTAGGATTCGATTCATGCTCCAGGATGTGATAGACTTAAGGCTTGTAAGTAGAATAAAATAATATGCTTTCTGCTCTTTCAAGGAATTGGGTGAGGAAGACCTAATATTTCCGTGTATAAAAGCAATGCTTTTGCTATCAGTCTCTCAGAACTTAAACTGGCAGGTTCATGAGCTGTGTGAAAAGATAAAAGTGAGGGCCAGAGAGGCAGTACCTGCCTTGCACGCAGCCAATCCAGGTTCAGTCTCAGGCTCCACAACATGTTCCCTGTGTCCTACCAGGAGTGACCACCTGAGCACAAAACCAGGAGTAATCCCTGAGCATCACCAGCTGGGGGGCCGCCCTCTCAATAAAGATAAAAAAGTTTTTTCGTTGCTGCTGCTAGGGGTGTTTCTTCTGATTATCAAACCACTTTGATTTGAATTCAGATTAATTGCATTTAGTATTAGTATGCTAAATATTCAGAAAGTCTCATGTTCTCAATAAATACATTGAACTTTCCCGAGCCTTAATTGTTTTCTTCTTTGTCTTGGAGCCGCACCTGGCAGTAATTGGGGGCTGCTACTCCCAGCACGGTGCTCAGGGATCTGTGTGGCACCAAGAACTTATCCCAGTGCTCCTGCGTACAGAGCAGGCGGTCCGGCCCATTGAGCCATTGCTTTGGCCTGAACTTGACATTTTTAATGTCTTAAAATGGAGATGTTACTTCTAGGTGAGTGTAAAGATTTAGTGAAGTAATTAGGAGGTGTAATAAGGAGGTAGTTTGTTTTATCCTTAGTAGAAAGAATAACCAAAGGACAGAATATGGAAGAAAGAAAAATATCCGTCTCTTTATAATACACGTCAACTATGAAAGGAACTAAATAGCAGCTGGCCACAAAGATTATACAGATTGAGGCAAGACCAGAGAATCTTAATTTGTCTTTGCTCCTCTTCTTTCCTATTCTATTCTATTCAGAATTAGAAAATCTAAAATGTTATAACCAATATTTGACTTTGTCTTTTCATTCATTGACCATTGGAATGCTTTGTTTAGAGTATCTCAGGGTTCATTGAGATTTTAGTTATCACTGATTTCCCAACTGCACCTGGTAGCATCTCTGAGATGAATGAAAACAGCCATATACCTATTATATTTTAAGCTATCTTGTAGAAATTTATCAGCTTCAATTTTTTTGTAACTCAAAGTTATCTATGAGTTATAACCTTATTTTTTTCCCTTTTTATAGTGTAATTGGGTATCTCGAAGAGCAGATCAAGGACCTAAAACTATTGAACAGATTCACAAAGAAGCTAAAATAGAAGAACAAGAAGAACAAAGAAAGGTCCAGCAGCTCATGACCAAAGAAAAGAGAAGACCAGGTGAGGGGTGGAGTCCCTGGGCACAGTGGAGAAGCTTTGTGTTTCCCATGGCAGATGTCTAAGAACTGTATGATTGAATGTGAAATGTTACCAGAATGAATAGCCCAGACTACAGAGCCGTAATTTAAATGATAACAATTTCACCTGGAGACTTGGTCACTGAATTAATTGAACTAAACATGCGTTTCATCCACAACTGAAAAGTCAGTAATCAAGGTTGTATTGAATATCTGTTGTATTATTAGTGTAGTGAATAAAAAATGAATCAGAAGATATAGTTCCTTCTCTCCAAAAAGCTTAATTTATCTTTGAATGTACAGCTTATAAAGGACACACTTAGAATGCATTTGGGAGAGATGATCAATTAAAAAATACTTTCTCCACTAATGTTATTAAAATTCAGGAAGGGTTGGTGGTGGGAAGTGGGCACTGGTGGAGGGATAGGTGCTGGAACACTGACTGAAACCCAAACATGAACATCTTTGTAATTGTACAGTAGTTTAATAAAACAACAAAATCAGGAAGGGCAGGAGAGAAAGTACAGAAGGTAAGGAGCTTTCCTCACGTGCAGCTGACCCTGGTTTGATCTATCCTTGGCACCACATATGGTCCCCAACACTATCAGGAATGACCCCTGAGCATCAGTGAGTGTGGTACAAATCCCATTTGAAACTTTTTTTTTGGCTTTTTGGGTCACACCCGGCAATGCTCAGGGGTTTCTCCCTGGCTCTGCACTCAGGAATTACTCCTGGCGGTACTCGGGGGACCATATGGGATGCCGGGATTGAACCCGGGACGGCATGGGCTGGCGGCAAGGCAAGCGCCCTACCCACTGGGCTATCACTCCGGCCCCTGAATCTTTTTTAGAGCATTGAGAAAGTTGGAAGAAACTTTTGTTTGAGAATTGGGCAGCATTTATACTGTCTCTTAGAGGATTAAAGTGGCTACTTGCAAAAGAAGGAAGAATCTTAATCGGGAAATTTAATACTTTAGAGATGAATGAACAAAGCTGGTAGTAAAATTGCCATGATTAGAAAGAGTAGGAATGTCTTTCTAGAAGAATGACATCAGGTTAAGAACTTTTGACTGGATAGACATTAAGGATATAGTGTACGTTTTGGAGTAAAACAGAGGTATGTATGAGTCTCCCTCTTCCCGTGATGAATCAAGGGAGCACGCTAAACTCAGCAGTGTTGCAACTGCTGAGAGCCTGTGTGTAAGTGGTGAGACATAGGAGCAGTAAGGACAGAAAGGACAAAACTATTTTTTTTAATATGAAAGATTAAACAAGAAATTAGGACCAAAGAGATAAACAATGGGTAAGGTATTTGCCTCGTATGTGACTGAGCCAGATTCACTCCCCAGAACCGCATATGGTCCCTTAGGCACTGCCAAGTGTAGTCTGAACACTACTGGGTGTGCCCCCAAAACAAAACAGAAACAAAACCCTACCCGAGACATTTTACGGCTGAGTTCCAATGACTAGAAACACTGGTAGAGAAAAACTTGGAAAATAAATGATAAATCTTCCTTGTCTGCTTCTTTTTCCGTGACCTTGGGAATGCTCATATACCCACTGGCAATTAAGAGCTCAGGGTAGTTCCTCCTGGTCCCGAGAATTGGGATTAGAGCAGTGTTTCTCAAACTTCTGTCTATGGCCCCTTCCTACCTTGGTTCTTTTTCTTTTTTCTCTTTTTCTTTCTTTGGGGTGGGGGGCTCCTTGATCTGATAATGTGCCTCCCACTATTGTTGTGATTTTCACTTCAGGCCCCTTGAAACTAATTTCAGGGCCTACAGAGGGCTGGATAACTGTAGTTAACAAGTACTGGTTTAGAGCACAATCTCTGAACTCCAGCTGTTGGTTTTCAACTCTCCTGCAACCAAGCTGTATGACTGCATATAAATCTCTTAATCTGTTGAAAGGATCTAATAAAAGTATATAGTATTTATTTAGGATAGAATGAGGTTTTATTGTATGTATGTATGTGTGTGTGTGTGTATGTATGCATGCATGCATGTATGCATGTATGTATATATGTATGTATGTATAAAGGACTCCACATACTCTGATACTCTGTCAGTGCAACTCCTATTATTCATTGCACATAATAGAACTCATACTCAACTCCAGTGAGATTATTCCTTCAGGAAAGAAAATGTACTTTTTGTTGCATATCTGCCTTGTTCCAGTGCAATTCCCTCATTCTTTCTCAGGTCATGACTTTTTTGAAAAAGAAAAAGGTGGGGATCCCCAAAAGGATTTGGAGTATTCAGGGTTATCCCCAATGCTGCCGGGCATAGGGGAGCAGGGGGAAGTGAGATGAGGCGCTGTAATGCCGTGCATTGAACCTGAGGATCCATCGTGCAGCGCACGTGCTTTTGAACTCTGAGCTATCTTCCTGGCCCTGAAGGCAGTGTCTCAACCCAAGTTTTAGAGTCATCCTCCAAAGCAAGGGAGGCACAGTACCTGTATCTAACCCGGAGTGCAGCTTCAAGCATCCATCCAATGAAATAGTTTTAGTAAAAGCTCCGTGTAAGTCACAGACAAAGTTTTAATTGAAGTATTTAGAACACTGGAATTAAAAGAACTCTCAGCGACTGGTATGGCAGGTAGACGTGCTCATGGCCAATCCGGGTTCAATCCCCAGTACCCCATATGGTTCCTTTAGCCCACCAGGAGTGATCCCTGAAGGCAGAGCCTGGGGTAGGCCCTGAGCTTACTCCAGATGTGGTCCTAAAACAAAGCCCAACAAAAAGGAGCTCTCAAATCTAGTATCACAAAATAGGATTTGAATCCTAGCTTTAGTTATAGTGTTAGGATTATAATAAAATATATAAATGGCTTATCATGAAGTGGATTAGAGGAAAAGATGGAAGTCTAACCCATAAGGATGTCCATAGATAAGGAAGTAACTCTTAGGGAAGTGACAGATAATGAACAAGCAGAAAGAAAGAAGAGGATGTAAGTGGAATACAAGGAAGCAGCCTCTTCATGATGAGTAAGGTCCGAAAGCCTGGAGGAAATCTGGAAGTGAACCTGGACATGAGATTAGGCAGTTTCATGATTTTCATTTGCTCAACAAGCATATTAAACGCCTGTCAAAGTCCTTTCCTTCATGCAGCTTATATCTGCCAGGGGAAAGGTATAAATGTATGACCTGTCAGGTAAATTCTTACTCAGTGGGGAAAACACAGAGGAAGGTAGTGGGAAGAAGTTTGGTAGGGGTTACAGTTTTCAACAAGGAGTTTGGATGTTGTTTGAAGAGTGAAAGGAGGCAGTTGAGATAAATAAGTCATGTGGATATCTGGGTGAAGAGGGTTTTAGTAAAGGGACATTAAGTACAAAGACCCTCAAGTAGCATTTTCAAGAAACAGCAGTGAGCAAATGTGGCTAGAGCAAAGGTAAGATTTGTACAAGATGGGAATCTAGATGGTGGGAAGCAGAGTTTCTGGACCCTTTATAAGAACCTGCTTTTCCCCTGAGTCAGGTGCTGACACATCTTTGATAGTAAATGCTTCAGACCTAGCTTTAAGGGGGACTAGATGCTGAATAAAATATATTGATAAATACCTTTTATATTGCTTATGATGGTTATGCTTTCATTATAAAGTTGTATCAATATAACAGTTATATAAAAGTATCACTTTTATATTGATAAATATATTTTGTATATCAATAAATATATTTTTCAATAGAATATATTGGTATTATGGGTAGATGCAGAATGAATATAATATTTGCTGATAAATTGAATATGACGTGTAAGGGGGAAAAGATTCAGTATTTTCTTCAGGAAATGATAGAGACATACTGACATTGGACACCATTATGAGAAGTCAATTTTGTGAGCTTTTCTGTTTATCTTTGTTTATGGAGGCAGGGGCACACCCCACAGTGTTCGGGAATAGTCCTGGCTCTGTGGTCCAGAGTAACCCTTGGCCCTTCTCAGAGGACCATATGTGGTGCCAGGGATTGAACCAGGCTCAGGGATTGAACCAGGCCATGGGATGCAGGGCAAGCACCTCAGCTCCTGTGCTCTCTCTCTGGTGAAGTAAACTTTGGGATAAGCAATTTCCATCTGACTTCTCCCCAGGTGTTCTAATCATTAACTGCATAAGCTTTAGGTTCTGCACATGCTTGTGGCACTAAATCTGTATTCATTTGTGTCAGTTGGATTGTTCTATATCAGTAATGTTTTTGTGAGAGACAATATAAACAAAATTATTTGATATTCTTGTGTCTATTAAAGAAATCGTCAGCAATGCTGTGATGCCTGTGTGCAGGGGTGTCTTTCTTTTGATTTTGATTGGAATAGCTGACTTGAAACGGTTTATCATTGTAGCCAGAGAGAAAGTACAAGGGGTTAGGTGCTTGCCTTGCATGTGGCAAACCCCAGTTTGGTACCAGAACCGCATGTGGTCCCTGAGCACAGAGCCAGGAATAAGCCCTGAGCACAGCTTGGTATGGCCCAAAATCCAAAATCAAATTTAAAAAATTACTCATCATTGCATTGTCAACTTACGTTAAAACATGATACGCCAAACTAACATCTTTTTTCCCTTTTTAACCATATTTTTTTATTTGAAGTGCTGTGACTTACTGTTATTGATAAGTTTTGTACCTGCACCAGTGTCCACCTGCCTCCACTATTCTGATTCTTCTTCTGCAGGTGTCCAGAGAGTAGATGAAGGTGGGTGGAATACCGTACAAGGTGCCAAGAATAGCCGTGTCCTGGACCCCTCAAAATTCTTGAAAATTACTAAGGTGAGTATAACATTTTGTCTTGTTTTGTTTTGTTTTTTGTGCCACACCCGGCATTGCTCAGGGGGCTACTCCTGACTGCACTCAGGAATCACTCCCTGCTGTGCTCAGGGAATCATCTGCAGTGCCAGGGATTGAATCCAGATTGGCTGTGTGAAAGGCAAGGCCTTACCCCATATTACTTCTCTGGATCAAGTATGACCCTTAAAATACCTTAAAAGAATCTCAAAATAACTATCTGTCATAAAAAATAATCATATTATATGATTTAGGAGTGGTTGTATTTTAATGTGGATTTTGTTTTTAATTATCAATCAATAATTTTCCTAGAGTTCTTTCTATTTCTGCATGGATGTACTAAAGAGAAAGTGGCTTGGTTAATTCTTCCATTTGAAGCTACTTTAAGAGCCATAATGAAGATGTGTGAGAAGCCAAGCTCATTTGGAGGCTGTTACGCAGTGTTCCCGTGGTGCTGGAGAAGCAGCAGCTAACCACTGTTAAGTCTGTCCATAAAAGGATTAGTGGCTTTCCATGACCAGTGCCTAAAGAAAGCACAGAGGACCTGCTAGGAACCATTCTGTGGTAGAGCTTTAATATTCTGTCTTTCTCTCTTGAGACTCCAGTAAGAAGAAAAAAAACTTCTAGTGGATGTTTCTCCTGGCAGTCGACGTTGATCACTGTCAGCGGGGTGAAGAACCTTAGAGAAAGTAGAGAGAGCGGAGTCATAGATTGTGAAAGTGGGAAACTTGTGGACATGGGAAATAGCTAAAAGAACTAGAGCATGTGGGAGCCCTTAGTTCAGTCCCCAGGACAGAGTTCAGTCTCCCTAGTATTGAGCCAGGATTAGTCTCCAGACACTGCCTGATCTGACCCCCAAACAAAACAAAACAAAACAAAAGGAATCTTCTGAAAACAGCCAGTGACTTTTAAGAGTCAATGGAGGTTTAGAATGGGCTCAAATTATAGAGTGTGTGCCATGCATGGGTGAGGCCCTGGGTTTTAGTCCCTAACTTTACACACACACACACACACACACACACCCTCCCCCTCCAAAAAAAAAAAAAAAGTCTAACGAAAATCATTCCCTAAAATGCCAAGAGGGGTTCTGGAGAGATAGTATCGTGGGTAAAGTTTTTGCCTTGCCCCTCCTGTATGACCCTCTGAACACCACCAGGAGTAATTACTGCCTGCAGAGCCAGGTATGACCCAAAACCAAAGTGCCTAATGGGGGAAAAAGGAAAAATGCAAAAAAAGTGCCTGCTGGCTGGGGGCCAGAGGGAAACTGGGGACATTGGTGGAAGGAAGTGGACACTGGTGAAGGTATGGGTGCTCAGACGTTGTACCCCTGAACTCAGTCATGAATAATTTTGAAACTTTATGATTCACAGTGATTCAATAATTTTTTAAAATCATTTACTAATTCTCTTCCTTACTTAGACTTTTAATAAATTTTTGGTTTTAGGCTTTTATTTCAGTTTTTTCCATATTGTTAGTTTTGAGCCATACCTAGTCATGCTCAGAGGCTCCTCCCAATATAGCACTTGCTGGTAGCACCCAGGGAAGCCTTACTGGAATGGGATCACAGCTGCAGCTCACATGTGATCCATTCTTTGAGCTGTCGCCTCTTCACTTTTTTTTTGTTGTTTACTTTCTTTTTTTTTTTTTTTTTTTTTTTTCCGATTTTATTTTATTTTATTATTTTCCCCCAAATATTGTTACACCATTTTGACATACAATTGAAAGATGCTCATGTAGAGTTTTTTGGTTCTACAGTGTTCCAACACCCATCCCTCCACCCAAACCCATCTCCCATCACCAATGTCCCCACCTCCCTCCCCCCCTCCCACACCTCAACTTGGCGGGTTCTGTGTCTTTTCTCTCCCTCTTTATTTCTCCCTCCCCCAAACTTTCCTGCTCTTCGTGTAATTCAGTGCATTAAAAGAGATTACTGTTTCCACTATTTTTAATGGACCGCGCAGCCCAAGCCGCGCGTCTGAGCTCGAACTGGTTTTGCTCTATTAATCTGGTCGTTTCCCAGATTAATAATTAATCAGGCAGTTTCCCAGATTAATCAGGCAGTTTTCCCAGCGTCCAGACAGCGAAAATGGTGGCTAGTGTGATGGGCGGAGTCTCATCTGGCTGCTTCGGGGACCCCCAGAGGTGACGGGCTCCCTCCCCAAAACTCGTCTGCCCTCCCTGGGAGTCCCTCTTCAACTGGGCCTGGGGCGAGCCGAGTTCCAGCCTCCCCAGCCACTTCATGTTATCACCTCTTCACTTTTTTGAGAGAGAAATTTGACCAAAATGTTTTTTGTTTTCAGTTTTGGGGGCCACACCTGGTAGTGCTCCAGAGGTTCCTCCTGGCTTTGCAGTCGGAATCACTCATGGCAGACTAAGGGGACCATATGGGGTGCTGGAGACCCAACCTGGGTTGGCCATGTGGAAGGCAAAGCCCCTTCCTGCTGTCCTGTTTCTCTGACCCCAAGAATTTTTAGCCAAAATGTTATACTTAAAAAATTGTATCAGGACTTAATAATATTTTAAATATTTTAAATATTGTTTCTTTTGGAACAGTGCTATTAAACCTACAACATTATCACCTTAATATTTTTTTTGAAATACATCAATGGTTGGCTGGAGAGATAATAGAGCGAGCATGGCTCTTGCCACGTAGGCAGTCAACCTGCGTTCAAGACACATATGGTCCTCCAAGTCCCTCCAGGAGTGACTCAGAACTCAGAGTCAGAAGTAAGCGCTGAGCACAGCTAGGTCTGGTCGATAAGCCAGTTCAAACAGACAGACAGACAACGATGGATGTAGATTGATATACATGAACATAGAGTTAAAAAATTTAAGATAGTTAAACTATAATTATCAGAATGCAGATAGAGTTCAGAATCATCAATGCAATTCATTGCCAACTGGAAGAGGGTTGTGTGAATTGCATGTCTTCATAGCAAGGCCAGCATCATAAGAATAAAGAAATATTTGAGGGGTGCTCTCTCCTTTTTATTTCAGTTTATATGTAGGCTCCTGATTGTTTATAATATTGTTTATAATATTATAGTATTGTTTATAATAGTTTCAAGCACTGAGGTCCCACACCCACCACCAGAGTGTCGGTATCCCTCCACCAGTGTCTCAAGATCACCCCCAGGCAAACTCAGTTCTGTGGGTCAACTCTCAGATCCGTTACTATTGACCACGTGTCATCTTTTTACTACATTTATTTTTATTTCACAAATGAGAGAGCAAGAAATGTTTTTGTTTTAAAGAGCTGCCTTGTGAACTTTCTGTAGTATATGGCAATATAATAACTATTCATTTGTAGTAACCCTTTGGAGATTTAAGCCTGGGCACCTTAACCCCCAACAAATATTCTGTTCTTTCTCGACCCTTATTTCTCAGACCAAATATTTTCTCCAAACCTATCCAGGACCTGAAAACTGAAATGTCTGTATCTTTTAACCTTTATCCTAACAGTAATATGAAGAAATTAGTGAAAATTTTTATAGCATTTGAGTATCTTTTGTTTTTTCAAAACAAAAGAATAAACAGCTCACAGTCATCAAACCTGGCTGAATACTGATGTGCCCACCCAAATACATGCACTAGTCCAGTGTTTTCAAACTGTCCTTTTTGGGTGTTTTTGGTTTTGTTTTTTGTTTGTTCTGGCTATTTGGGTCACACCCAGTGATGCTCAGGGTGTGAGGCGCCATATGGTCCTCCTGTCAGTGCTCAGGGGACCATATGGGATACCAGGGGTCAAACCTGGGCAAACGCCCCTCCCGCTGTACTGTCGCTCCATCCCCAAACTGCCCCTTTTGGAAGCTGGATTTGAAGACTGTGCTTCAAGAGCCACAGAGCCTCCTCTTTTTGCAATCAGATCCTGTTTAAGTTTCATAAATTGGCATTCTAAGCAAAATTGTATCACAAAATTAGATCTACTGCATTTTAAAAAATGAGAAATAAACTGCTTTAGAATATATCCTGTAATTGAATTATGGCCACTTTCGTTACAGCCCACAATTGATGAGAAAATTCAATTGGTACCTAAGGCACAGCTGGGCAGCTGGGGAAAAGGCAGTAGTGGTGGAGCGAAGGCAAGCGAGACTGGTAAGTTGGGCACGTCCCTTTTCAGAAACCTGGCTGTGGCCTCTTACATGCCTTACAGTGTGCTCCCAGCCTCTCTTCTTAATGATTTTAGAAGAAGACCTGTAGACTAATCATGTGCAAGTGTATTAATGGCCCAGGGTCTTTGACTAACATTCATTGAGAGTTTCCTTCTCATAAGGGGCCAGAGCGATAGCACAGGAGTAGGGTGTTTGCCTTGCACACAGCCGACCTGGACTCAATCCCCAGCATCCCATATGCCCCCACCCAGCACCGCCAGGAGTAACCCCTGAGCATTGCCGGGTGTGACCCAAAAAAAGTGAATGAATGAATGAATGAAATAAAAAATAAATAAATAGATAAATAAATACACAAATAAATAAATACATAAGGGTCTCAGATATTTTAAATGGTTTTTTAAAATTCAATTCAGGGAGGGCCGGAGCGATAGCACAGCGGGTAGGGCTTTGCCTTGCACACAGTTCGATCCTCGGCATCCCATATGTCCCCTAAGCACCGCCAGGAGTAATTCCTGAGTGAAGAGCCAGGAGAAACCCCTGAGCATCGCCGGGTATGACCCAAAAAGGAAAAAAAAAAAAAGTCAATTCAGGGGACCAGAGCGATAGCACAGCGGGTAGGGTGTTTGCCCTGCATGCGACCAACCTGGGTTCAATCCCCCGGCATCCCATATGGTCCCCCTGAGCACTGCCAGGAGGTTCTTGAACATCGCCAAATTTGACCCAAACAGAAAAAAAAAAATTCAATTCAGTTAAGCTGTTTAAAATTTTGATCCGATAGAATCCTTTTTATTCACAAATTAAGTATAATTAAAGAGACTCCTAGGATTAAAAGGGAAAATTCATTACTGAGAAAAAAGAACATGAATACCCAAAAGTGTTTCAGGGAGTTGTAAAAAAGATAAATAAGTGAATAAAAACCGCTTGGGTAGTAGCGTTGGGCTCAGCTCAATACTTGGAGGTGACTCCCAGAAAGGTTCCATGGACCATGTGATGCCAGGAATCAAACATGGAGCTTCTGAATGTGAAGCAATTGCTATAGTCTTTGCATTGTCTTCCTACACCTGGGTTGAAATCTCCATTAAAAGTCAGATTTTAGGAAACTTGTCCTGAAGACTGAAATGTTTGTATCAACACCAGCATTTTCATTAGATCCTACAGTTTTAGGATAGAGATGTGGCTCAGGGCAGGGCTGCATGCAGCGACGTGCCTTACGCACTGTGCTGCCTCTCCGCCCAAACCCAGGGACTTGCACATAGAAAACATAAGCTCCACCACTGACTCCCTTTGACACCTCCTACCCCAAAATATTTTGGCTCTTTGTTTTTGGAGGGCACCTGGCTGAGCTTTAGGAATTACCTTTGGCTCTACTCAGTGATCACTCCAGGAGAGGCTCGGAGGACCAGATGCTGTGCTGAGGAGCAAACCCTGGTCAGCTACTTGCAAGTGCCTACCTGCTGTACTGTCTCTTTCTCCAGCCCTTACAGAGTTCATTTTCGACAAAATTACCCTGTGTGGGGTGGAGGGGTGTCAGTGTTACTCTCCTTTTCTCCTTCCAAAATTTCCTTTCTACTGTGTAATTTTGACCTTATTTTCTTTAAAATTATTGCTTAAATTCATGTACTTTATGTAAATGAGATCATAACCTTTATGTTAGCCAACTCTTTTTCTTTTGCTTTTTGGGTCACACTTGGTAATGCTCAGAGGTACCTGAGCTCTGCACTCAAGAATTACTTCTGGCGGTGCTTGGGGACCATATGGGATATTGGGGATCGAACCCAGGTCAGCCCTGTGCAAAGCAGACAACCTACCCAACTTTTTAAGATAAATTATTTTGTTTTTATTTGCCTCTCTCCTTTCCACTTACAACGTGCATCTAGAATAATGTTTGATTGTTTGGGGGCCTCACCCAGTGATGGTCAGGGATCACTCTTGGCCATGCTCAGGGGATCATACAAGATCCTGGTGATCATACCTAGGTTGGCTGTGTGCTAGGCAAGCACCCTCTCTGTTACACTTTTGCTCTGACCCCTGTACACCTAGAATAATTTTCGAAGGGATAAAGTGTTACAGTGAACAATAATTTCTTTTCTTTTCTTTTTTTTTTTTTTTTTTTTTTTTTGCTTTTTGGGTCACACCCAGCGACGCTCAGGGGTTACTCCTGGCTCTGCACTCAGGGAATTACTCTTGCGGTGCTTGGGGGACCATATGGGATGCCGGGGATTGAACCCGGGCCGGCACAGGCCGGCCGCGTGCAAGGCAAATGCCCTACCCACTGGGCTATCGCTCCAGCCCCGTGAACAATGATTTCTAAACTCTTTTACAAATTACTTCCAACATTTCTAAAAATAGTCTGTGGATGAGGAGACTCATCACTTTGGTAGGCTGGTAGGAAATGGGCCCCACAGGCCGTACCTCAGAGTCAGATATATTAAAGGCTTCGCCTTAGTCACGTGATTTATGTATTTTTTCTCAATCCTTAATAACTATAGATGCTTTACGATCAAGTGCTTCCAGTTTAAACAGATTCTCTGCTTTACAACCACCAGCACCCTCAGGCTCTGCATCCTCCACACCTTTAGAGTTTGATTCCAGAAGGACCTTAACCAGGTGAGAAACTGATTCTCTTCGTTGACAAGTCTGTTCTGCTAGCCTGTGTTTCTCCCTCTCCTTCTCCTGTTCCCCTCCTCTCTGCCTCTCCCTCCCTCTCTCTCCCACATGTGAATCTCTTGCACATTCACCCACATTAAGATGATAATCCAGGCCGGAGCAATAGCCCAGTGGGTAGGGTATTTGCCTTGCACCACGGCCGGCCTGTGCCGGCCTGGGTTCGATCCCGGCATCCCATGTGGTCCCCCGAGCTCCGCCAGGAGTGATTCCTGAGTGAAGAGCCAGGAGTAACCCCTAAGCATTGCTGGGTGTGACCCAAAAAGCAAAAAAAAAAAAAAAATAATAATAATAAAAGGTGATAATCCCTGTGAATGGGTTTCTTTTATCTCTAAAACAGATTTTTTTTTTCTTTTTTGATTTTGGGGCCATGCCTAGTTGTGCTTCGGAACTTATCCCTTCCCTTTGCTCAGTGATTACTTTTGGAATGCTTGGAGAACCATATGGGATGCCAGGGTTCATGCCCAAGTCAACTGGCCCCTGACTGCCTTCTTCTCCTTTAAACTCCAACATTACATAACTGAGTAGGGATGTAGTTCAAAGTTGTATCATTTGTCTTGCATTCAACCCATATGTGGGCCACTGAGCCCTATTCTGAGTGATCCTTGAGTAAGGAGTAGGCTCTTTGCACCATCAAGTGTGGCCTTGGGTTTAATCTGAGGCTCCACAGAAAGAAAACAAACCTAATTGGTTGGTAGATTGGGATTGAGATTGAAAGGAAATAAATTACCTGGCAAATACCCAATAGTTTGCTTCTTATGAAATTCTGGCCTCTCCAAAGAGCTGTGAAGACGCACTTAGAACTGTCTAAACTAATGCTGAAGGTACTCAAGCATTCAACTTAAAGAGCATGACAGTGATATACAATAAATTCTCACAAAAATCTAAGGTAGTCTTTCAGAAACGGAATTTTAGCAAAATGATACACTACAAAAGCAGTCTCAGATACCATTTTGGCACTCCCTAGTGCTCTGGTGGTTCGATTTCAGCACTTTCAAATACTATTTGTTCAGTGTTACTGGATTTATTTTCTCAGCATTAGAATGAAACTGTTGAGCGGTGTCCTGCTATACTTCTCTGTCACACAGTTGCAGTTATATTTGCGCATGTCTTTTTTTTTTACTACTCTGTTAATTATATCTTATTTATTCGTTGTAGAGCTAATATAGTCAAGTGTTCCATTGGTTTGACTTGTGGAGAATGGATGAGGGCTGTATTAGTTAGAAGAAAACAAAATTTGTATATATATATATATACTTTCAAAGCTGAAATTTCTTTTAATCTCTGCTTTTGATTTTGTTTTTATTTCCTTTTAGGTTTTTTAATTTTTTATGGGCCACACCCACCAGTTTCCTGGCATTCTCCTGGCTCAGTGCTTAGGAATTACTCCCAGCAGAATACTGGGGGCCAACATAGTACCAGGGATCAAACCAGACTTCCTGCATGCAAAGCATGTTTTCAGCCCATTGAACACCCTCTCTAGCCCGTCTAGCCCATTTTCTATTTGTTTGTTTGTTTGTTTGTTGCCTTTTGGGTTACACCTGGCAATGTTCAGAGGTTACTCCTGGTGCTCAGGGGACCATATGCGATTCCGGGGATCAAATCCAGGTTGGCCACATGCAAGGCAAATGCCCTACCTGCTGTGCTATTGCTCTGGCCCCCACTAGCCCATTTTTGATTATTATATCAACGTGACTAGTTGTAGACTTTCTCTTTTTTTTTTTTTGTTTGTGTTTGGGCCACACCCGGTATTGCACAGGACTTACTCCTTAAGCAAAGATGATTCAGATTAGGGCTCCAGGGACCTTATGTGGTGCAGGGGATTGAATTAGGTCCAGTGATATACAAGGCAAGTGCCCCACTACTGATCTATCTCTCTTGCCCAAGACTTTATGTATTTAATATTTCTTTGACCTGTGAAAAACTATTTTTTCCACAAGTTAGCTTTGATAAGAATGAGATGATCATTCACCATTAGTTGTACTATTGAGTTTTTAGTGATTCATTGCCTCCGTCAGTTTCCCCTGGTGACTCTCCTTATGTACGCTTTGTACGTTCTTTCACAGTGATTATATAGTTGTCCTCCTTCCAATTCTCTCCTCTTTTTCCCTTAATTTGCAGTTTCTATTCAATAATGAGCCAAGAAACAGCCACGCTAGTTAGAAGTGTGTAAACAGTTACTAAATAGGAATAAAGGAAGATTCTCCCTTTAAATGAGCAGTGTGAAAACAAGGTGTTTAAATAAAATAAAATGAGCAGTGTGTCTTGACTAGTCAGAGACTGCTACTCTTTCTCAGATATTTTCCATACATTTGAAGTTTCTGAATGAAGCATCGTTGTATAATTTCTAAAACAGTGGGACCAGAGCGATAGCACAGCAGGTAGGGCGTTTGCTTTGCATGCGGCCGACCTGGTTTGATCCCCGGTATCCCATATATGGTCCCTGAGCATTGCTAGGAGTAATTCCTGAGTGAAGAGCCAGGAGTAACCGCTGAGCATCACTAGGTGTGATCCAGAAAGAAAAAATTAATTTCTAAAACAGTGATACCACGTTCTTTTGGTACTGTTTCCCATTCACTCATTTAGTTCATATACTCATAACTCTTCTGTTATGTTTTTTTTTTTTTTTTTTAACTTTTTGTTGTTTTTTTTGTTTTGGATTACCCACTTGGCAGTGCCTCGGAGGTTACTCCTGGATCTGTACTCAAAAATCACTCCTGGCTGTGCTCAGGAAACCATATGAGGTGCCGGGATTCAACCCCAATCAGCCATGTGGAAGGCAAGCACCCTACCTGCTGTACATCATCCAAGCCCCACTTCTGTGTTCTTAAGTGATTTTTTTTTCTTGGTCACACCTGGCAGTGTTTGGAGCTTATTCCTGGGTCTGTGCTCAAGGGTCACTCCTGATGGCTCTCAGGGAACCATATGGCATGCAAGGGATCAAGCTCAGGTCAGCTGTACGCAGGGCAAGCATCCTACCCATCATACCCTGCTCCGGCCACGTGTGTTCTTAGTTGATTTTTAAAAGCTATTTAACAGGTCTCAAGATAGGACTCGGTAGTAGTAGAACACAGGCCTTGCCTGCATGAGACTGGTTCTAGATCATGGTACCACAAATGAAAAAAAAAAAAAGTTAGCTTGGGCCAGAAAGATAGTGCTGGCATTAAAGCTTACCTTTCTTGTGATTGACCCTGATTGAAACCACAGTACCACATATGTTCCCTTAGTACTGCCTGGAGTAACCCATGAGCACAGAGTCAGGAGTAGCTCCTAAGCACCACCAGTTGTAGCCCAAAGACCAGAATAGAAAGGATATAGCTTAAGTGGTTGATGGTTTAAGTGCCACTTCTCTAGAACCACATGCCCACTGCCCCCAGCACCTAAGAAATATCCTAGGCTACGGGGCCGGAGCGATAGCCCAGCGGGTAGGGCGTTTGCCTTGCACGCGGCTGGCCTGTGCCAGCCTGGGTTCGATCCCCGGCATCCCATATGGTCCCCGAGCACCGCCAGGAGTAATTCCTGAGTGCAGAGCCAGGAGAAACCCCTGAGCATTGCGGGTGTGACCCAAAAAGCAAAAAAAAAAAAAGAAAAGAAAAGAAATATCCTAGGCTAGATGTGACCTCTCGAAAGTTAAGGTGGGGGTGAGGTAGAAATAATACAGTACAGCAGGCAAGGCACTTACCTTGCACACAGCTGACCCAAGTTTGATCCCCAGCACCATCAAACCCCCAAGCACTGCCAGGAGTGATCCCTGAGCATTGCCGATGTGACCCAAAAAAGCAAAATAATAATAATTAATTTTTATCTTATTAAAACACCATGAATTACAATGCTCTTTGTAGTGGGGTTTAAATATACAGCGTCCCAGCATTGATCCTGCCCAGTGTCAGCTTCCCTCCCCAGTGTTCCTAGGTTCCCTCTCCTGCTGCCCTCCCCCCACCCTGCCTGCCATCTTGACAGATACCTTTTAAGTTTGGTTATTAAATTTTGAGTCTCATGATTTTAGTATTGTTGACTTTGGATTGTGTTATTTAGTCTGTCCTTCCTTAACACCTCCAATGAACCTGAATTCCCTTGACCCCTGCCCCTGTTGCTTCTCTATCTCTTCTCCTTTTTTTCCTTCACTTTATTTCTTTCCTTCTCCCTATACGCTGGGGCAAGGGTGATCTAAGTATCCCTGCTTTGAACCATTACATTTCCTCATCCGGCTATTCTAAATACAGACTAGGAACGTATCAGTAGACCACACATCTTGCATTTGTGAGTTCCTGGATTTGACCCCCGGCATCAAATGAATAAATAGATAACAAATAAGGAATCACCATTGATATTTGTTTTCAAGTATTTACTTTAATATTTATGGGGAAAGTATAATCATATATTAATATTACCTTAAAAGCACCCAGTTTGTTTATATAAATAATTGCACTTTGGGATAGTTAGTGCCTAACGATTAAAAGTTTTCTGTGAAAGCCTATTCTGTGTGCTTTTAGAACGCTCTAGTGCAATTTTTTTATTACGGGATAGGGTGGTCGTTCTTTTGAAAAGTGTTGTTTTATCTTTTAAGTCGTGGAAGCACGGGCAGGGAGAAGAATGACAAGCCCCTTCCATCTGCAACAGCTCGCCCGAACACCTTCATGAGGGGCAGTAGCAGTAAAGATCTGTTAGACAATCAGTCTCAGGAAGAGCAACGGAGAGAGATGCTAGAGACGGTGAAACAGCTCACCGGAGGCATGGACCAGGAAAGGAACAGCGCTGATGCAGACCGGAGCAAAACCAGGGAGTCTGGTGAGAGAGAAAGATCGGGACCTTAAATTCAGAAGGAAAAGTACAAAGGAGACTTTAGCTCTGGGTGAAATTCAGAATAAGTGTGTTACAACAACACACATCATACATACATACAACATACATGTGTCAAAAGTAAAGGGTGCTGGTTGGGAGATGTGTACTGAAAGTGGGTAAAGGACTACACATGACGGCCTCTCAGTATCTGTATTGCCAACCGTAATGCCCAAAAGTAGGGAGAGAGAGAGAAAGAAGAAAAGTGGCATGCTACAGGGGGGGGGGGGGGTGGTGGGAGGGACACTGGGGACACCGGCAATGGGAAATGTGCACTGGTGGAGGGATGGGTGTTGGAACAGTGTATGACTGAAACTCAGTCATGAAAGCTTTGTAGATGTGTAACTCACAGTGATTCCATTAAAAAAAATAGTGAAAGGGTAGGGTTTGGAGTGATCGTACAGCAGGTAGGGCATTTGCCTTGCACACAACTGACCCAGGTTCAATCTCCAACCTCGCATATGGTCCCCCAGCACCACCAGAAGTAATCCCTGAGTGCAGAGTGAGGAGTAACCCCTGAGCAAACTTTTTGGGTGTGACCCAGAAGGCCAAAAAAAAAAATTTTGGGGGATCTTTATAGATTCATAATGTAGTTCTGGTGCCCCTGATAACCTTTTTAACAACTTTTTTCTTACTGGAATTTACAATGAGATGGTGCTTTTGTATATTAAGTATTCTGAATTTCTTACCAGTTCCTCAACTGATTAAAACTTTGGATCACTGGGGCTGGAGCAACAGCACAGCAGGTAGAGCATTTGCCTTGCATGCAGCTAACCTGGGATCGATCCCCAGCGTCCCATGTGGTCCCCCGAGTACCGCCAGGGGTAACCTCTGAGCATTGCTGGGGTAGCCCAAAAAGAAAAAAAAATTGGATCATTAAGCTTAGGGACATGTGTCTTACCTGAGCTAGATATCTGGGGAACATAACACAAAAGATGACTTAAATACCTTGTGGCACATTCTCTATCTAGAGATTTGCCCACAATTCTACCTGAGGTATGTTTCTCCCTCTCCCTTCCTTCTTCCTCATCACATTTTTCTAAATTATCTTGCTTACTTCACTAACAATAATAAATTACCTGTGTGAACAGTATAGACCAACCACCCTGTGTGTCTGATGTTGGGGCTGTTTGTTCATTGACCACATGCCTACTGAGCATTTGGCTGCTTCTGAGCACCCCTTCTTTGTACTCAGCCTCAGTTTGCTGGAGTCCTGAAGACTCTTAGGAATTCCAACAGAGAATTCAGTGTAGCTCAAGTAATAGAGCAATAGAGCATGTGCCTCACAGTGTCAGGTTCCCAGTTTAATCCCCACTGCCCGAGCACCACTCTGTGGCCCTGGTGGACCCTGAGCAACTTCAGGCCCCAGACCACTGGATATGGCCCCACAACGGTAAAGAGGAAATTAATGTTTGTAAGTAAAATACAATGCTACAACATCAAAAGCATTAGAAAACGCTCAGAAGGACAGGAGCAAGGTCCGTGATACTTACAGGAACTAGAGAATTAGCACAGCAGGCGCCACCAACGAAGACCCTCAGTCTGAAGGACCAATGGAAATAAAACACTTTCAACCCATAAATACAGGTTAGAACAGGGAGGGACCACAAGAGAACACATAAAGCAAGAACATTTGAGCGAAAATGAAAGAAGACTTTCGTGGTTTGTTTTTCTGGGCCACATGAACTGGTACTGGGGCTCAGCGCCAGGGACCACCCTGCGGGCGGGTGCTGGGCGCAGCAAGCCCCTGCCATCCGTAATATTTCTCCAACCCCCTAATTTAAAAAGTTTCAATAAGAAGGAAGATTACAATTATCAAATAGGCAGGAGGAGGCATAATTGCATGGCCAAGCAGTTTCCAGAGACTCATGTGGCTGGAGCGTATGCACACTAGTGCTCCCTTACCATTTGCTCCTTATTGCATCCTTATCACTGAAAACGGGGCTGATCATGATACCTGTGGTGTCGGAGGAGAGCACAGCAGACTAAAAGCTCATGCTTGGCATGTGACAGACCTGGTTCAATTCCTGGCACCACATTGCCAGGCGTGCCCTCCAAAAAAAAATGTTTTAGTTAAAACCTCTAATTATGAAACACTTAATCTTTTTCTGTATCTTTTAATTTTTGCATACTATGAAGTTACTTAGTGTTTACTAGTAACTTTTTTTTCTCTTTGATCACACCTGGTAATGCTCAGGGGTTACCTCCTGGCTCTGCACTCAGGAATTACTCCTGGTGGTGCTGAGGGGGCTATTTGGGATGTCGGGATCAATCCGGGTTGGCGCGCATACAAGGCAAATGCCCTACCACTGTGCTATTGCTTTAGCCCCATGCTTACTATTTCTTATTAATTTTTATTAAATTTACAAATTATTAAATCTGATTTATTAGATTTACAAAGTTGTTCATTTTACAGTTGTTTCAAGTATTTAGTATTCCAACATCACCAGTGTGACTTTCCCTCCACCAATATCCCCAGTTTTCCTCCCAATCCCAATTTACCCCTTACTATTTTTTTTTTCTTTTGGGGGTCACACCGACAATGCTCAAGGGTTACTCCTGGCTCTACACTCAGGAATTACTCCTGGTGGTGCTCGGGGGACCATATGGGATGCCGGGGATCAAACCTGGCCGGCATGGGCCGGCCGCACACAAGGCAAATGCGCTACCCTCTGGACTATCGCTCCGCCCCCTTACTATTTTAAATTAATGTTTCTGTGTTCTTTTTTTTTAGCCTCATAAATTGTGTGTCTGTTTCAAATGCCCTTATTGAAAATATAACACATTTAATATCAACCATAATTCTACATGTTCAGTGATACTTTGTCATTTTTACTTTCTGACTTTTTTTAAATTAACCTTACTAGTAGCAAAACCAGAAATTCCAGTGACATCAGCCTCTGACAAGCCTACCTTGACAGAAGAGGAGATGGAGAGAAAGTCCAAATCCATTATTGATGAATTTCTACACATTAATGATTTCCAAGGTAAATCTTTTTTATAAGAAGGAAACAACACCACACAGTTTTGTGACAGAGACATAGTAACTTGATTATGGTCAAATCCGTGATTGGTTTTAATTGCTGGTCTGGCAAAGGATCAACAGGTATAGATATAATTTAAAAGTGGTCTAAATCCACTTTGTACTGTGTTTTGAACTGATAAGACTAAGAGATTAATTCAGATCCTATACCTTCAGTTTGCACAACTCTGATGCATTTCTGCCTATTCTGAGTTAATAATGTAGCTCACAAGATAAGTGGTAGAGAGAATAGATACCCATCTATCCCCACTGTGGCATAACTGAGCACACTTTCTGTTTTAAATGGAAAACTTATTTCAAGTAGGATACAAGTGCTGTCATGAAAATATACAGAAATATATAGACCAACATAGAACAGTAAATTAGGTTAAATTAAGAGAAATCTCTAAATGTTTTGTCAACATACTCCCAAGAAATTTTTCCTTTTTATTAACTAAACATTTCAGTAATGAATTAAGTGGATGTTAATTTGTGAATTATTCTTCAAAATAAATTCCAGCTTTATTAATCTAAGCCAGTCAGATAAAGTTTCTAAAATATGTGCAAAATAAGATTAAAGGATTACCTTTTTTTTTCCAGTTGACCAATCTAGAGGAAAATCTTACTGCAAGTATAGTAGGCAGCTCTTAAAACTAATTGATCTAGAACATACTGTTACACTGAATTTTTGGCCCCAGATTACACTAATGCCAGTCATTAATATGACACAGTTGGTTCATGGTGAACTTACTGCCAAGACAGATTCCAGTGCAGAGATTGCTGTTGTGGAAAGTACACTTTCACATGAAAAGGCAACTTGGCCCAAAAGCAATCAGGCTCTCCAGGTAACATGAGGCTCTCCAAAGTATCAGCAGTGTCATCTGATTTCCTAATAGCTGACTGGTTCCCCATAATCACAGTAGTTGGGTGAAAGGGTAACCATATTCTAATCATGACACCCATCGTATCCCTCCCTTACAGGTTGGTCTCAGTAAAACCACTATCTAGACTTTGGAGTAAGCTTTTATTTGCTATTTGAACAGGAAGCCATGCAGTGTGTAGAAGAACTGAATGCCCAAGGCCTGCTACATGTGTTTGTGAGAATGGGAGTGGAGTCCACCCTGGAAAGGAGCCAGATCACCAGGGATCACATGGGCCAGTTACTGTATCAGCTTGTGCAGTCAGAAACACTCAGCAAGCAGGACTTTTTCAGAGGGTCAGTATCCTCCTCAAGAGTGGTCTTCAGTTCTAGGTTCTTGAATACCAGTTAATCTTCATAGTACAAACATTTTAAGTATCTAGCTTTGCCACACATTGAAATTGTGTCTTTTTTAGACATTGATAACATGTTGGTTGATTTGATGGTATTTTGTAGATTGTGCTAGGGTATAAAGATTCTCTTCTATTTTAAAGTAGCAGGGACCCCTTAAATGCAGTGAAACTGAGCTGGCGAGGTGAAAACCCGTGCATGTTCCTTTAAGTAAAGCCTTCTTTATGTGGGTGGGGAGGGTGGTGGGGAGGACTGAGGGTGTAGAAAATGCTGGAATATGAACATGCAGATTTAAAACTAAAATCCTATCTTTTCAGTAAATTATGGTTATCCAGGAAACAATCTGTGAAACAGGTCTGCCCATTCAAGCCATATAAAAGGATATCTAACTCCAAATTGCGAATGACAGTTAGTTCTGGTTTGTTTTGTTGAGACTCCTGTGGATGGCTAGCTGGCTGCTGCGTTGTGTCCTCATTGGTTCAGGTCTGATATCCTACTCATAGAGTCACAGAGTCAGAATTGTACCCAGTCTTAGATTCTATTTTTTTGTTGTTGTTGTTGTTGCTTTTTTGGGTCACACCCGGCAATGCTCAGGGGCTTCTCCTGGCTCTGCACTCAGGAATCACTCCCCGGCGGTGCTCGGGGGACCACATGGGATGCCGAGGATTGAACCTGGGCCGGCACAAGCCGGCCACGGCAAAAGCAAACGCCCTACCCGCTGGGCTATCGCCCCGGTCCCTCAGTCTTAGATTCTAAATTAACAGCCTAAGGGAAAAAATTCAAGAACCACATTTTATATGTGTGTATACATATATGTACATAAACATATGTACATGTATATATACATACACACATATATATAAAATGTGTTTCTTGAGATTTTTGTATATATACATGTAAGATATATACATGTATATATACATACACATATATATACACACAAACGTATTTCTTTTGGAGATATTTCTTGGAGAATAAATTTTTCTCTCCTTATTTTGAATTTCCTTGGTACTTAAGACAATTCTAGGGGCCAGAGCAATAGTCTAGCAGGTAGGGCATTTGCCTTCCATGCAGCCAACCAGGGTTCAATCCCTGGGATCCCATATGGTCCACCGAGCACTTCTAGGAGTAATTCCTGAGAAGAGCCAGGAGTAATCCCTGAGCATCGCTGGGTGTGGCCCCAAAAAAACAAAATCCCCCCAAAAGAAGACAATCTGTTTAAGTTCAAAAGGTACTGGGGCTGGAGCGATAGCCCAGCAGGTAAGGCATTTGCCTTGCACGCGCCGGCCGAGCCGGCCCGGGTTCAATCCCCGGCATCCCATATGGTCCCCCGAGCACCGCCAGGAGTAATTCCTGAGTGCAGAGCCAGGAGTAGCCCCTGAGCATTGCCGGGTGTGACCCAAAAAAAAAAAAAAAAAAGGTATTCTGCTCCAGGAAGAGATAGCTCCAGAGGTAAGAATATGTGAGGCCCTGCACTGGGTTTCTGGTGTGGTATGGTTCCTGAGCGCTTGGAGGTGGACCCCTGCTGGCCTGTGGACACTGCCACATTCCAGTGCATTTGGTGCGGTGCTCCAAACCTGTGCTCAGAGGTGGTACTCCTTCTCGATTTTGAGAAGAGGCAGTGTTTTGTACTTATACAGAAATAAAATTTAAATTTCTATTGTAAACTTGCTGGTGCGTACTAACAGAAAACCTGATTTGCTCACCTCCATAAGAGCCAGATTAGACCTTTTTACAATAATCCTTTGAAAATTAGAGTAGACGAGGGAATTTCATCTTTTTTGTTTCTACCTGTATGTCGGTTCTATTATGAATATTCATACTTGACCAATATGATTTTAAATGGCTTCATTTTCTCTTGTTTATTTTTAAGATTTATATTTTTTTTATTTTTAATATAAAAATTAGAAAACTTGCTGCTGATATCATTCTGTAGTAGATTATTTTGCCTTTTTTTTTTTTTTTTTTTGCCTTTTTGGGTCACACCCAGCAATGCTCAGGGGCTACTCCTGGCTCAGCACTCAGGAATTACTCCTGGCGGTGCTTGGGGGACCATATGGGATGCCAGGGATTGAACCCAGGCCGGCAGAGGCCGGCCGCATGCAAGGCAAACACCCTACGCGCTGGACTATCGCCCCGGCCCCTATTTTGCCTTTTTATCAGATCTCTGATAAGAATATTTTTTTTTAAACATGCGTATTTTTCTTTAAATTTCTGGGATGTAGTCCAGTGATGAAGTGTACACTTCTCATATATGAGATTCTGGGTTTAATCCCGAACAGTTTAAATTTAAAATTACTTAATTTTAGTTTATCTACATTGTTTCCCAGTGTATATGAAAGTTAGATTTACTTAGATAAATTTACATAGGTAGGTAGATAAATTAAAACCTAAATATAAATAAAAGAATTTGCAGTTTATTTGTGCTTCCCCCACCCCCACCCCCTGCGCCCTGTAGTGTTCAGGACTTATTCCTGGCTCTGTGCTTAGGGATCAACCCCTGGCATGCTCAGGAGACCTTATGTGGTGCTAGGATTCGCTCCCAATGCAAGGCAAACACCTTAACCCCTATACTGTCTCCCTGGCCCCGTGAACTTTTATAGCTTAAATGAGTTGAGGGGATGGGTGGAGGCAGATACGTGGAATGGTGTCGCTCTGTTTCAGTCAACAGAAAATGTTAACTGTGGAGAAGTAGCATAGATGCTCTGAGAGATTCTGTGCACTCCATTCTGTGCTGCCACAATAAATTTTTTGATTTCCCAGTGTACATGACAGTTATGTTTATATTGTCATTGATCAAATTCACCATAGCACTGTCTGTAAAATTTCTTAGTTAATGATTTGGCACATGCCAGTTGTCAAACCGGTGCTTAAAAAGCTTACTTAACCCAGGGTTGCCACAAACAAAGGCAAAATGGCAAACAGGCAGTGACACCAGATGATGGAGAAGTGACGTGCAGGAGCTGGAGAGCTGCACAGTGGGTAGGGCACTTGCCTTGAATCCCATACGGTCCCCTGAGCCCCGCCAAGAGGGATCCCTGAGTAGAGAGCCAGGAATAACCCCTCGATATTGCGGAGTGTGCCCCACTCCCAAAAAGGAACTGAAATATAGGTCCTCTGCATTACTCAGGAGAGGGGCAGCAACAGAAAGATCTCGCATGTGTGCAATAGAAACAAGGTTGCCCAGAGCAGCAGAAACCGAGAACTGGTCTTTAGAAACCTGACCCCAGGGGAAGGATGAGAGGAGGGCAAGGATGGCTGGGAAACACTGGGACAGTAGTGAAGGGAAGTGGACACTTGGGGCGATGGCATGGGCCAGGGATGTGTTAATGCATGAAACCCTACCATTAACGGTATTAAACCATGGGACCCAAAATAAAAAGGTTTTGAAAAGAAAAAAAAAAAAAGAAATACAGGCCCTGACAAAGAACCAGGAAGTTCTTTGTCAGGAGGAGCAGCTGGAAAGGGGAGGGACTGGTCTCCAGGCAAGCCTCTCCACCCAGACCATGATGTGGAGAGGGGACACTCACACAGGGAGCAGCTGGACATGAGTGGGGAGCCACCATGGGGAGCGAGGGCTGATGCCGGGATGGGGGCCTGACGTGCCTCCAGCTGCCAGTGTGGCCTGTCCTCAGTGCAGACTGACACAGTGGCCTCTAAGACACCCTCGAGCTAGGGGTGGCCCCTGGACAGGCTCCACTCTCAAGTTCTTATTTCCCAGCATTGACCTTGGTCATATGAAGCCTCTGTGTTCTCGGCACCGTGACTATTGTTTCACCTACCACTGGTGCCTTCTGCCTCTAGTCCAGAGAGCCCCAAACTGACCTGACATACCAACCCCTTTTCAGAAGAAAAAAAAAAACCGCAGTGCCCACCCGCAATATCTTCTTTGAGCTAATAAGATGCCCCTCCACATTGCACCGGAGGCTATGACTGCCCCTCCATCATTCTAGACATCCCCCACCCAGGAAAACAGTGGGGGATGTCTATGGGAAACACTGTTTCCCATCTTGGGAAACAGTGCTCTAGAGCCCCTGAGGTCTGTGAGGCCAGCTGCAAGCTTGAGTCTGCCTTGCTGTGTCGGGAGACTGTCCCCAGTGTCTTGCTCACTGTCCTCCTGTGTGCATCTCTGAAAGAAGTGGGCAGCAAATCCTACAGACCACGACTGGGCAGGAGAAAGATGTGCAGTGACAGGAAGCCTCTGGGGAAGCACGGACCGTCGGGTCATTGCAGAACTGGACAGGGAGCTCAGTACCTGGTAGCCTCCAGGGAAGCCTGGGTACTTGTCCCTGTGGCTGCCAGTCATGAACTGTAACACCTGGGCTTCTTTTCCTGTGTGAGGACTAGCCTCCCCTTATCTAAACAGGTGCAGGTATGCCAGTCTGTACAGCTGCACCACAGTATCCTGAGTGAGTATCCTAGGACCACATCCTAACGTCAGCTTCCCTGATAACAAGGCCTACACAGCAAGCCAAAGAACGGCAGTCGCTCAACTCAAAATACAGTTGTTATTATGCCATATTTAACAAAATTAGAGGTCCAGAGGAATAGGACAGAGGTTTAGAGCACCTTCCTTGCAAGCTTATGGTCATGAATTTCAGTCTTCTGTGTCCTGAGTGTACCAGGTGGATCTGGCAACTCTGTGTGTGTGTTGGGGGGGGGGGGGGTTGTTTGTTTTGGGGGTTTGTTTGTTTTGCTTTTTGCTCCCACCCAGCAATGTTCAGGGGTTACTCCTGGCTCTGCACTCAGGAGTTACTCCTGGTGATGCTCGGGAACTATATGGGATGCCGGGAATCTAACCTGGGTAAGCCCCTACCCACATTACTATCGCCTCCGACCCCAACTGTATGTTTTTTTGATTGTTTGTTTTGGGAATTGTTTATTTGTTTCATTTGATTTGAGGTCACACCCAGGGGTGTTCAGGGATCATTCCTGGTAGGCTCCAGAGACTACACGGGGTGCAGGGATCAAACCTGGGTCAGCTGTATGTAAGGCAAATGCCTGCCTGCTATCCTGTCACTCTGGCCCCAGATCTGGGCAGCTGTGTTGTTTGTGCCTAAGTGATGGTGAGTGTGTGGTATGTGTAGTACTGCAATAAAGGGTTTAACCTCTAGCCTCACTGCATGTAGTGCCATGACCAAGAAGTACCGCCTGTGACAAGCACATGTGTGAGCACCCAGCCATAATTTGCCTCAACTGAGAGAGCAGGGCCCTGCTCAAGCAGTATGGTGAGCCTTGGGGAGTACTCGCGGCCCACACTGCAAGCACTGTGTCCTGGAGGGTGACATCCAGAAGCGGTCCGTCTTATAAACACACACACACACACACACGCACGCACGCATCAAAACCAGGTGTGTGTACAACCCATCACTGAAACAACAGTAGCAGCAACTGTAAAAGGAAGTGGGGGGAGGGGAGGAATTAAAAACCCAAAAAGGCAGAGAGTGCTAAAATGTCTGTGACAGAGTGGACCCTCTGAAGGAGTGTAGAAGGGCTAGAGTGCATGCTTTATTTTTTGGCCACACCTGGCAGTGTTCAGGGGTTGCTCCTGGCTCTGCACTCTGGAATTACTCCTGGCGGTTCTCGGGGACGGATGCTGGGGACAAACCCAGGTTGACCGCATGAAGGCAGATGCCCTCCCTGCTGTACTATTGCTCCAGCCCCTGGAGTTCTGCTTTAGACACCACTGCCAGCACCCTGTCACTGCTAAGTGTGGCACAGAATATAAAAATTAAGTAAAATGATACTGTTAAATTAGAAATTCTTAGTAAATCTTAGTAAGATATATAATGGAGTACTTTATTTTTTTATAATACAGTACTTTACAAAAGACTCCAAAAGGAATTGTGAACTTAAAAAATATGTAACAGGACCAGAGAGATAGTACAGTAGTTGGGCACTTGCCTGTTATGGGGCTCAGCCAGCACCAACCCCCAGCACTCCATATCCCCATATGGTGTCCCCCAAGCTCCCTCAGGAGTCATCCCCGAGCATCACCAGATGCGGAACAAAAACGGATGTGTGTATGGGGCCGGCCCGGGTTCGATCCCCAGCATCCCAGATGGTTCCCCAAGCAACGCCAGGAGTAATTCCTGAGTGCAGAGCCAGGAAAAAAAACCCTGAGCATTGCTGGGTGTGACCCAAAAAGCCAAAAAAAAAAAAAAAAAAAGATTTGTGTATATGTAAATATACATATGTATACATATATGTATACATATATATAGAGAGAGAGCAAAAGAATATAGTTTACACTTTTCAATGTAGCCAAGAAAAAATAATGAATAGCGAATTGAAAATTATGGTGATGGAAAACACCCAAAGAGAACAGCAAGTGGAAATAGAATTGTAAAATGTAAGATTAAGAGCCTGTGGAACAATAAATATCAAGAGTCATGAGGGGCTAGAGAGATAGTTCAGGTACAACTGTTAGCTCAGGAACCAGAGAGAGAGCACAGGAGGGAAGGTTTTTTTTCCTTGCATGTGTCGGTCCTGGTTCAAGCCCTATTACTACTAGTGGTCATTCCAGAGCATCCAAGCCAGAAGTAACCCAGAACACCAACCCCTCAAAAAGTCTGTGAGTTCAGTCCTTGTTACCACATGCACCAACTCCAAACAACACAAGATATGGCCCCTACTAGAGAATAAAATCATGAACAACATTGCCTTATAAGAGTCCTAGAAGGAAAAGAGAAAATAAAACTTCTATTTGGGGGGGTAAAAGAGACCCTGCGTTAAAATATATGTGAGAGGAGCTGGAGCAAAGTATAGGAGGTAGGCATTTGCCTTGCATACAGCCAACCCAGATAGAATCCCGGCATCCCGTATAGTCTTCCGAGCACTGCCAGGAGTAATTTCTGAGTGCAAAGCCAGGAGTAACCCCTGTGCGTTGCCTGGTGTGACCAAAAAAGAACAAAACATATATGTGTTGTTCTCGTGCAAAACACACACTCACACACACACAGGAGAGAGATAGTACAATGGGTAAAGTGCTTGCCTTGCAAATGGACAACCCAAGTTCGATCCTTGTCATGGTCCTCCTGAAACCAGAACCAGGAGTAAGGCCTGAGCACAGCCAGGTGTGGCCCCAAAGCTGAAACAACAACAAAAATATGAGAACTTTCTTAATTTGGTAATGGAACTAAACACACAAATATAAAGGTCATAAAGGACTGGGAAAATAGTACAGCAGGTAGGCTGATTGCCTTGCACACGGCAAGCCCTCTATGGTCCCCTTAGCACAGAGCCAGGAGTAAGCCCTGATCATAGCTGGCGTGGCTCAGAAACATAAACCAAACCAAATATAAAATGCCTAGAGGAGCAGTAAAGGGGCATAGAACACCTATGTAGCAAGAATATGACTGAGGGCAATCCCAGGTGCTGCTACATGGTGCCAAGAGCCACCATGGTAGGTCCTTGTGCTTGGCAGAGCACAGACTGCTGTCTGACCCCTGACCCTGCATGTGATTTCCAGCTAGGGTGTGCAGAGTGAGACCCAGTGAGCACCACAATAAAATGATGTTTGAGAACTACAGCCTGGCAAGCAGTATGCCCAGATTGTGTGTTAGCACAAGCATATCTCTAGGTGAGCGCTACAACCCAGGGTACAACCCTCAGCAAGCACCAGGTCCAGATGTGTGTGTGACCCTGGGCATTGCAAAGAAGTCACACTCAAAATAAACTCAAAACTTACGCCCTATTAAACTGTTGAAAACTTGGCTCGCCCGGCCCAGCTGAATATGGGACCCCCAGGAGGGCAGACGGGTTTTGGGAGTGGGCCCGTCACCTCTGGGGACCCCCCAGGAGGGCAGACGGGTTTTGGGAGGGGCCCGTCACCTCTGGGGGTCCTGGAAGCAGCCGGATGAGACTCGCCCATCACACTAGCCACCATTTTCACTGTCCGGACGCTGGGAAACTGCCTCACGACCAGATTAACAGAGCAAAAACCAGTTCGAGCCCAGGTCGCGCGGCCGCTTGCAGCCACAGCAGTCCATTAAAATAGTGGAGACAGTGATGTCTTTTAATGCACTGAATTCCACGAAGAGCAGGAAAGTTTGGCGGGAGGGAGAGATAAAGAGGAGAGAAATGACATACAGAACCTGCCAAATAGTCGAGGTGTGGGAGGGGGAGGGAGGTGGGGACATTGGTGATGGGAGATGGATTTGGGTGGAGGGATCGGTGTTGGAACACTGTAGAACCAAAACTCTACATGAGCATCTTTCAATTGTATGTCTAAAGTGGTGTAATAAGAGAGCTTCCAAGCGGCTGGGGAGACTGGAGCCGGCTCGCGCCAGGCCCAGCTGACGATGGGATCCCGAGGAGGGCAGATGGGTTTTGGGTGTTGGCCCATCGCCTCGGGGGTCCCGGAAGCAGCCAGATGAAACTCGCCCATCACACTAGCCACCATCTTCACTGTCCGGACGCTGAGAAACTGCCTGACGACCAGATCAACAAAGCAAAAACCAGTTCAAGCCCAGGTAGGCGGCTCCCAGAAGCGGGAATCACTGGGAATTCGCCAGATGGAGTCAGGGTTTAACCATCCCCCCCTCCATTTTGTCGAACCTGGTGGACCCGCCCAGGAGCGGCCCGGGAACCAGCATGCAGAGCTTCACAAGCGGCTGGGGGAGACTGGAGCCAGGCTCGCGCGAGCCCAGCTGACGATGGGATCCCGAGGAGGGCAGATGGGTTTTGGGTGTTGGCCCATCGCCTCTGGGGGGTCCCGGAAGCAGCCGGATGAGACTCGCCCATCACACTAGCCACCATCTTCACTGTCCGGATGCTGAGAAACTGCCTGCGACCAGATCAGCAGAGCAAAACCAGTTCAAGCCTAGATCGCGCGGCCACTGTGGCCGCGCGTCCACTAAAAATAGTGAAACAGTAATGTCTTTTTAATGCACTGTATTCCACGAAGAGCAGGAAAGTTTATCGGGAAGGAGATATAAAGACGAAAGAAATGACATACAGAATCTGCCAAGTAGTTGAGGTGCGGGAGGGGGGAGGGAGGTGGGGACATTGGTGATGGTAGATGGGTTTGGGTGGAGGGGATGGGTGTTGGAACACTGTAGATCTAAAACTCTACATGAGCATCTTTCAATTGTATGTCTGAAATGGTGTAATAATATTTGGGGGAAAATAATAAAAAAAAAGATGAAATATTTAACAATATTGACAAAATACAAAGTAAAAACTTTTCCAACAAAAAAATAAATAAAGTGGTGTAATAATATTTGGGGGATAATAAAGTAAAATAAAATCGGAAAAAAAAATAAACTATTGAAAACTACAGAACAGAATAATACAAAAATGTGAAAATTAATTGCAGGGCTAGAGCAGTAGTAAAGTGAGGAGGGCATTTGCCTTGCGTGCATCCCACCCTGTGTCAATCCCTATTATCCCGTATGATCCCCAAGCACCACCAGAAGTAATTTCTAAGTGCAAAGTCAGGAATAATCCCTAGCATCACCGGGTGTGACCCAAAAAAAAAAAAAAAAATTAATTGCTCATAAGGGGATTCCCATAAGATTACTCAACCATTTTTTTGGGGGTGTCACACCCAGCAGTGCTCATGGATTATTCCTGACTCTGCACTCAGGAATTAATCAGGTTCTCAGGGACAGTATGAACCCAGGTCGGCAACGCAAGGCAAACACCCTACCCGCTCCAGCCCCTATAACTTTTAAGGGGGTTGCCATTTTTTTCAGAGTCCCAGGATTTATGACACCATTAATCATACTTTCCTTGCATGCATCAATTTTTGCTTTTGTGGGGGATGTCACACCCAGCAGTGCTTAGGGGTTCCTCCTGGCTCTGCTCAGGGGACCATGTGAGATGCTGGGAACAGGACCCAGGTCTGCTTCGTGCAAGGCAAATGCCCCACCCACTGTACTCTCACTCAATCCCCTTGCGCATCACTGTAATATCACACCCATCATCAGAGAGCCAACTTCCCTCCTCCAGTGTCCCAAGCACCCCATCCCAGCCACCACTATTCTCCCCATGTCGATTCTGTATATAAAAGCTTCAGTTCTGGGGGCAAGAGCAGTAGTCCAGTGGGTAGGGTGTTTGCCCTGCACGCTGCCGGCCTATGCTGGCCTGGGTTCGATCCCCGGCATCCCATATGATCCCCCGAGCACCACCTGGAGTAATTCCTGAGCAAAGAGCCAGGAGTAACCCCTGAGCATCACTGGGTGTGACCCAAAAAAGCAAAAAAGAAATACATATATATTTAAAAAAGCTTCAGTTCTGATGACTTTGACCATTTGTGTTCATTTACTGTTTTTCTTTGAGTTATTTTGGGGGTGGTATGGGGATGTGGCAACACATACACACATTGATGAGTAAAAGCGAATCTGAAATTCCACAGACTTGGAAAGCAGTGATAAGTTGATATCACTTTTCAGAGGTATAAAAATTACGAAAATATTGATTATGTGTTAATACATCTTAAAATTTCATTTAGGATTTATGAACTAAATCCTATAAATGTAAATTTTAGTAAGAATTAAAATTTTAAGGGGAAAAGCTGAATAGGTCTATAGAAATGTAGAAGTTGTATTCTAAAAAAGGGAAACATTGGCTTTACATTAGAAATGTTATAGATGCTGCTTCATAAAGTGTCTGCATGAATTAGTAAAAGATTGTAATAAAAGTTTGTATGGACATAAGGAAAAAACCTAATAAGTAGAACATTAATGTAAGTGAAAAGTTAATTTTTATTGAAGTTGTATAAAATCCCTTAGCAAACTAGGAGAAGCAAACCTTTCCTAATTCAGTAGAGGACAGGCACGGCGCCATGACTGAGTCCTTACTCCGTGCATGTGCGAGGAACTTTGTCCTGGCTTCGTAAAAGCTCCTTTTTAAGGAGCTTAAATTAGTAAGATTAAATTAAATTGCTGTCTCCCCTCAAAAAACACCCTGACGTGACTGCCTCGTTTTCTTCATTAGTCTTTCAAATGCACCTTCTTACTCAGGTAGTTTCTGATCAACTTCTGGTTTAGTTTATCCTGGTACTGGGATTCTTCATAGCTCTGTTCTTTTCATAGTATTATTAGCCCTGTTAGCAAATAACATTTATTTAAATTATCCTTTCTTTCTCTTCATACTATTAACTCTTTGGCAGGAAGAATTTGATTTCCAGTTCTGTTATTCCTAGTATAAATAGAACTGTACATAACAGATGTGCTTAATTGGTATTTTTTTGACTTTTTGTTTTAAATTTAATCTTAACTTCTGAATTACCTTTGCATGTGAGTTATTTCTTCTTGTTTTTCAGTTTTTCAGAAACATTGGAACTGGCAGACGACATGGCCATTGATATTCCCCATATTTGGTTGTACCTTGCTGAACTAGTGACTCCCATGTTAAAAAGAAGGCGGAATCTCCATGAGAGAACTTATCACGTAAGTTCTGCTGATTTATCTTAGTGTGTGTCAAGGTAGACTTGTGCAAAACACACCAGCTGACTCTCGTCTTAATGCCTTTTGGAGACTCCTGGTTGGAACTTGAGACTTTAATACTTCATATTCAGTTATAAAAATATTCAGCCATTAAAATGTTGGGCCTGGGAAGATAGTCCATGAGTAGGGATGGTGACACATTCCTTTTATGGTCTGACCCTGATTCAGTCACAGCACCACATGGTCCCCTGAGCACCTTCAGGTGTGGCCCTGGAGGCTCCCAAGTACCATCCTGAGGTCTCTAGCACCACAGGTCCCGAGCAGCAGCCCTGTTGGCCAAGAACGGCAGGGGTGTAGTCCCCAGACCCTCTTGAGTACTACTTGGGAACTTGAGTACTTCTTTTTTTTAAAGTATTTTATTATACCACCGTGAGTTGAGTACTTCTTGGGAGCCCCTCCCCCTTTCCCAGATTCAAGAGCTCCCACACCCTCTTGAGTACAACTTGGAAATTTGAGTACTACTTGGGAAACCCCCACCCACTCACCCATTCCCCAAAGTGTAAATCCATTATACTGTACTTTCACTGCAGAGGTTATGGCGGTATTTCTGGTATCCCCGTATGGCACACTGAGGTTGACAGTAGGGCTCCAGAATCATGTAACTGGAAAGTTTAATCTGACTTTTGATCTGACTCCATAATCTGACTTATGGAGTCTGGCTTCATAAGAAGTTATATTTTAACACCTACATAGTATATGCTTGGGTATTATTATTATTATTATTAATGGGGTGGATGTTTAGGCCATACCTGGTGGTGCTCAGGACTTCTGGCCCTCTACTAAGGAATCATTCCTGGTGGTGGTTGGGAAAGCATATGGTGTTCTGGGGATCGACCCCAGTCAGCCACATGCAGGCAAATGCCTTATCTGCTGGACTATCTCTCTGCCACACCTGGGTTTTAATACAGGAAAATGAGACCTTGGACATTTCTAGACTGGAACTTGAATGAGACTTTGTTCCTACAGTATTTCCCAAACATTTCCTTAAAACATTGGTATAGGGGAGCTAGAGAGCTAGTTAAAAGGGCTGGAACACATGACTTACATGCCAGAGCTCCAATTCCAGCCCCAGCCTTGCATGCCACCGTAGCATTAAATTGGGAGTAACCCTTGAGCACTGCCAGGTGGAACCCAAAAACAAATCAACAAAAATCTTGGTATTTGGAGAGATAGTTCCAAGAACTGTTTTGCACGATTTGCTCCTTGGCATCCCGTAGTCCCCATGCTCTGCTGTAAGTAACCCCAGCATCACCAACTTTATTTCTACCCAAAAAAGAATTTAGTGTTTAAAAAAGAAGTAATTAAACTCTACATATTATTATGTTCTTTTTCTTTGAGATTCACAAATTATAGCACAGGAGAAGTTATAGGAATCCTAAATAGAAGCAAGATTTTATTTGGCATTATTAAATTCAGCACTGTCTCACTTATTTCACTGTTTTGAGAAATTGCTGATCTATGGGATGCAGTTTTGGAAATACTGATTTTGTATTAATGCTCCCTTTGTTTTTTTTTGTTTATAATCTACAAATAGCATTTCATTTCTTAAAAACACTTCATTAATTGGTTTTCACAACTCTCTTTTATTCCCTTTTTTTTTAATTTTAAAGTGGAGGACCCCCAGCCCCTGCCCCAGCCCCAGATGGGTTCACTCGAGTCCCCTTAGGGAGCAGATGAAGGAAGGGGCACCTTGGGTGAGAGTCTGGGACCGTGGCCTCCACACAGGCCAGGGAGCAGTCCCAGCACCCATTGTATGCAAAGGGCTGAGCATGTGGAGCAGAAAACCAGCAGAGGGTCTCAGCAGGTCTGGAAGAAAGGGACAAAAGCTGGAGGAAGGTGTGGAAGAAGGAGAAAGGCAGGTCCCCAGCCCGGTCACAGTGCTGCCAGGTGCCGTTGGAGCAGCGTAAGGTGTGAGAAGAAAAAATATGGAACGCTTCACGAATTTGCATGTCATCCTTGTGCTGGGGCCATGCTAATCTCTCCATCATTCCAATTTTAGTGTATGTGCTGCCCAAGCGAGCATTCACAACTCACTTTTACCTCAGGTTCTTTTCTTCCTTCAAATTCAAGTCCATGTAAATAGACAGGATCTTGTTTCTTAGGGTTGTTTTTGTTTGGGGGGTCACAACTGCGGGTGCTCAGCTTTCTTGTCCCAGCTCAGTATTCAGAGCTGTTCCAGGCAGCCCCTCGGAGACTTGCAGTCTTGACACTCAAAACCAGGTTTCCTGGTTCCAGCCCTTGGCACTATCTTCCCAGCACCAGCAGACAAATATTTTATTGAGAATACTTCTCCACACCCTGGCTTGCAAAGTTGTTCATGATGATTTGTTACAGGCATTCAGTATTCCAACACCACTCCCATCACTGCTGTCGCCTTCCCACCACCATTGTCTCCTTTTTCCAACCTCTCAAGTCTGCTCCCATGGCAGGCCCATAGTAATTCATTATAATTGCTTGTATAACCATTACATGGCTAACAGAATGATCAAAAAAATATTTCCGTAGAAGAAAACTAGGGAAAACGTATCTCACCATGTGGATATAAGTCCTTGTCTGAGGAATTGCTGAAATGTTGTTACAAATTAGACTTCTGTGTTAATGTTTTTGTTGGTTGAGATTGGTTGGCTACTGCATTACATCTCATCCGATCTGGTGTGCTATTACTGGACTGTCAGTGTTGTAGCGTTTGAAAATGTTGCACAGCTCCAAAAGCAGCTGTGCTCTCCAGAAAATCCACTGTTTTTAAGTGGTCAGTTCAGCTGGATTTAAATTTTTTTTCTTCTGAGTTTACATGTCAGTGGAGATGGTTCATGGGTGTGACTGCCAGGGCTTCTGAAAGGACAGGGATATGGAAGGAGGTAGCTCACCCCAGTTCTAAGAAGGTGCGGAGCATTCAGCCACAGGGACCTGTGTACCTGAGGTTTCGACATGGTTAAATTCACTGTGAGGCTCTGTAGTCCTGAGGTGTGACAGATTCCAGCCAGATATGTGGCTGCAGCTTTGGGGTGTGGAACTGAGCAGCTGCCAGGGCTTTGTTTGGGCGGGAGCTGGCTGAGACTGCTTCTCGCATTGCTTTTATCACCAACACCGTTGAAGAAAATAGCAGTTTTCAAGTCCCTTTTCAGCCTCTCCATGGACTAAAAAGAAAACTTAAAATCCCGGATCTGCTTTTGCTGAAAATTGCTTCGAACATATCCTAGAGTTGACTTGACCCATATCATTGATGTTTCACAGTAACTGTTGCTTTGGTATTCTTCGTTACTTACTCTTGTAGAAAAGTGGATTCTTTTCAGAGGTACTCAATCACTTCTATCTTTTACAGAGAATTTAGCAAACCTTTGCTTCCTGTTGGAAGAGCTGGGGTCTTGCTTTCTGAAATATTGCACCTTCTATGCAAACAAATGGTGAGTGTTTAACTTGTCAGACTCAAGCAGTTAGAAGCACAGTAATTTTTTTTTTTTGCTTTTTGGGTCACACCAGGTGATTCTCAGGGGTTACTCCTGACTCTGCACTCAGGAATTACTCCTTACAGTGCTGGGAGACCATATGGGATTCAAGGGATCAAACTAGGTCAGCTGCATGCAAGGCAAAAGCTCTACCTGCTGTACTATTCGGCCCCAATATTGGATTATCTCTAAATTGCATAAGTATCACTGTGTAAATTTATTTTCTTTTATTATTTGAAAGAAAAGAGTAATGTTTCCATTTCAACCTTATTTCTTCTAGAGATATATTTGCCCTCTGTTTACTTAGGAAATAATTATGAGTGCCTAGATTTAGTATATTCTAATGAATCTTAAGGCATCTTTAAGCATATTTATGACTAGTAATTCTAACTTTTCTTATAAAGAAAATGGCTTTATTATTTATGCCTTTGGGGGAGGGATGCATCCAGCAGTCTATTCCTAACTTTGTGCCCAAGAATGACCCCTGCCAGTGCCTGGGGGCCATAATGCAGTACTGGGAATTGAACTAAGATCAGCTGTGTGTAAGGCAACGGCTTTACCCCTGTACTATCTCTCCAGCCCTGTTAATGCTTTTTATTCATTTTTAGTGAAAACTATTTTCAGAGAATTTATAGAATTGGGTTTTTTCTTCCTGATGTTGGCTGTGGTAGGAAAAGGTGGTAAAAATGCTTCCAGATCGCATATTTATGTAAAAGTCCAATTTCATATAATGAATAGTTCACAATTCCCAGCAAAAGCCTGTGCGGTAATCTCAGTCTATGAAGATATCTAAGCCTTTGAAGAATTTGTAGAGCAGAGTGTGAAAGAGATAGTACTTGGGGTTAAGTTGCTGCCTTTCATGCAGCAGACCCTGGTTAGATCCTTGGCACCACGTACTCTCCAAGAACAACCAGCAACAGCCCCAGAGCACAGAGCTTAGAAGTAGCCCCCAAGGACTGTCAGGTATCACAGATACATTCCAGGCCCCCTGCCGTCACCACCGCTACCAAAATAACTAGAATTTATAGAGCAGGAAAATAGTTTAAACCAGTATTTTTAAAGATTGTATCAGTGTTCCACTGAGGTCAAAAAGGTTTGGTAAAACTATGTGTAGCTTCATAATAATGAAATAATTCATGGAGTGTGAGATGACAAATCAAAACGATTCCGGAATGATTTTTGACTTATTTAAACCAGAACCAAAAAATACTGACATGATAGACTTCATAATTATTGTGTCATTTGAAATGATTTGAAATAATCTTTTTTGGGGAGGGATGCATCAAATGATTTCAAATAATCATTTGAAAAACATTAACCATTTTATTTCTTCCTCTAAGTCTTGTACAGGCATACTACATCATGTTCTTTCTTAGAGAGATATGTTAAATAGACTGATCTCTTGTTCCAGTTGATGGCTATTATTAATGCTCTATGCTTTATGGCATTAGTACTTCTGTTGATCTCTAATTTATAGATCCAAAATTCTCTTTCTATCCTATCTACTTGACTTTAGTCCTTACTTAAAATGCAAATTCTTGTTAACTTTATTTATAAGAACAAAAACCCAAATTCTTACTTCTATCCAAAAGCAAATTGTCATACAACGTAATATTTGGTGTCAGACAGGCAGAGTTTAAATCAGCTTGACTCTTTTCAAATTATCACCTCTGTCATAGGCAAATTATTTTTTTGAAGTCATTAATGCATAATTAATACTCTTGTAGCTTCAAATCTTGTGAATCTCTTCATCATGGTGACCTTGTTGAGGCATTGAACTTACATCTCCTCAAAAGTTTATGAACTAGCAATATAGTTACTATATTGACTGTTGAGCTCAGTTTGAACATCTTGCCCTTGAAGTGCTATTTATTGCTCTTTCCAGATAAGAGCAATAGTCATTCCTTAGACATTCTCCTAATAGGCAATATATTTGTCATATTCAACAAAGAGGAATTCCATTAAGGATTATTGAATTATGTCAATAACAAATACAGCACTAATCTAGGAAAAGAAACATTTATAAAATATTATATATATATAATTTGTAATTATAAAAAGAAGTTATAAATTCTGGATGAATTGGATATTTTGAGTCATTGTTTTCATAAATCCCAAATCAGTCTCTGGTAAATAAATCATTGGGCCCTACGTAGCTTTATTCCAGTATTCTGCATGATATTCCATGCCCATTTAGACCTCTTATTTTGAAAGCTGGGCCCGGGGCGGGGGCTGGAGCTCAGTGGCTTAGGGTGTTTGCCGGGCACGTGGCTCACCTGGGTTCAATCCTACACATCTGTATGGTACCCCAAGCAATGCCAGGAGTAATTTCTGAGTGCAGTCAGGAATAACCCCTGAGCATCACTGAGCGTGACCCAAAAAGGCAGAAAAGAAAAAAAAAAAAAAAAAAGAAAGCTGGCTCCTAAGAAATTGCTTTTTCAGTTTTTATTGTTTTGTACTCAACTTCAGACAAATATGTTTTCTGTTCCTCTGATGTAAAGTAAATAATTTCAGTTTTTCTTTCCTTCAGAGCCATAAGAAAGTGGGAGCCTTATGGAGGGAGGCTAACCTGAGCTGGAAGGACTTTCTACCAGAAGGAAAAGATGTACATAATTTTCTCATGGAACAGGTGGGTAGGAATAGAACTCACTTCTGTTTGATAGCAACTGGTCTGTTTCATCGAGGAAGCTAAGACAATTTCATCATTATCATCATTATTACTGTCAATAAAATTATACCAAAATAGGAATTGAGGCAAAGATGTCATTTTAAGTCCATGCTTTGATTCCAATCCTGATACGTACTTACTAGATGATTTTTTAATTTTTTTATTTATTTATTTTTTCTTTTTGGGTCACACCCAGTGATGCTCAGGGGTTACTCCTGGCTCTTCACTCAGGAATTACTCCTGGCGGTGCTCGAGGGACCATTTGGGATGTTGGGAATCAGATCCAGGTCAGCTGTGTGCAAGACAAACTCCCTACCCGCTGTGCTGTCGCTCCGGCTCCATTGGGGCTTATTTGTTTTAATTTTTTTTTAATTTTTAAAAAATTTTTTAAAAATTTTTTTTAAATTTTTTTTTTTTTTTTTTTTTTTTTTTGCTTTTTTGGGTCACACCGGCGATGCTCAGGAGTTACTCCTGACTCTGCACTCAGGAATTACTCCTGGCGGTGCTCGGGGGACCATATGGGATGCCGGGGATCGAACCCAGGCCGGCACAGGCCGGCCGCATGCAAGGCAAACGCCCTCGGCGCTGGGCTATCACTCCAGCCCCTTGTTTTAATTATTAAAAGGCCAGAAAAAAAAAAGGCCAGAGCATGGAAACAACCAGCATGCCCGAGAACTGATGACTGGATAAAGAAACTTTGGTACATCTACATAATGGAATCCTATGCAGCTGTTAGGAAAAGTGATGTCATGAAATTTGCCTATAAATGGATGGACATGGAGAGGATCATGTTGAGTGAAATTAGTCAGAAGGAAAGAGACAAATATAGAATGACTGCATTTATTTGCATGACATAAATATATATACATATTATGATACCAAAATCAATGTCAGGCGAACCGTGGATCAGGAGGTCTTATCAGAGGTGGAAATTACCACAAACATGTGGGAGTCAGAGGTTAGGTAAGACAGAGAAGGGAACATGTGCAAATAATTGTTGAAAGAGCTAATACCAACCTAGAACTGAGCATTAAATACAGGCAAAAAAAATGCACATGATGGCCTCTAAGTGTATGTATTGCAACCCACAATATGTAAGAGAAGGGGGAGAGAGAGAGAGAGAGAGAGAGAGAGAGAGAGAGAGAGACTCTAGGGAACCATATGTAGTGCTCAGGAGTGAGCCTTGATCCACGACATGCAAGTCAAGAGCCCTACTTACTGCACTGTCACTCCTGCCACACAACCAAGCTATATTAAATTATTCAAAGACAAAAAAAAACATTAAGAGAAAACTGATTTTTCCTATCCAGAGAATTCTTAATAAGATTAACAGGAAATGGGGGCCGGGGCGATAGCCCAGCGGGTAGGGCATTTGCCTTGCACGCCAGCCGGCCTGTGCCGGTCCAGGTTCAATCCCCGGCATCCCATGTGGTCCCCTGAGCACTGCCAGGAATGATTCTTGAGTGCAGAGCCAGGAGTAACCCCTGAGAGTCGCTGGCTGTGAGCCAAAAAGCAAAAATAAATAAATACAATAAAATTTTTAAAAAAAAAGATTAACAGGAAATGTTTAGTCATAAACCATTGTGATTAGAAAAAAATTCAAAAAGTGACAACCCGGGGCCAGAGAGATGGCTCAGAGGGCTGGCACACATGCCTGGCATGCAAGAGACCCAGGTTAATCTCCAGCAGCACTGTGTTCTTGCCCTAGCACGCTCAGAGGACTGGCACACATGCCTGGCATGCAAGAGACCCAGGTTAATCTCCAGCAGCACTGTGTTCTTGCCCCTAGCGCTGCCAGGATGGCCCCGATCACCACAAGGTACCCCCCAAAAAAAGTCAACCCAGAATTTTGTGTCTGTCCTGAGAAAAGTCCTTGAAAAATGAGAGAGCATGGGCTTGGAGCTATAGAGCGGGTAGGACACTTGCCCCACACAGGACTGGCTCAGGTTTGAGTCCCCAGCACCACATATCGTTTCCTAAGCACTTCTGAGCACAGAGCCAGAAGTAAGCCTGAACACCACCAGGTGTGGCCCAAACCCACGCCAGTGGTCACATAAAGGCAAAAGATAATGACCGTATGTTCATTTAAGACAGGAATGGATTCTTGGGTGGATTTCTCTTGGCTCCATGCATACACATACACAGAGTACCACCACATGTGCCCCAAAAAACAAGTCAAAAGAGAGAAATTATTTGATATTCTGGTTTGAAGGCTAAGTGATTACTTCATCACTCATAGACCTGTCTTAGAAGTGCTATAGGCCTTCAGACTGAAACAGATACTGACAACTGGAAGCCAAAGGGTATCAACTTAGGCAGATATAAGAGCAAGTCTTACTGTTCTTAGTATACTTTCTTTTCTATAGATTATATTGTTTGGTTTGGCTTTTTTTTTTTACTTTTTTTTTTGCTTTTGTGGGTCACACCAGCAATGCTCAGGGGTTACTCCTGACTCTGCATTCAGGAATTACTCCTGGCAGTGCTCAGGAACCATATGGGATGCCGGGATCGAACCAAGGTCTGCCGTGTGCAAGGAAAATGCCTTAACCGCTGTGCTATTGCTCTGGCCCCTGGATTGGCTTTGGTTCATGGCCTGGGCCACACCTGTTGGTTGTAGGATTTCTCTTGACTCAGTGCTCATGAGAACATGACAGTGCTCAGGGATCAAAACAGGGTCTCCTCATGCAGCTGATGCCCACCAAGCCGCTCTCCAGCCCTTTTGTAATTTAAAAAGCACATTTATAATTATAAGATAAACACAAATTATAATATAAATTATAAAAATAATTGCAAGGTAGTTAATTATAGGGGCCCTATAATATAAAGAGAACTCAAGGACTAAAACATTTGCTTTGCATACATGAGTTCCCAGGTTTGGTGTCCAACTTTGTATGCTCCCCACCCAGCCAGCACTATTGGTGTGTGGCCCTGGTGGTTCACCATGGGAGAGCCCTCACCCCCCCATAAAAGTTTTGTGAAATGAGGTTCCAGAAAACTTGGCCTTTCGTTACTGGATTTCAGCTTTAAAAAGAAAATAGTTTGCTTGATGCCCTTTTTCTGGGACTTGTGCTGTGTTCTACAAGAGTTAGCAATGAACTGATCTGGCCAGATAGTACAAGCGTTAAGATGTTTGCTTTGCGTTTAGCCGACCCAGCTTGGTGGTGCCCATGCAGCGCCTATGGTTCCCGACCACCACCAGGAGGATCCCTGAACACAGATCCAGGAGTAGCCCCTGTCTCCCAAGGGGTGGGACAAAGTCTCCCCCCCCCAAAATAATAATTAACATCAATAAATGTGAAGCTCATTACTTTCCCTTTACCCCTTGGCAGAAATAAAGGCTTTTTTTAAAAAAAAATATATCATTATACTAATGATGTATTTCATGTATGATTTTGTTATTAGTTGCTCTAACTCCTTATATTATATTTTGCCTTTATGTGGCCATTGAAGTAGGAGGGGCTGTAATTTATCTGCGCTGAATCAGAAAATTTTCATACTGACTCTTGTATCTAGAACATTATAGGAAAATATAATTTAGAACTGCTACCTTTGTGATAATGGCAAATTACATCATTTTTTAATTGACTCCACACTAGTTATTTCTTTGTTAAACTGGGGATGATGTGTGCCTATACCAGAGTCTTTGAAGGTCTTAGAGGTAATGTAATAATCATATTCAATATTTTAATCTTTTATGATTTTTTTTGTACAGTTAAACATATATAGCAAAGCATGTGTCAAACCCTTGATTGCCTCAAACCCAAGAAAATGATAGGTAACTTTACTGATTGATTTTTGTTTTAAACTATCATCTAGTTCATTGATCATCTCAAAATGTTTCACAAATAAGGGGCCAGAGGTCCCCCAAGCTCCTCCAAGACTGATTCCCTGAGCACAGAGCCAGGAGTAAACCCTGCAACAGTGTTGCTAAAAAGACAATTTCACACTTGGATTCAAAATGGTCAGGAAGTATTTGAAAGACTTGACAAAATCAAAACTACAGGGACTGGAGTAATAGCATGTAGGGCATTTGTCTTGCATGCAGCCGATCTGGGTTCAATACCCAGCATCCGATATGGTTCCCCAAGCACTACAAGGAGCAATTCCTGAGTCAGAGCCAGGAGTAACCCCTGAGCATAGCTGGGTGTGACCCAAAAAGCCAAGAAAATTTAAAACTACAGAGTTTTAACAGATTCTCTATGTCAATATTGATATTAAACCAGAAAGGAAGCTATGATAGTACTTCTGTCCTACTTTAGAGCTCATTCATAGCTGAAAGCTAGACTGAGACTCTGAGATCTGAGGTAAACATCGCCAGATAAATCATACTGGATGATTTGTGTTCATTTCTTATTGTCCATCCCCTTCCTTTTTTTTTTTTTTTGCTTTTTTTTTGGGTTGCACCCCGGTGATGCTCAGGGGTTACTCCTGGCTCTGCACTCAGGAATTACTCCTGGCGTTGCTCGGGGACCATATGGGATTCCGGGGATCGAACCCGGGCCGGGCATGTGCTGGCCGTGTGCAAGGCAAACGCCCTACCCGCTGGGCTATCGCTCCGCCCCCATCCCCTTTCTTTTTAATCACTCCAACGTTAGTAACAGAATGGTGCAGTGCCAAGAACTAGACCTGAAGGCTTTGTGCAGTCAAGGCATATCTGCCATCGAGCCACATCTCAGGACCCCTGGTTGTTTTTTTTTTCCTTTTTGGGTTACACCCGGCAATGCTCAGGGGTTTCTCCTGGCTCTGCACTCAGGAATTACTCCTGGCGGTGCTCTGGGGACCATATGGGATGCTGGGAATCGAACCCAGGCCGGCATGGGCCGGCCGTGTGCAAGGCAAACGCCCTACCCACTGGGCTATCGCTCCGGCCCCCTTTTTTTAAAGTTTTTAACTTTGCGCACCATGATTTACGGAGTTGTTCAAAATACAATTGCTTCAGATATTCAGTATTCCAGCACTCGCCTCACCACCAGTGTGCCTTTCCCTCCACCTCCAAGCCTCCATCAGCAGACACTAATTAATTTACTTTATTTTGCTTACTACAACATCTCCCAGGATGTTGCTAAAGTCATGGCCTGAGGATTTACTGAGCTTGGAGGTGCGAGTTGGGCCTTCTGTGCTATTGTTTTCACTCACTGAGCTTCGTGGGCTTCTGTTCGGTTTTCCCATCTAATGTTCGTGTTTCTCTTGGGACGACAGCTCCATGAGGTTTGGAGCTTCAGGGGCTTTGGAGCTGGGATGATCAACAGCAGGTGTCTTTCTCTTATCTCTCTTGAGATCAGTCCTGTAGTCCTGTTTCTCTGGCGGCAAGTAGGAACCTGAAGTGGGTGGTTGAAGCAGGATTGGGGCTCGGTCTGCCCCCATCCGGCCGAGGGTCCAAAGATCTCGGAAGTGGCCAGCAGGTAGCCACTTCCTGCGCTAACTCAGATGCCAGCATCTCTCGGTTTGTTTGTTTTTAAGAAAAGTCAGATCTGTGGCATTAAAAAGTTGGAAAACACTCAGGAGGATAATAAAATGAGAATCTTTCAAAACTATAAATATAAAATTAGTTCTTTCCTAGTCCGTGTAATAAGATACAGCCCTTCCCCCGTTTGTTCCTCCCAGGGTGACAATTATATGAATAATATTAATATTTTTAACATAATTATATTTCAGAAGTTGGATTTTATTGAGTCTGACAGTTCCTGTTCCTCTGAAGCACTTTTGAAGAAAGAACTCTCTGCTGAAGAGCTATATAAGCGACTTGAGAAGCTCATTACTGAGGACAAAGCAAATGATGAACAGATCTTTGACTGGGTAGAGGTATAAAGGCTATGTCACCTTCAGTACTATCTGCAAGACTCAAGTGGCATCCCTTAATTCACATTGCTTTTCTGTTTTTTTCTTTTTGGGTCACACCCATTAATGCTCAGGTGTTACTCCTGAGTCTGCACTCAGGAATTACTCCTGGCCATGCTCAGGGGACCATATGGGATGCCGGGGATCAAACACAGGTCACCTCATGCCAGGCAAATGTCCTACTCGCTGTACTATCGCTCTGGCCCCTTAATTCACATTCTTAACCTTTTGCTGCTTTAATGAATCTTTTATTCTTACATGTGTTTTTAAAACTCTAAGGTTGTTTTCCTACTTCTAAAGAATTCACAATATTTTGGGGCCGGAGCGATAGCCCAGTGGGTAGGGCGTTTGCCTTGCACCACGGCAGGCCCATGCCAGCCCGGGTTCGATCCCGGCATCCCATATGGTCCCCGAGCACCGCCAGGAGTAATTCCTGAGTGCAAAGCCAGGAGAAACCCCTGAGCATTGCCGAGTGTGACCCAAAAAAGCAAAAAAAAAAAAAAAATTTCACAATATTTTATAAAATTAGGTAAAAATATTCAGAACTGAAGCCATTTTTCTGGTAATTTGATTAGAAATTAATGAGCAGTGTTAATGTAGTCATATAGATGTAGCATACCACTTCTTTCTGAAAACTTTTTTTGTGCCAAATTTATCTTATAGAATCTGTTGACTGTTCATTTTTAATCTGTAATTATATTCCCCTGATATTTTGTTCATATAGGTTTCTTTTTATTTGTGCTCATTTTCTGTGGCATCATATAATTGTACAAATTAACAAAAACCCTGGAGGACTGGTTTAGTTCTCACCTTCTTACATAAATCTTTTGCAGTATTTCTGATAGGTTATTTGTTCATTTTTGATGTTTGACCACCCCAAGCTTAGTGCTTGGGGACTACTCACAGCTCTGTGCTCAGGAGTTGCTCCCTGTAGTATTGAAGGGAGCATGTGGTACCAGTTATAAACCCAGGCCTTCTGCATGCAGAGCATGCACTCATGCTCATGCATGAGAACTGATTCCTCTGGCCCTGTTGTTGTTTTAATACTTCCAAGCATGGAGGAACAATAGACTTCTGATCATTTGTGGGCGGATTATTACCTCTTTCTCCCTGTTGTGAATAATAGTGTTTTTACCTAGTTGGAAATTGTTTAATTGAAAAAAGTCTTTTTATTTTTGTTTGGCTGATTTTTTTTTATCACACCCAGCAATACTCAGAAATTATTCCTAGGGTTTTTTCATTTATTTGTTTGTTTGTTTGTTTTTGCTTTGTTGGGTCACCCAGCAATGCTCAGGGTTACTCCTGGCTCTACACTCAGGAATTACTCCTGGCAGAGCTCGGGAGACTATATGGGATGCTGGGGATCAAACCTGGGTCAGCCGCGTGCAAGGCAAACATCCCTCCCCGCTGTGCTATCATATCGGCCCAATTACTCCTAGTTCTGTGCTCGGGCATTACTCTAGCAGGGCTCAGGGGCCAAATGAGATAACAGGATCAAACCCAGGTGGGCCACATGCAAGGCAAGTACCCTTCCCACTGGCCATAATAGTCTGTATTATATCCTTCTCTCCTTTCTAGAATCATTTTTTTTTCCTTTTTGGGTTCACACCCTATGATGCTCAGGAGTTACTGCTGGCTCTCCACTCAGGAATTACTCCTGGCAATGCTTGGGGGACCATATGGGATGCCGGGATTGGTTCAGCCTCATGCAAGGCAAAAGGCCCTACCCTACCCGCTGGACTATCACTCTGGCCCCTAGGATCTTTCATTCTTTCTTGAAATTTTGTGGAGGGTTAGGGAGGGTAGGACTGTACCAGGCAGAGGTCAGGGGCATTTCTTGGCTCTGTTCCAAGAGTGACCTCTGGCAGTGTTCAGGACAAATACCCGTTTTGTCCCTTCAGCCCCTTTATTGCAATATTGATACCCAGTCCCTTGTCTAATTACACTGAACCTGGATTTTCAGCATCCCAGTCAAAGTGATATATGCAAAAATGTACATAATCAACAACATGTAGTCTATCTAATGTAGTCAGGTTAGGCAGTGCTAGCACAGTTTTTGTTTTGATTACTGCTGTCAGACTTATACTGAACTCAAATTGGGGATTGTTTGGGATCCGCAGCCAGCTGTGCTCAGGGCTCATTTGTGACTCTGTGCTCAGGGATCACTCCTGGCAGTGCTTGGAATGTCCGTTCTAGGGATTGAATCAGTGTCTGCTGCTTCTCACCTTGTCTCCTATCGCTCCTTTCCAGCCCTCAGGTATTTTTCACTGACTAGGAAATCTAATTTTTGTGAGAAGGTTAAATGAGGCCCTGTTTGTCCTTAGTGCCAAGTGGGAATTTATTTAAAGGGTATAATTTCTCTTGTATGCAAGGGAACCTTTAACTACTTGATTTACTTTTGATTTCAGGCTAATTTAGATGAAAGCCAGATGAGTTCACCTACATTCCTTAGAGCTTTAATGACAGCAGTTTGTAAAGCAGCTATCATAGGTAAGTAACATTTCTGAAAGTAATTCTTTATTAACATCTGAACTCCCCATGATACAGGTCTGACTTCATATTGTCTTTCAAACTTCTTAGGTTTCTGGGACTGGAGCAGTAGTACAGCAGGTAGGGCATTTGCCTTACATATGGCCAACCTGGGTTTGATCTCTGGCATCCCATATGATCCCTCAGGCACAGCCAGGAGTAATTCCTGAGTGTAGAGCCAGGTGTTCCCTGCCTCTTCACCACCACCACAAAAAAAAAAAATCCTCCTTAGGTTTATGTGCCAGTGGGCACAGTCTCTTTCTTTCAGTCTGGCTGTCTTGAGCAGGGAGGCAAGCATGGCTGCTTTCCTTGCAGAGAACCCCTATCTGAGCAGCTGATGCATGCCTCCTGCTCTTCAGCAGAAAGACACTGTTGCTTCTTTGCTGATGTCACTGGTGAGGTTTGATCTTGAGCGAGTAGAACACCCATGAAGAACGTTGAGTAGAGCACCCACAAAGTAGTCAAACAGCACCCACAAAGAAGTCTCCACAAACCATTTTGGGGGCAATAGCTCTGCTTTATTAGGTCAGACAGGGATATTTAAGTTGGGGGAAAGCAGGGTGGGAACTCTGTATCAGCCAATTCAGGTAGTAGGGTGGGGTCTCTGACAGCTAATCGTGGAGGGTGAGAAAAGGGTTAAAACAAGGGTTAAAACAAGGGATTAAAGGGTGTTGTTGTGTTTTTTTTTTTTTTTTTTTTGTTTTAAACAAGGGATTAAGGCAGGCTGTGTGCTTAATGCTAAACAGGTAGGGTGGTGTTTCTGTACAGGGTATGTGTTTAGCTACACTTATTGGTTGGTTTTATACTCTGTCACTTGTGCTTTTTCCTTTATGTTTTGTTTTTGTTTGGGGTCAATCCAAGAAATGCTCAGGGGTTACTCCTGGCTCTGTACTAAGAAATCACTCCTGGTGGTGCCCAGAGGATCATATAGGATATCAGGGATTGAAATCGAAGTGGGCTTCGTGTAAGGCAGTCTCCCTACCTGCTGTACTATTGCTCCAGCCCCTTTACCTTCACTTTTCACCTTCACTTTTTGAAGCCTTCTCCTTCCTTTCAAGACTTAAGTGAATTAAATGAATATTAACCTGATAGTTAAAGGTTAATTTCAGCAAAATCCATTTTACGCAAATACAAAGGTGAATAATGAAAATACCAGATTATTTTCCTGCTTAATACTGACTATATGGGGCGAGAGCGATAGCACAGTGGGTAGGGCGTTTGTTTGCCTTGCATGCAGCCGACCTGGGTTTGATCCCCAGCATACCATATGGTCCAGTGAGTACTACCAGGAGTAATTCCTGACTGAAGAGCCAGGAGTAACCCCGAGCATAGCGGGTTGTGACCCCAAAAAGAAAAAAAAAATACTAACTCTATGCTAAGATAAATGTGTTGAACGTTTATGGGATTGAATGATTCTAAATTATATATATGGTAAGGGGATTAAGATTAATGAAAACCGTAAATATTATAAAATAAATCACTAGATCACTAGATAACCTGTTGTTCATCGATTTCCTCAAGCAGGCTCCAGTAACATTTTCATTTGACCCTATCACGTATATATAAAATAAATAAAAATGTATTTATATATTTTATATTTATAAAATAGTGATATTTATGTTTATATAAATATCACTTGATCACTTAACATCCCGTTATTCATTGATTTGCTCAAGCGGGCGCCAATAACATTTCCATTTGACCCTATCACGTGCCATTGTAGCCCAATGGCATCTGGTTACTTCAGGAATACAAAGAGCCTCAAACCGTTCGTTCAGGGTCTTGATGAAGAAGTCTGACCATCTTGTAGGTGGGCAGCCACGTGGTCTTTTTTACATCCCGTGGGATCCAGTCGGTAATGGCTCTAGTCCAGCGGGTCATCTCCAAATCGCATTACATGTCCAGCCCATCTGATTTTCAATGCCTTGGCAAACGAGACAGCATCCCTGACTCTGGAACAGCAACAGAGGTTGGAACTCCAGATTCCTTCTCTCACTTGAGTGAGGCATGATATTCCAAACATAGCTCTTTCGATTCCTCTTTGGGAGACCCGAATAGCATTCTCATCCTGCTTTCGTAGGGCCCAGGTCTCTGAGGCGCATGTTAATGCAGGGAAAACGGTGGAGTCAAAGAGATGTGCCCGGAGCCGGAGGTTCTTTGTCTTTTTGCTATTTCTTTGATGCCTTTGAAGGCATTCCATGCCGCTCTCTTCCTCCTGTGCAGCTCAGGTCATTCATCATGTTGACTTCTCGACCTAGGTACACATAACTGCTGCATTCAGAAATGTTTGTTCCATTGAGAGTGAATGGGGCCTCTGGAACTAGTTCATTTCTCACAAACATAGTTTTGTTGAGATTCAGCTGTAGACCTATCTTTCCACATTCTTGGTCAAAGTCACGTGCCGCTTGGCTAATATTTGGTGTTATTAGAACAATGTCATCAGCGAAGCGGAGGTGGTGTAGTTGCCGACCATCTATCTTCACTCCCATTCCTTCCCATTCTAATTGTCGCATGATGTTCTCAAGGGTGGCGCTGAAGAGTTTTGGTGAAATGGTATCACCCTGCTGAACCCCTCTTTTGACATTGATGATCACTTCTTTGTAGAATGGTGAGATCCTGGTGGTGAATCCATAATACAGCTCACGAAGGATCGATCTTGATGTATTGGGTTTGAACACCCTGTTTGGCTAGGGCTTTGATGACCACTTCAGTCTCCACAGAATCAAAGGCTTTCTTTAAATCAATGAGCGTGAGACAGAGCAGCATCTTGTACTCCCTACAAACCTCAATGAGCTTGGTTACTGTGTGGATATGGTCGATTGTGCTGAATCCTTTTTTGGAAGCCAGCTTGCTCGCATGGTTGTCCTTCATCTAATGTTCTGCCAATCCTGTTATAAAGTAAATAAAAAATAAATAGAAAATAAATAAATATAAAATAAATAAAAGTAAATATAAAATATAGTGTTTAAATTATTCATTCTAGATCATTCAATCTAGGTAGAATCTAGATTTTTTTAATAAAGGTGATAAGGGGGTGGCCGGAGCGATGGTCCTGTGGGGGGGGGCGTTTGCCTTGCATGTGACCAACCTGGGTTCGATCCCCGCATCCCATATGGCCCCCCAGCACTTCCAGGAGTAATTCCTGAGTAAAGAGCCAGGAGTGACCCCTGAATAAAGCATAAAATAAAAAAAAAGGTGATAAGGAAAAAAAATTTCACCAGCTCAAAACTAGTTAATGTTTTTTTTCAGTCTGTATCATTGTATCACTGTCTTCCCGTTCATCATCGATTTGCTCAAGCGGGCCACCAGTAACATCTCCATATGTCCTGTCTCATGCTAGTAGAGCCCAAGGGCATCTGCTTGCTCCAGGAACATAAAGAGCCTCAATCCATTCCGGAATGAGGTCTATAATTGTTACTGGTATTTGGCATATCAAATACAACACGGGTAGCTTGCCAGGCTCTGCCGTGCAGGTAGCATACTCTTGTAGTCATCAAGCGGCCGCGTGAGCTGGGCTGTGGATAGGCTGGTCTGCTGGGTGGAGTTCTGAGGGAGAGAGAAGTCTGGATGTGGAAAATGGAGGCCCTCATGGAGTGGGGAGTCATCTGGCTTGTTGCAAGGCTCTGCTGGTGTGGCGGGCCAGGGCTAGAACCCGCCATCCCTCCTGGGCGCCTCTTGAGCGACTGGGCACAGGGAGAGCAAGTAGCAGCTCTGCCCCATTTTCAGTCTTAGGTTTTTAAAAACAAAGTTTAGAAGTTTTGTTTAAAAATAAGTTTTGTGGGGCCGGAGTGATAGTCCAGAGGGTAGGGCGTTTGCCTTGCATGTGGCCGACCTGGGTTCGATCCCGGCATCCCATATGGTCCCCTGTGCACCATCAGGAGTAATTCCTGAGTGCAGAGCCAGGAGTAATCCCTAAGCATTGCTAGGTGTGACCCAAAAAGCAAAAATAATAATAATAATAATAAATTTTGTGTACTGGAGCAATAGTACAGCAGATCACCAACCCAGGTTCGATCCCTGGCATCCCATATGGTTCCCTGAACACTGCCAGGAGTAATTCCTGAGTGCAGAGCCAGGAGTGACCCCTGACATTGCTGGGTGTGACCCCTCCCCCAATAAATGAAGGAAGGGAGGGAGAGAGGGAAGGAAGGGAGGGAGGGAGGGAGGGAGGGAGGGAGGAAGGAAGGAAGGAAGGAAGGAAGGAAGGAAGGAAGGAAGGAAGGAAGGAAGGAAGGAAGGAAGGGTTGTGTTTGGGTCAAAGTGACAGTATAATAGGTAGGGCATTTGCCTTGCACACAGCCAACCCAGGTTTGATCCCCCAGATCCCATTTGGTCCCCAAGCACCACCAGGAGAAATTCCTGAGTGCAGAGCCCTGAGTATTGCCACGTATGCTGCCCCCCAAAAAATAGGGATTATGTCATAATGCTAACTTCTACAAGAAATAAACGGTATGCTTTAATGTTTTATTTCGGGCCATACACCCAGCTGTGCAGGACTTGCTCCTGGCTCTGTGCTCAGGAATCGCTCCTGACCACATAGGGTGCTAAGGATCAAACCTGGGTAGGTCATGTACAAAGCAAACACCCTGTCCGCTGTACCTAGCTCTAAGGCCCCAAACTATGCATCTTGACACAAGAATGCTTATTCGCTCTTCTATGTCTGTTATCTACTTGACCTTCATGGACTAGTGAGACAAAGACTCAATTGCTTCTTCAGAGTTTTGTCTTCTATTCACATATGTTTGATTTCTGATTAGCTGTTTAACACTGTTCAGTCCTCTCCATCTTAGTAAAAATAAAATGAATCTGAATCTTTCCATCTTTAGAAAAGCTTTCCATGAACTGTTGTTTTAATCTTCCCTTACAGTGTTCCTTTTTGTAGTTTGGAATGTTATAAAACCACTGCCGCTGTTTTGTTACAGTTAAAGAACCAGATACATAGTCTTGAAGGGAATCCACCACTGAAAAAGTACATGGCCCTACCTGTTTGATCCATATTTCAGAGGAAATGCCCCTTTACAAATTTCAGAACATTTGGGTTTCAGAATCTTTTCTTTGCTTCCCCTTACAAAGCCATTGTGTCATGTCAGCGCAGACAGATGGTGTTCACTTTTGTGGTAATGCTTTGCTTTCCTGTCACCTCTAGCTGACTGCTCTACCTTCCGAGTGGACACTGCTGTGATCAAGCAGAGAGTGCCCATCCTGCTCAAGTACCTAGACTCCGATACCGAGAAGGAGCTGCAAGCACTTTTATGCATTACAAGCATCCATAGTCAAACTTGACCAGCCTGCCAGTAAGTTGACCTCTTGATACACTGAGCCCAGGCTATGGTTAAGATTCATCCAGGCTCAACCTTAGAGATAGCTTCAGTCATCCATGTGTATAATAGAAAACATTACCAGTAACAGACATATAACCAACAACTTTAATAAACCTGAACTTTGTATGAACTTTTAGGAGAAACTTTCTGATAATATAAAACTGGTTTAGAATAGACATTTAACCTCATTCTAACACTGATTCCAGTGCTCTCACAATGATGGAGATTTGTATCCGGTAGGAAGGTATCAATAAAACCTGACTTGTGACTCAGGGACCAAGTTCAAATTTTATTAAGATTTATTTTTTTTAATTATTTTCTTTTTTGGGTCACACCTGGCGACACTCAGGAATTACTCCTGGCAGTGCTCGGGGACCATGTGGGATGCTGGGGATCGAACCCCGGGTCGGCCGCGTGCAAGGCAAATGCCCTACCCGCTATACTATCGCTCTGGCCACAAATTTTATTAAAATTAAAGCAGCCACATGTGGCTAGTACTTAACATGTTGACATTAGTCTAACCTCCTTTGATATCGGTCTTAGTCATGAAACAGAATGGTACTCACCAGAATCCTTAGAGGTAACGACATGAAGCAGTTACAAACTAGTTTTCATTTAAGGGCTATAATTAATTGGCTAACCAGATAAAGTAACCTTAGCAAACACTAAAGTCTTGGTAATATCAGTAAAATAACTGAATTTTATTATATTGTGAAAATTCAGGGACAGATAGATAATACAGAGGTTAAGGAATTGGCCTTTCACACCACCTATGTGGATCTAGTCTCAGCATCATATATCTTTCCAAGTCCCGCCAGGATAGAGAATCCAGGAGTAAGTCCTAAGGATAGCCTGGTGTGGGCCAGAGAGAGTGCCTACCATAGAGGAAGTTGGCGTGTGTGTTTGTGAGGGGGGAGACAGTGGGAGGGAAACAGGGCATATTGGTGTTGTGAAATGTGCACTAGTGGAGGGATGGGTGTTGGAACACTGTATGACTGAAACCCAATCATGAAGAGTGATGTAATCCATCACATGGTGAAAATACACACAACTGTTATAGAGGTGACCTTAAAGTAGTTTTTTGGCACTTTTTCAAGTTATAGCATTTGCAAGTTTTTCTTCTGTCCTAATTTCAATGAATGCATCTCTGAGAGCAAAATATTTTTTTGAGAGTAAATATTGAAAAATATTAAAACAAGTAATCTTCAAATAAATATTGAAACAGGTAATCTTCAAACTATAATGGACCAGACATAAAAGTAAAATAATTGACCAGGTCCGTGTTTATCGTAGTTGGGGCCAGAGTAAACGGCAGGTAGAGCACTTCCTTGCACACGACCAACTGGGTTTAATCCTTAACACCCCATCTGGTTCCCCAGGCCCACCAGAAATGACCCCTGAGCACAAAGCCAAGAGCAGCCCTGATAGCTGTTTTAGAAAGAGATGGTTTAGCTGTTAAATAAATTGCTGCTGTGTGTTTTGCCAAAATTGAAACATTGCCCATAATTATCAGCTTAAGTAATCACTAGAAAGATTTTTAATCCTAGATTTATCACCCACAGGATCTTGGCTACTTTTATTTCTCCATAAACTGAGGATTAGAGAACAAGAAGTAATTTCAGTATTAGATTGACTAATAATACAATTGCATAGCTAAATCTGAAGAAAAAATTTTAATGTGACCATCTAAACCAGTATTTATGTGAAAGTATTTGTTCCACTCCTTTCCATTACTATGAATGATTAGTAAGCTGACATTAAGTGAACCGCTAGAGCCCATAATGAAGGTTTGGGGCTTCTCCTATTTTTCTCCTTTTTCTTTTTGTTTTGGGGCCACATCTGTGCTCAGGAACAGTGGTCAAGACTTATTCATGACTCTGCACTCAGGGATCACTTCTAGCAAGACTTGGGGACCATATGGGGTGCTAGAGCTCGAATCTTGGTACTTGCCTGATATACTCTCTCTCCTGTCCCTTACTGGTCTTTTTTTATTTTGCTATGTTTTGTTGCTGGAATTTGAACCTCAGACCTTATATGCTGCAGAGCATGCATCTGTTACTGTGCTATTTCTTTAAAAAAGAGAACAAGTTTACTCGAAGGTTTTGCATCGAGTCTAGGCTGAATCCTAGCATTGCTTGTTCTTCCTGAGCACTGCCAGGTGTGGCCCAAACCACCTCCCCTCACAATAAAATAAATATAAAAGTCTCTATCAGGTCTTAATATCTCTGCTAGTAAACTTTCTCTCTTTTTAAATAGTCATGTAAGGTAGACTTCCACTGTGAGAGAATAACAGAGCTGAAAATACCCAAATAGTCTGAACTTTGATAACGGTAAACAACAGTCAGGGCTGGAGAGATAGTACAGCTGGTAAGGCCTTGCATGTGACCAACCCAAATTCAGTCCCTGACACACTGTATGGGCCCAGAGTGTGCCAGGAATGATATCTGACACAGATCCAGAAACAAGCCCTGAGCACCACTGGGTTTGGCGAGGAACTTAAGCAACTGTCATTTCAGTATCGTGAGCTGGGCTTATCCTTATTTCCACGTTACTGTTACTCATTTTGAAAACACATTAGAAGCAGGGGTAAGTACATCCTGCCTTTTCCTCCCAAATTTTACCTAAATAGTATGCTTTTATTATAAATTTCAAACAGTGGAGAAATGTGTACTACAAGAAGAAATTTATTCATATTTGGGGTTTTTTTTTGTTTGTTTGGGGCCATGCCTCGCTCTACGCTCAGGGATCACTCCTAGCAAGCTCAGGAGACTGTTATGGGGGTGCTAGGATTAAACCCAGGTTAGCCACATGCAAAGCAAATGTCCCACCAACTGCATGATTGCTCTGGCTCTCATATATTTAATTTTTAAAGTGTTTAGGCTGAGAGTTGCATATCAAGCATTTAACATTACCAGAAAATAGTTGAAACTGAACAAAATAGGAATTAAAAAGTAAGCAGACTTTTAAAAATATTTTTTCTAATTTTTTTTTTAAGATTTAGTTTAGTGATTAAGGCTTTGCACATGGCCTACCTGGTTCAATCCCGGCATTCCGCGTGGTCCCCGAGCACCCCAGGAGTAATTCCTGAGTGCAGAGCCCAGGTGTAGCTCCCCTGCCCCCCAAAAAAAAATATTTAGTTCACTGCAGTTGGGGAGGAGGTCGGCCACACCTTATGGTGCTTGGGAGCTATTCCTGGATCTGCTCAGCTGTTTCTTCAGGCAGTCCACACAGGACTTATCTGTTGCCAAGGATTCATACTAGGGATTGAAAGCGGGGCCAGTTTGATGCAAGACGAGAGCCGTAACCCATCACTCCAACCCTCTTCATTTTATTGATAAAAATATGATGGCCACATTTTGTAACCATGTTCTCATATAGCTAGAATAAGAAGAAAGTTAAAAGGATTTAAAAATTCTCAGAGAAGAGCACCCTTAGGATTTCTTCTCTTTTCATGGGGTTGCAGGGCAGAGGACTCCTGTATAGCGCTCAGGAGTCAGTTAACCCGACCTGCAGGTCTCAGCCACTCGGGCCAGCAGTTCATTGCATCCAGAGGGTGCGATGATGTTCGGACCCTGCAGTGCTGGAGGTACCGAGGCTACCCCACGGGTGCCAAGAACGTTCCCTAAGAGCCCCACTTGACAGTGCTGGAGGACCTCCCACGGGCACACACAGCAATGCTCAGGGGATCATGTGGTGCTTGGGATGAAGCCAGCCCCTGGGGCAGGCACCGGCTAAGCATGTTCCCTTTCGCTGTTACAATCTCCCAGCCCTAGGATTTATTCTTGTGCTCACTCTTTCTCATTCAGCAGCGTTCTAGTTGTCAAATTCTGTTCTATTTCCCATTCTCTCAACAGGGGGTTGCTATCATCCTTTTCAGAGGGGAGTGTGATGAATTATCCCGGGTGCTCTTCACCTGGGAATGACGGTAACATTCAGTCACGGCTCGGAAAAGTGATCTTCCCTTACGTGCCCCACAACTGATGTGTTTCTGTGTCCCGTTCCCGCCCCTTGCAGATTTGCTGCGGATGTTTTTTGATTGCCTGTATGATGAGGAGGTGATCTCTGAAGATGCCTTCTACAAGTGGGAGAGCAGCAAGGACCCGGCAGAGCAGAGTGGGAAGGGAGTGGCTCTGAAATCTGTCACTGCCTTCTTCACTTGGCTGCGGGAAGCAGAAGAGGAGTCTGAGGATAACTAAATCTTCAAATACACAAAAAGAAACAAAAGAAACAATTTAAGTATTTTTTTAAAAAAGTTTCACGTCTTCGCTAATCACAGTGCAGCAAGGCCAATTCCGCAGAAACCCCCACGAGTGCACGAGTGGGAGAGGGAAAGAGAACAAAGGTGATCATGGAGGAAAAAGGTACTGGAAAAAGCAAACTTCAGACCTGAGGGCGGGGCACTAAAACCAAAATACATGTATTATTTATAGAAAATATTTTGTTTTAATCTTTTCTTTTTAAACAAGGACTCATACTTTAAAAAACACATCCGTTTAGGAAAAAAAAAAAAAAAGTTGAGAACTTTTTAATTTATTTTAAGAACTGCAAATGTCAGTGTAATTTTTTAATTTGCAGTTTCTGTAAACAACTTGTATAATAGAAAAGCAGAGAAATAAATTTCCCTCCCCTTCAGATGCACCTCACGTTTGTTTTAAAGCATAGTAGTTAGTCCAGATTTAAGAAGGCTTGGGGTGAACAAGGTAAGAAAGATTTTTGGGGGCATCAAGTCTTTCTGCCTGCCTCTCAGCTTGCTTCAGAAAATTTTAAATCACAATAGTAATCAAAATATACATAACCTTGGAACAGAAGGAAATGCTGTGGACCAGAGAACTCCAAGAATTGTTTAAAAAAAAAAAAAGTGCTACCCCGGAAAAGTACTCTTAATACTTTTGAAATCTTTAGAGCAACTTTTAAGGCTTGTAAATACATAGAACAAATATTTAAAAACAAAAAAGAAATTGACTCAGTACTATTTCTTTTCACTTTCAAAATATAAGGAACAAAATAAAGACAAACATTGCAAGTTTAAAAGCAAGTAAAGTGATTTCTCCTTTTGACAGCTGCTGCCTATACACTGTTCCTGGGGGTCCGTTGGCTATTCATGGTCTAATCCAGGTCACTCATTGAGGCGTGTATGTGCATGCACGTGTGTGTATGCATGTGGTGTGAACTTGTATTCATCTGTGTGCCATAACTTGAAAAAGGCAAGGCTTCTTGTGGGGAAGGGGGCACTGGTGGGAAAGTGCCTCTTGGAGTAGCTCCTATCCAGTGCCTGCTAGAAATGCCATTAGTGTGGGAGAAAACTAAGAGCAAAGTTTTAAATATCAGGTGTTCCACCTCATGTGTCAGTTCAGGACACAGTTCCCTTTAAGTCCACTACTACCACTGCTTTTAAGGTCATTAGTTGCTGTGCATGCTTAAGGACCCAAGGAAACCTGGGCCAGAGCCATAGGACAGCGGGTAGGGCACTTGCCTTGCACACAGCCAACCTAGGTTCAATCCCCTGCACCCCGTTAGGTCTTCCGGGTCCTGCCGGAAGTGATTCCTGAGTGCAGAGCCACAAGCCCTGAGCTCCATCCAGCTTGGCCCAAAAAACAAAGAAGAGTGGAAGAAACGTAGCCCAGGATATGTGGCTCAAGTGGTAGAGGTCATGCATCGACGGTGGGAGGCACTGAATTGAATCCCTCACACTATAGTCTCCAGGGCAACCTGGGAATGACCCTCGGCCCCCAGACCATCACAGGTGTGCCCTCCACGACATCATTAGCCAGAATAATAAAAATAAAAGAAACGGGCTGAATCACACTGAGTTCCTTTTTCCCCATGCTTTCCCTTCGTTGTTCTTTGTGCAGTGGTCAGGGATTTCACGTACACTGGGCTGAGGTGTCCACATGCTTCTGATTACGGGGCTCACTATGGGTTGCACTCTTTAGTTGGGGGCTTCAGAGATTGCACTTTGTCCTGGCACCGTGAGCCCAAAGAGCACAGCTGCTGGGCTCACACTCGGGCTTGTGGTAGGGTAGTGCAGGAATCGTATTACTGGTTTCACTGGCTCACCCTTGAACCTACACTCTCTACCACTGAGCTGTCCCTAGGCCCTCTGAGTGAGTGGTTTTTACCTTTCCACGCGTGGGTGCTCTTGTAAAAACACTGAAAACCACAGCCCTAAATTACACGTTTGTGAAAGTGGGCATGAAACAAACCAGTACTGTGTTGTGAAAATCAGTGTCCCCCCGATTTCAGCTTCACTCAAGTCATTCTGGTGAGTATAAAACAAGCTCTGATCTGGGCCTCTTTCTCCTCCAGATAATGGGATGCTGTGTTTTGATTTTGATTGTAGTTTTGGCTTTTTGAGTTTTGTTTTTTTATAAAGATGCAGTTTCTACAGATAGTCTTCCATTTCAGTCGTTTGCAGCCTTCATCCTATAAAAATGTGTTTCTGAAGAAAGCCAGGCTGCTCCCAAATAAACTTATCTTTGAATTTTGTATCTGACTAACCAAAGAGTGCTCTGTCTTCCATCTGCAGTGAAGTTTCCAAAGGAACAGACTTGGCAAGATTTCCAAAGATCAAGAACAAATTTTCCATAGCAAGAAAACTTATCTTGGGGCCAGAGCAATAGTCCAGCAGGTAGGGTGTTTGCCTTGCATGCGGCTGGCCCATGCCGGCCTGGATTCAATCCCCAGAATCCCATATGGTCCCCTGAGCACCGCCAGGAGTAATTACTGAGTGCAGAGCCGGGAGTAACCCCCTGAGCGCCGCGGCTGTGACCCAAAAAAAAAAAAAAAAAAAACTTTTAGAGTATTGTAGTTCAGAACTCCCTCTGCTTGAGCCCAGTGAATAAGAGTCATTCTTGAAGAACTATGTCCTGAAAGAACTATGTCTGACTGTTGTGTGACAGTATCTGTCATAAAAAGAAAATGGGACACTTTGGCTACACGTTCTGCCTGGGTCTTTGGTTTGGAAGAAGTGGGCTAATTCAGGATTAAAGCAGTGATACATTGGGTAGGGCATTTGCCTTGCACACGGTCATCCTGGGTTCAATTCCCTGACATCCCATATAGTCCCCTGAGCACCGCCAGAGTAATTCCTGAGTGCAGAGCCAGTAGTACTAAGGGTGATCCCATCCCCCAAAAAGGGTAGACTGATTTCTGTGATTTCCCGATTTGTAACAGCTACCAGAATCCAAGTGCTAAAAATTCTGATCCCTGCTGAGCATGTAGGTATTTAGTGGACAGCAGCACTAAGAGGTGAAGGGTGGTGAAGCTGAGGAAAGTAAAGTGATGGCTGCCTCCTTAGAAGTCTTTCGCGGGATTTCACTTGGAAGAAGTTTAAAGTGGTAGCGGAGGAAACCACTGTTTCTCAGCAGGCTGGCTGTGAGCAAGTAAGGGCCCAGAGAGGATATAGAGGGAGGTGTTTGCCTTGTACACGGCTAACCCAGGGTACAATCCCTGAGCATCTCATATGCCCAAATTTAATGGTGGGGACCACGTGTATCTTTGCATTCTTGTGGCAAGTAAGCCAGAGCGGTAATGGTTGCCTTGTCCAGTGGTCATCTCCAAATCACATTACATGTCCAGCCCATTTTTTCCTGATCTTTACTTTCTTTTCTTTCTTTCTGTTCTCTCTCTCTTTCTTTCTTCTTTTTCTATCTTTCTTTCTTTTCTTTCTTTCTTTCTTTCTTTCTTTCTTTCTTTCTTTCTTTCTTTTTCTTTCTTTCTTTCTTTTCTTTCTTTCTTTCTCTCTCTCTCTCTCTCTCTTTCTTTCTTTCTTTCTTTCTCTCTCTCTCTCTCTCTCTCTTTCTTTCTTTCTTTCTTTCTTTCTTTCTTTCTTTCTTTCTTTCTTTCTTTCTTTTCGTCACACCTAAGCAGTGCTTAGGTGTCACACCTAAGCAGTGCTTAGGGGTTACTCCTGGCTTTGGACTCAGGAATTACACCTGGCGGTGCTCAGGGGGACCATATGGGATGCCAGGGGATTGAACCAGGTTCGGCTGCATGCAAGGCAAACACCCTACCCGCTGTGCCCTCGCTCTGGCCCCCAGCCCATCTGATTTTCAACGCCTTGGCAAATGAGACAGCATCCCTGACTCTCAATCATCGACGGAGGTCGGAACTCTGGATTCCTTCCAAGCATAGCTCTTTTGATTCCTCTTTGGGAGACCCGAATAGCGTCCTCATCCTGCTTTCATAGGGCCCAGATCTCTGAGGCGTATGTTAATGAAGGGAGAATGGTGGAGTCAAAGAGATGTGCCCTAAGCCAGAGGTTTTTTGTCCTTTTAGCTATTTCTTCCATGCTCTTGAAGGATTTCCAAGAGCATCAAACCCTAGGTTCCTGCATGGGAACATGCTCTAGCTCTTTGAGCCATTGGCCCTGCCTGGAAAGCAAGGGCTCTCAGGAGGAAAATTTATAAGGACTGAAAAAACCTTTAGTTATAAACATAGAGTTCAATAACAGTAATGATGTTTGAGGGGCTGGACCAATAGTATAGTGGGTAGGACTGATCCCTGGGCACAGAGCCAGGAATAGGACCAGGAGTAAGGGAGTAAGTCCTGAGCACCACCAGGTGTGACCCAAAAAACAAAAGTTTAAAATCAGACAAACAGCATGAAGTGTAATGGAGGCGACTGTCTACACAGTAACTTTGGGAGTAACTACTCTTTTTACATGAAATATTGGATAAGACTAATAGCATTGTCTAACAGAAAAATATTAGCATAAAGGGATCACTGACCACAACAGAACGACAGAATATTATTGTGATACCCTTTTCACAGTCTTCTTGATAGAAAGCAAGGATTGGCGTTTGTTTGTTTGTTTGTTTGTTTGTTTGTTTGTTTGTTTGTTTGTTTGTTTAAAAAATGGGTCCCAGAAGAAAGCTCAGGGATTAAAACACAACAACAGGGGCTGGAGCAATAGTCCAGCGGGTAGGGCGTTGCCTTGCACACAGCCGGCCTGTGCCGGCTCGGATTCAATCCCGGCATCCCATACGGTCCCCGAGCACTGCGGGAGTAATTTCCTGAGTGCAGAGCCAGGAGTAACCCCTGAGCATCGCCGGTGTGACCCCAAAAAGAAAAAAAAAAAAAGCTCCACAAGGCGTAACCCTGAAGGCCCTGAACACTGCTGGACTTAAACAGCAGCAGCAGCACATCACTGGGCCAAACATTGATCCACCTTGCCAAGTTGACTAATGCCTGGGGTGGCTTCTTAGTGCTTCCTGATTGCTACTTGGGAGTGCCCCTCCCCCAAACCCCAAAAAAAAAAAATATTGTGGTATCACTGAAAGCTCTTATTTCTATTGACTTTTAAATTCAGTACTAAGTTGTTCCTCAAGACTGTAAATACATCCAATCATAAAACAACCCTATACCCGGGCTCACACCCGTTATTACCCCAGCACATGTGTTGCCGCATCTCCCCTCTTGAGATGTGTACTCTCCTCCTTTCTCTCTAACTTTCCCTCCTCCTTCCCTTTCCTAAAACCTCCTTAATAAAACCTGTTTTACTTAAACAAAAAAAAAAAAACAACCAGGGATGGAGCAATAGTACAGTGGGTAGGGTGTTTGCCTTGCACACAGCCAACACTAGGGTTTTACTGGGCATCCCATATGGTCCCCTGAATCTGCCAGAACTGATCCCTTAGCACAGCCAGTAGTAAACCCAGAGCATAGCTAGTGTGGCCCAAAAAAAAACAAATCTTTTTCAATTCTTGTCTGGACCAACAAGATATTTCACAGCTGCTGAATAAATCCTGAGCATCAACTGTCTCAAGGAGTATGAACCAAACAGCCGTTAGTCACTCAAGCACGTTTTTATGAAAATGGTGGCCTATAAGCCCTCTTAAAAGTGTCTACTTCCAGGGCTGGAGCGACAGCCCAGTTGGGCATTTGCCTTACACACCGCCCATGCCGCCGGGTTTGATCCCCGGCATCCCATATGGTCCCCGAGTACCGCCAGAAGTGATTCCTGAGTGCAGAGCCAGAAGAAACCCCTGAGCATTGCTGGGTGTGACAAAAAAAAAGCAAAAAATAAATAAAAGGTGTCTACTTTCAAATGCTCTCATTGAACTTTGATTTGGTTGTTGTGTTAGTTTTCTATATTAGAACCTACATTACAATTTCTTTATTATAGACTTGTTTCCAACAATTAAATCCAAAGATAATTTCATATAATCTCTATATAGTCTCCAAAGAACTTGCTATTCTTGGGGCGCTTTCCCGCCCCCCCCCACCCCCACCAAAGTAAAGGATGGGATTATATTTTAAATACATAGGAAAACTCAAAACGTTAAGTGCAGATTTTTTAATATATTTAAATGTCTCATGTTCATTGATTTATTTTTATTTATTTATTTATTTATTTTTTGCTTTTTTGGGTCATACCCGGCAATGCTCGGGGTTACTCCTGGCTCTGCACTCACTCCCTGGCGGTGCTCGGGACCGATCGAACCCAGGCGGCACAGGCCGTGGCAAACACTCCCCGGCGCTCGCTCCCGGCCCCCATGTTCATTGATTTAAAGAAAGCCTTTGATTCTGTGGAGATATCGAAGCCCTAGCCGAACAGGGCATTCAAACCCAATACATCAAGATCCCTTCGCGGAACTGTATTACAGTTTCACCACCAGGATCTCACCATTCTACAGGTGAGATCATCGATGTCAAAAAGAGTGGTTCAGCAGGGTGATACCATTTCACCAAAACTCCTTCAGCTCCACCCTCGAGGACATCGAAGGTGTTCGATTGAGAACATGCGACAATTAGAATGGGAAGGAATGGGAGTGAAGATAGATGGTCGGCAACTACACCACCTCTGCTTCGCTGATGACATGGTTCTAATAACACCAAACAGCCAAGCGGCACAAATGCTGGCTGACTTCAACCAAGAATGTGGAAAAATAGGACTACAGCTGAATTGTAACAAAACTATGTTCATGAAAAATGAGCTAGTTCCAGAGGCTTCATTCACTCTCAATGGAACAGACATCTCTGAATGCAGCAGTTATGTGTTCCTAGGTCAAAAAAGTCAACATGATGAACGACCTAAAACCTGAGCTGCAGGAGGAAAAGACGCGCATGGACTGCCCTCAAAAACATCAAAGAAATAGCCAAAAAAGACAAAGAACCTCCAGCTCTGAGCACATCTCTTTGACTCCACCATTGTCCCTGCATTAACATACGCCTCAGAGACCTGGGCCCAACGAAAGCAGGATGAAAATGCTATTTGGGTCTCCTGAAGAGGAATTGAAAGAGCCATGCTTGGAATATCACGCCTCACTTAAGTGAGAGAAAGAATCTGGAGTTCTGACCTCCGTCACTGTTCCAAAATCAAAGACGCTGTCTTGTTTGCCAGGGCATCAAAAATCAGATGGGCTGGTCATATAATGCGATCTGGAGACGACTGCTGGACTAGAGCCATTACCGATTGGATCCCATGGGATGTCAAAAGATCGCGTGGTTGCCCACCTATAAGATGGTCAGACTTCCTTATCAAGACCCTGAACAAACGGTTTGAGGCTCTTAGTATTCCTGAAACAACCAGATGCCATTGGGCCACACTGGCACGTGATAGGGTCAAATCGAAATATTACTGGCGCCCACTTGAGCAAATTGATGAATAACGGGATATCAAGTGATTTAAATGAACACACACATGGAATTTAGTTCACAGAAGACTGATCTCATCTTGATGGTGAAATAGGCTATTTCCACCTTCAGTCTTTCACCAGCCTACCAAAGAGAAAACACTGGTGGGTGTCTGGCTACCTTTCATTTCTCATCCAAGGCAACCATGTGTCCATAGATCTCCCCGAGGACGTCCTGTACAGATCCTACTGGGACTAGCCCAAACATGATTCCTACTCCTGAGAGGATTGTGTATGGCCATATCCCTGCATGGGAAAGCATCTATGTGTGGGGTTGGCTCCAGGCTTTCCATGTGGAACAAGTCCTGAGTTTCTAATTTCAAAGAAGGAACAGTGACTGTGCTCAAGGCACAAAGGAACCAACATGGTTTTCTCTCACTTTTTGGATTTTTTATTCACACTTGGTTTCAGACTGCTGCACTTAATAGGATTCTAAACAACAAAAAGTATACCATCAAATCTAATTCTGCACTTTCATTATAGAAATACATGAGTTTCATTTTAGAAAATACATAGGGGGCATAGCAATGGTACAGCAAGTACGGTGCTTGCCCTGCACACAGCTGATCCCGGTTCGATCCCCTACACCCCCACATGTTACCCCTGAGCCTGCCAGAGTGATCCCTGAGCACAGCCCCAAGACTAAGTCCTGAACACTGCCAAATATAGCCCCAAAATAAAAAGTACATAGAGCTATAGAGTCAGTACACAGTTTAAGGAGCTTGTCTTAAATGCTTCTGACCCAGGTTTCATTCTCCAGTACCACTGGGAACAGCTCCTGAGCATCACTGGGCATGCTCCACCTGCCAAACACAACTGGGTGGGACCCCAAACCGCCTCCCAAGATAATACAATGGGAATTCAAATTTCCATTTTGACCATGCCATTGATTTTTTAATTAATTACATTGGTTTAAATGCCATTCATTCTTTATTTTAATTAATTTATTTTGCTGCACATTGTTAGCATTTGGAGTTGAGGCCACTGAATGGTCAATGAAGTCTCAAGTGTAGGTAGTGCGTTACACAAGAGGCAAGCCTTTCGCTAACACCACAAAGGCCTCTGGCCCTCTTGCTACAAATAAATAATTTATGTTGGCTTTTTCAAGGGGTGGGTCACCCCATTGATGCTTAGGGTTACTCCTGGCTCTGCACTCAAGAATTATTCCTGGTGGTGCTCAGGGAATCATATGGGATGCCAGGACCAAACCAGGGTTGACCGCATACAAGTTAAAAACCCTCCCCGTTGTTCTATGGCTCTGGCTCGGTGCCATTGATTCTTAACTCTCCTGATAATCCCCATTTTGTAGAAAATGTTTGCATTGCTTTTTTTGTCGTATCACTTTTTCCCTTAATATTATATTATCCACAACTATGAAAGTCATACTATGATTTTATCCACAACTGTGAAAGTCATACTATGATTTTATCCATAACTATGAAAGTCATCCTTTTAGAGAGTGCATTGTGCACTTCAGTAGTTTTCATAAATAGCCATCACTACTCTCTGATTCCAGAACATGTTCATCGTAGAGGGCCAAGGGGAGAATATGCCTTCAAGCAGCCACTCCCTGCTTGCCAGCTCCTTAAACTCCGAAATACTCATTTACTGTTTTCTTTCTGTGAATTTGCCTGTTGTGGTTATTTCATGTAGGTGAACTCAGTCATGGGATTACTTTGTGTTTTGAACTCTAACCCATTGGTGTTTGCAGTATCAGGGACTGAAAAATGTCCTGTCCTTAACATTTTGTTCTTTTCGTATGGTTGGCTGGTTGGTTAGTTAGGGGTGCCACAGCCAGTGGTGCTCAGGACTAACTCCTGGCTCTGCCCCTCAGGGATCACTCATGGCAGTGCTTAGGGGACCATATGTGGTGCCATGGATAGGTCAGGGGTCAGCAGCATACAAGGCAAGCAGGAGCCTTATCCCTTGTACACATTACGGGCCTGAGATCCATTTAAATGTGTATTTAAATGGATATTTACATAGGAGACACATGTTTCTGGATTATAGATGAGAAAATGAAGGGGGCTTTGGTGGTGCTGGCGGTCAAACTCGGCATCATATATGACAGTCGTGAGCTCAACCACGGAGACACACCACCTGCTCAAAAGACAAAAGGTTTTGTGAAAGTTTCTTTTTTAGTTAGCTTTTGAGGAAACTTTATAAACTGTAGCATGGAAGTACTCCTAGGCAGTGGTTCTCAAAATCCAGTGTGCCTAAGAATCAACTGAAAAGTTTGTCAAACGTGTCTTTCCTGTCCCATTTAGGTTCTAATTTAGTAGGTTGGAGATCTGTGAATCTGAATTTTTAATGATTTCACAGAAAAAAATGCTGCTTCTGGCCTAAGTCCCATATTTGAATGAGCTTCATTTTAAATAAAAATGTGACTACTGACTGGGGCAGAGTGATAGTGTAGTGTTGTATAAGGCCTTGCGTGTGAGCAACCCAGGTTCAGCCCAGGTTCAGTTGAGTTGTGAGGATTTACTAAAGGAGTCTGAGCAAGCACTCGGCATGCTGCCTGAACTATCAGACACAGCCTGTCAGTGGCCAGTTCTTTTTCTGTCACACTGTCTGGCTTCGTCATATGCAGCCATATATAATTGATTACACCATCTCCAGGATTATAAGATCATAGTTCATCTGCACATTTCTCCTTTTCTTCAGCCGACACAGAAGGGATCATTCTCATCTTACCTTCAGCCACAATCCAGGACATGCTAATCCAGAAGGTCAGGTAAAGGACCAAAACCAGACTGTTTTGATATAAACAAGGAGAGGCTCTCAAAGGCTGTCACAGAGATGATGATTTGATGTTTTTCAGAGCCATCGAGATGCATCTTGGACAGCATGCGGCATCCCTCACCTCCTTCCTGTGTTCCACCTCTGTGGCTTCTACGTACACAGGCAGTTTGTCCCTATCCGCTTTGCTCTCAGCCTCCTCCACTTGGCTCACAGTGTGGAAGCTTCTAGGAAGATGGTGCTATGGCTGAGAACTCTTTAATAATCTTTGTGTAGCTAAAACACATTTTAATTATCTTTTTTCTAACACATTCTGAAGTCTCAGATGTATTCTGAAACAGCCAATAGACCTGAGAGAAGCTTTTAGTGGCCACGCTTTGCTAAGATTTGCAGTAAGACAGTGCCAAGTTCTTTTTTGCACAGGATTAATATTTAGTGTCCTTTGTAATTTACATATTGCCCTGCAGAGAAAAATAGTTGAAACCCAGAGAGGCAGTACCTAGGTAAGACACTTGCCTTGCACGTTACCCTCTGGCATTTGACGTAGTCCTCCAAGTATCACTAGGGAGAGTCCCATAAGCATCAAACCAGGGAGTGAACCTCCCTGAGCACTGCCAGGTGTGGCTCAAAAAAAACCAAAGGGAAAAAAAGTTTTTGTCTAGATTTCACTACAAAATCATGAACGAAGAACATCAGTTGCAATTTTCCCTCCTTCTTCTTTGGGCTACACCTGGCAATACTCAGGGTTACTCCTGGCTCTGTACTCAGGAATTACTCTAAGCGGTGCTCAGGGACCATATGGGATGCTGGGGATAAACCCTGGTCGTCGGTGTGCAAGGGAAACATCCGGCTGTGCTATCACCCAGGCCCTGAACATCAGCTGCTTTCACTTGTATCACTTGTCTTCCCATTGATCATCTATTTGCTCAAGCGGGCACCAGTAACATCTCCATATGTCCTGTCTCATGCCAGCAGAGCCCAAGGGCATCTGCTTGCTCCAGGAACATAAAGAGCCTCAAACCATTCCATCAGGTCATGGGAATGAGGTCTATAATTGTTACTGGTATTTGGCATATCAAATACGACACGGGTAGCTTGCCAGGCTCTTCCGTGCGGGTGGCATACTCTTGTAGTCACCTCTGATCTCATCAGTTGCTTTTAAAATGCATATTGCATCACATCCATCTGTGATCTTGTCCCTGATATACAAGATGGCAACTGCTTTAAGTAACAAGGCAGCCCTACCAAACAAGCTTGCCAGTTGATTAGAGTAAATTCATTCATTTATATATTTATTTTTTTTGTGGTGCTGTTAAACTCAATCTCACACACTCAGAGCAAATGCTCTAATAATTGAACTACATCCTGAACCAAATTTTCCCCCCTTAAAGCTAGTTCCAGCTTTTAATCCCCCCTTAAGTTCTATAGCCTGAACCAAGCAGAAGATTAAAAAAAAAGAAGAAGAAGAAGAGGAAGAAACAACCCCAAAAATGTTAAGTTTGAATATCACCATTTAGGGCCTTTGTGGTCCTATTTTATCTATTGGGAAGAACAGGAGCACCACTGATATGGTGAATTTTCAAAGTTAAACTGACAATCTTAAACCTTGATCTGTATATTTCTCAAAAACTGTGGTACTCTTTCTGAACTTTTAAGTTAAAATTTGTACAGTCAAGTATTTTGAGAATTAGAATACTTAAACCAATATATCTTGGCTTTCCCCTTTTGCAAAAGATTCCATTTCCTCATCACCATACAATTTCACGTTGTTTTCTAAGTGGAAAGACCAAGATTTTCGCATGAATGGCCCCTCTCCTCTGCCCCCTCCACGCCCTGCCAAAGAAACCATTTTTTAAGATTTAATTATAAAAGGGAAAAGCTTTCTATCACCACCACCTTTGGGGAACGTCATTTTACTTTTTGACTGACAATCTCTTTTGAATGTAAACTTTTTTAAGATGTCAGATGTTTCTTCCTCATAACCACAAAAAAATGATGCCAACTCACATTCTTGGGAATTTTCTGGTTTAAAAGCTAAAGGCCACGAGGCGGAGAGATAGTGTAGGGGTTATGGTACTTCGTGGCTAACTCCAGTTTGATCCCTGGCACCTCAATGTGGTCCTGCAGCACCGCCCCCTCCCCCAAGAATGGCACCTAGGATACAACCAGGAGTAAGCCTTGAGCATCCAGGCCTGTTGTAGCCCCAAACAACTTTTTTCTTTTTTTTTTTTTTTTTTTGTAAACCCAGCAATTAGTTGTCTTCTTGTCTTCTGTCCACGTGAAATGTTGTCTTGTGTCTGGGTGTTACAAAGAGAGAGGGGCTGGAGGAGGCACTTGCCTTGCGCGCGGTCCACCTAGGTTCCACCTCAGGAATCCCATTTGGTCCCCTTGAGCCCCATCAGGAATGATCCCCGAGTACAGAGCCAGGAATGCGCTCTGAGCACTGCTGGTGTGGCCCAAAACCATAGCAAAGGAGGGAGAAAAGATAATACATAAAATCCTAGAACAGGATTTGTAAACCCACAGGAAAGTCAATCCGGCTTTCTGCCCCTCCCCACCAGAAGGCAGCGCCAAGTACCTTAATTTGCCTTGGTTTTACAAGTTAATTCTCCAGTCAGAGACACCTATAACAACAGTATAAGATACTTTTGTTCCCCCTAAGGGCCTTATTTTAACTGCACCCAATAGGTTAGATGTTTCCAACAAAGGGACAATTGTTATTTAAAACCCATCTCTCAAAAGCTCTTGTCACTAACATTAGATCCCCTCAGGTGGCTAGAAACGTTAACTCCAGCCGAGTACTAAAGGAATAATGGCACCTAGGGCAGAGGTCTCAAATGGAATAATTTTGATTATTGGTGAGATTAGTGGTTTGTAAACAGCATTAACAAAATTACAAGAGGCTGGAGAGAGCTCAGTATGCTGTGAAGGTATAATGTGTGAGACCTAGGTTAGATCCCTAGCACTGCATGGGCCCCAAATACCTCCTGATGATCCTGAGCACCACCAGGTGTGACCCCCCCCAAACCCAAAATAATAATAATAGATCATAAAGTACATGTAAAAACTAATAAAGCTTCCTTTTTTTTTTTTATATACTGAGCTACAGTGCTGTATCCAAAACCATTGAGAGGAGAAAGATTTTAGACTTAGAAAAGCTTTAGTGAGGGGCCCGAGCAATAGTACAACGGGGAGGGCGTTTGCCTTGCACGGAGCCAACCCAGGTTCGATTCGGCATCCCTTATGATCCCCGAGCATCACCAGGAGTAATTCCTGAGTGCAGAGCCAGGAGAAACCCCTGAGCATCGCCGGTGTGACCCCAAACCCCCCAAAAAAAGAAAAAATGCTTTAACGAATAGAAGTACAGTTTGGGTTGGTTTTTTTTGTTTGTTTTTTTTGCTTTTCAGGTCACACCCAGCAACGCTCAGGGGTTACTCATGGCGGTGCGCTGGGGACCATATGGGATGCCGGGGATCAAACCTGGGTTGGCTGCATGCAAGGCAAACACCTTTCCCACTGTGCAATCCCTCCAGCCCCAGAAATACAGTATTAGCAGAAGGAAAAACCAGAGATGTTGTTAATCTCTAAATTGGGTTCTTGTCCTCAACTAACAGTAAAAAAAAAAAAACATTTTGGGGTAATCGAAGAGAAATAATTTTACATCAGGAGGTCAGAGAGACCGCTTCATGTACTGAAAGCACATGTTTTGCATCCACGAGACTGGGTTTGAGCCTTGGCACCACATGCTTCACCCCAGCACCAGCAGAGGCATCTGCCTGCACCCCTCCCCACCAGCACTGTACCTGAGTAGCCGCCAAATACAACCAGGTAACCCCAAACGAAAAATCTTATCATTAGCCTTCATTGTCATGGTTTTATTTTTTTCTCAATAATGTAAATGGTTATTTTCTTGCCATCCCTTTCCAAGCTGAATCAGTAGCTATTTCCAGTCTTTTCTGTCGGGCGAAAGAAAAAAGGCTAGAAAAGACAAGTGACTCCAATCCCTACCAGGGCATGCTAAGGATCCAAAACCTGGTCTGGCTTTTGGTTCTGTCTGACACTGCAGTTTCTCAACTTTGATTTGTGGGGAAAGTAAAGATCAGACATCGTAGGAATAGAAACTTCTCTCCCTTTACAACAGTCAAGAATTATTCTTCAGCCTTCTCCTGGCTAACAAAGGTGGGATGTGAGTGAAGTCAGAAGATCTCACATTGCTTAGCTCAGGGATCTCCCACCTCTGGCTCTTGTCTGGGACACTGAGAATCTGCTGTTGCTTCAACTTCCTCTCTCATTACATTTAAAACTCCAAAGTCACATATTTTGCTTTCCCATGCAAAGCAAGACCTCTTTGCTAACTTTAAATTAGAGGAATAACACAAAGCAACCTACATATATCATGAACGGTGTGAAGCCTACCACACCGTGTTGCTGTGTGCTCAGGTTTCCAGAGGAACTTACTTGACTTTTTGAAAGGTGGGAATTTTGTTGTTGCTGTTGCTGAAAACTAAAGATGAGGGGCCGGAGCGATAGTTCAGCAGGCAAGGTTTTTTTTTTCCCATGCGGCCAACCAGGGTTCCATCTCCGGCATCCCATATGGTTCCCTGAGCACCACCAGGAGTGATTCCCGAAAGTGTAGAGTCAGCAATAACACTGAGCATCGTTGGGTGTGACCCAAAAAGTCAAAAAAGAAAACGAAAGATGGTATATTTTCATTGCACAAAACCCTTCATTTGCTCGTGTTTCTATTCCCCCAGCCACTCCTGTAACCTGGGAGGCCTCGGACAGAGCTGTGCAGCCATCACTGATGCCTACCTCCTCTTTTCTCTCCAAGAAGTTCCTCCTTTAGATGACTCTGGGGCTCTTACACTTCTGATGCCCGACAGGGACGGAAACTTAAGATTCTCAAGTTTAGAAGTTTAAAAAAAAAGAATTCTCAATGATAATTTGATAACGTTAGCTTTCCTTGGTTTCAGCACTTTTAAAGTACTAAAGAAGAAAGGTTTAAATCAAGTCTCTGAGTGGTGGGATTTGAGGGAATTGAGTATCAGTGTCAGAAGTTTTTGAGTTGGGGCTGGAGCGACAGCCCAGCGGGAGGGCGTTTGCCTTGCGGCCGGCCTGGGGTTCGATCCCCGGCATCCCATATGGTCCCCTCGAGCACCGCCAGGAGTACTTCCTGAGTACAGAGCCAGGCGTAACCCTGGAGCATCGCCGGGTGTGACCCAAAAAGCAAAAAAAAAAAAAAAGTTTTTGAGTTAAAGGACCTTATTTTCCTGGCCCCTGACAGTAACCTCCAAACATTCTGTTAAGAACTGGTCAGCTACTGGGCTAGCAAGGACCTGGATGATTTCATAACAAATCTTTAGACAGACCGCCATGTGTACCACCAAACTGGTGTGAGCCTGGAAGCAGTTACAGTGCTTATTTCCCCTGTATTTCTGACCAGCATCTCTCAATGGCAACAACAAATTGTCTATTTGTTGAGCCTCTTGTAACATTATTTGTTATGCCAAAACTAGTAACAATTATGGACCTCAATTCCATGACCTGAAGAATGGTTTGAGGCTCTTCCTGTCCCTGCAGCAAGCAGATGCCCTTGGGCTACACTTGCTTGCGACAGTACTATGGAGATGTTACTGTGCCGGCTCGAGCAAATCGATGAACTATGGGAAGACAGCGATACAGTGATCTCTCGACAACAGCTTCCCAAAAAAACTATTTCAAGTAGAGCTTTTCCAAACCAACATTTTCCCCAATAATGTATATAGGTGAGTGCCTAAGTACCAACACAACATAGCACTTTCACAGGGAATTCTTTGAGGAATTCAGGAATCCAGGGTTACCTTTACTGAGGGTCGAGGGTGCCCACCTGGCAGTGCTCAGGGCTCAGGTAACCATACTGTGTGGGGTACCGGGGATCGAGCCCGGCTGGGCGGGGGGGGGCGGCGGCTGCGTGCAAGACAAACGCCCTAACTGCTGTACTAGCACTCCAGACCCCAGGGTTATCTTTTTTTGAGATTTCTCTGTATAGGCGTAGTAGGGAGTAAGGAAAGACCGTTTCATAGATTGGAAAAGCAACTTTTCCATATCCTTTTCTGAATCACTGCTCTGCACGTTCAGAACTACCTAATGGAAATGAGTCGAGGTACTAAATTATGCGCTCTCTGGTTTTCCAGTTCTACCAGTATCTTCACATAGGGCGGTCTGGGGGCTGCAGATGCCAACCCTTCATTTGAAGAGGTCAATGGGTCGCTAAAGCGGCGACCTGGTCAGGGCGCAGACTGGACTGCAGAGTCAAGACGGGTAGGGAGTACAAAGAGCGCCCCTCCGAAGCGTCGGAACGGCCGCCCCCAGCGAGGCAGGCCATGCCCACTGCTCCCGGCGCAGACGCACAGGCCGTGGCGGGGCTTCATCCCAGCATCCCGGAGCGCCCTCGAGCGCCCCCGCGCGCCCGGCCAGGGGGACGCGCCTCCCGCGCCCCTCCATTCGGCGGGCTGGGGGCGTGGCAGCTGGCGCGCGCGGGGAGGGGGGCGCGGGGGGGGGGCCGTTGCGCGGGGTCGCGCGCGCAGGGCCGCGGGCAGGGGGCGGGGCAGCAGAGCTCGGCGGCTGGGCCTGGAGGACAGCGGCTGCGGAGACAGCGGGCGCAGCGGCGAGAAGCCTTGCGGGACCTGCGCGACAGGGAGCGCAGAGGTAACGCTCGACAGAACCGACGGGCGGGGAGTGGGCGCGGGATGTCTGGGACCCCAGAGGCGCGAGGTAGAGGCCGCTCGCCCGGAGCGCCGACACGGCTTCCCTCGGGTAGGGGCGGGGCGCACGGGTCCCTGGAGGTGGTGCCTTTTGTCTGCGGACCCCGGCCGCTCCTCCTCCCCTCCGCTGCCCCGCGGCGACGGAGCCCCCTCCCCCTCGCTGACGCCTCCTCCGGGGCCCCGTGGCGCGCGCCCCCGCCCATGTTTTGTTTGGAGCGGGGCGGGGGGGTGGGGGCAGAGGCGGGGGAACTCTTCCCCGGGCCCCAACCCCGCGGCCCAACGCGCCTGCGCTGGCGTCCTTTCGCCGCGCTGCGATTGGCTGAGGGCCCGCGCATGCGCCGGGGCGCCCCGGTGGGGCCCGCCCCCACTCCCTCAGCGGTTCCCTCAGCCGGTTTGAAAGATGCCGGTGGCGCTGACTGGCAGCGGCGGGCCCGCCTCCCGCCCCCGGCTCCCCCGCCCCCCGCTCGCCCTCCCCGCCGTCGCCATGACGGAGCTCCCAGGGGTGAGTGCGCCTCCAGGCGTGTTGCCCCGCGTCTGCCGATTGGGATGGCGCTCGTCGGCGGGGCCGCCCTCGGTCGCGACCCGGAGTCCTCCGCGGCGCCGACCTGCCTTTCTCAGCCCTCGCTGCTTCTCTCCGCGGCCCGGCTTCCCCCCCGCCTCCGCTCTTCCCCCGCGCACCGGCCTTCCGCTGCCTCTTTGTCTCCGCTTCCCTCGTCACCGCGGCCGTCCGCGCGGGGCCTGGAGTTTCGGGGTCCCCGCGCGTGACGTTCTAGCGCTCGTCGCCGCACCTGAGGCGATGGGATCTGTGTAGTCGGGCCAGGCTGGGGGATCTGCTCGTCGGTGATGGGTGGAGGGCAGGAGCCGTCAGGTGACAGCGCGGGAGGAGTCTCCCCGCCCTTGGGAGCGGGGCAGTGTCCCTCGCCTTCAGGAAGTCCCCGGGGCTTCGCGCAGGACCGCGGCCCACTGCCCAGGGCGCAGTTGCGGGAGGCGGCCGGGCCGAGTGTTCGCGGAGCCAGACGGGTCCGACTCTGGTTTCGTGGCCGGAGTTTGTTTCAACTGGCGCAGGCACCGCGTGAGGTCTTTATCGCCCCCTTTGGAGAGTGTTAGGGAGGCTCGCTGGCGCCCTAACGTGTTAGGGAAGGCGCGCTAGACCCCAGGAGAAGGTCCTGCGCACGCCGGGTGTGGCTCCAAGGAGCTTAATGTGTCTCCACGTAGCACATTTGTGTTGGCTTTTGTTAAGCGTTTGGAAAGGTGGAGGGGTGAAATTGGAGAAGGGCTCTAAGCTGAATTTCAAGGGACGCCAAAGTCTCGGTTAGATTGCGATGCCTGGCAAGGACGTGCTCTAGTCTCCATGTAACATCTGTGTCCAGGGTGGACCGGAATTTGATACATACTCCTAAGTTTTTGTTTTTTTTCCTTTTTTGGGTCACACCCGGCGATGCTCAGGGTTACTCCTGGTTCTGCACTCAGGAATTACTCGTGGCGGTGCTGGGGACCATATGGGATGCCGGGGATCGAACCCGGGTGGGTGTGCAAGGCAAACGCCCTCCCTACCCGCTGTGCTATCGCTCCAGTCCCCATACTCCTATGTTAAAGTAGACATCTGAAAAGAAAGTGAAATCGGATATGCTTTGGGTGACATGACCCACCAAGTAGGAGAATTCTGAGAAAGTAGATTGGTAGCAGTTAATGATGCATTCACTGCATCACTCACTGCTGGCATACATAGTAATATATTGCGTACGTGGGTTTTTTGTTTGTTTTGCGTCACACCTGGCGATGCTCAGGGGTTAGTCCTGGCTCTGCACTCGGGGAATTATTCCTGGCTGCTGGAGATCAAGCCTGGGGCAGTCACGTGCAAGGCAAACGCCCTGCCTACTATGGCTCCATCCATATTACATACGTTTTATACTAAAATATGAAATAATGAACCATAGAAATAGCACAGGGGGTTAGGCTCTTGCCATGCATGCAGCGAACCCAAGTTGGAACTCTAGCACTGCCAGAAATGACCCCTAAACACCTCCAGGTATGGCCCAAATAAATGGCACTCCCCAAATAAGTGACTTAGCCAAAATAAAATATTTTATTAAGTAGTTTCTCTAATTGCATATTATCAAATATATTTTAAAGCTGAAATGCATTGTTAAACTTTTTCTATTGCCATCTCAATAGAGAAAGCCAGTTAAAAGTGATGAAACTTGGGGCCAGAGTGATAGTATAGTGGGTAGGGTGTTTGCCTTGCACACAGACAACCCTGGTTTCTGGTTGGATCCCTGGGGTCTGTCCCTCTCTCCCCTACCAACCCTCCCATTCCACCCCCACCACCCCAGCACCATCAGGAGTGGTTCCTGAGTACAGAGCCAGGAGTAACCCCTGAACAACAACAAAAAAGTATACAGGGAGTTCATAAGGCAAGACCCTAGGTGGAATCCCCTAAACTAACACGCCCCAGTGGTGGGAATTCTCCCCAGCATCCACACCCCTCAACAGATAAACTCAGATTCATATTATTTCAGGCACATATAAGAACTGAAGTGTCATCTATTCACTAGACGCAACTATTTATTGAGCACCTATCATGTTCTTAGGCACCAAGCACCTAGGTAGTGAACCAGTTACTTAAAATGTTTTGGTAATGTAAAATGTTTGGTAGGGATCAACTGTGGAAAACTGAAAGTGATCATTCAGTTGTACAACAACAAAGAATGCCATCTCACTACACTGAATATAGTAATATGTATTGTAAATACTATTGTTTTTTCATACTTTCTGAGAAATGAACAGAAACTTCCGTAAAGAAGAGATTCAAATGGCCAAAAAGCACAAAAAAAATGCTCTTCATCATTTATAAGATACCAAATCAAAACAGTTGGTACAAATGCAGGGAGAAAGGGACTCATTCATTGCTGGTGGGAATACTGAATAGTCCAGCCTTTTTGGGAAACAATATGGACATTCCTCAAAAAATTAGAAATTGAGCTCCCATTTAACAGCTGTACCACTTCTGGGGATATACCCTGAGGGGCCCAAAAAACACAGCAGAAAAGCAGATTGAATGAATAATCTGTTTATCTTTGCTTCCACTTGGTCAGTGGTTTTTCATCTTTGAAGATGCCTTTAGCTTCAGTGTCACAGAAGGTTTTGCCTACGTTTACTTCCATGTACCTTATGGATTCAGGTCTGATGTTGAGGTCTTCAATCCATTTTGATCTGACTTGTGCTTGGCATTAGCGGTCAGAATTCATTTTTTTACAAGTAGCTGTCCAATTTTCCCAGCATTGCTTGTTAAAGAGGCTTTCCTTGCTCCACTTCATAGTTCTTGTTCCTTATCAAAGATTAAATGAACATATATTTGAGGGTGTGTGTTAGGATACTCAGCGCTATTCCCTTGGTCTGTAGGTCTGTTTTGATTCCAATATTATGCTGTTTTAATTACTATCACTTTGTAGTACAGTTTGAAGTCTGGGAGGGTGATAACTCCCATCTTCCTTTTTCCAAGGATTGCTTTAACTATTCCTGGGGATTTATTGTTCCATTCAAATTTCAGTAGTGTTGTTGATTTCTTTGAAAAATATCCTGGATATCCTTATAGAGACCACATTGAATCTGTTTAGTGATTTGGGTAGTAATGCCATTTTGACAAATGTTAATTCTCCCAATCCATAAGCACCGGATATGTCTCCATTTCTTCATTTCCTCTTTTTTTTTTTTTTTTGATCACACCCGGCAATGCTCAAGGGCTTCTCCTGGCTCTGCACTCAGGGATCACTCCTGGCGGCTCGGGGACCATATGGAATGCCGTCTCCACCCCCCGCCTCCGCACCATTTCCTCTTTTTCTTAAAGTAGTGTTTTGTAGTTTTCTTTGTTAAGGTCCTTTATATCCTTACTTAAGCTGATTCCAAGATACTTGATTTTCTGAAACACAATTATGAATGGGATTGTTTTTATAATATTACTTTTCTCTTTTATTTGCATATAGAAATTCATGGACTTTTTTTTTTTGGTCACACCCAGCAATGCTCAGGGGTTACTCCTGGCTACTCCTGGCTTTGCACTCAGGAATTACTCCCTGGCGGTGCTCTGGGGACCATATGGGATGCCGGGATTGAACCCTGGCGGCACAGGCAAACGCCCTACCCGCTGGGCTATAACTCCAGCCCCCAGTCATGGACTTTTGGGTATTGGTTTTGTTACTGGCCACTGTACTATACAGAAAAACCTTAAAATTTATTTCAAATCAATTGTAATTATCCCATTTGAAAAATCGAGCTTAAATATTTTGAAAAATTCTTCTTTAAAATTAACAGATTTTACTTAAAAAAGATACTAAGAATAATTTGCATCAGATCCTGGAGTTGACTTGTCAAACTCTCCTACATATTCTGACACCCAGTTAGGCCCCACTGAGGGAGAGAAAATAATTTTTTATTCCTCTATGATTATTCCTGTCTGATTATCTCTTTTCTTAGAAGGTAGAAGATAGCACCATGCCGATTCGGTCGATCTATGAATTCTACTCGGGAAACACCTCCCAAAAGCAAACTTGCTGAAGGGGAGAAAGAAAAACCAGGTAAAATAAATCAGTGGTACAACTTAAAATGACAGATTTGTACTGTAGAAGTATCCTATAAATTTCATTTTATTTAATAGTTTTCTTACAGCTCTGTATTTGGAGAAATGTTTTAAGAGATAAACTTTCTTTTCTATTATTTTCAGACCTTGTGGGTAGGTGATAATGGAGGAATGCAGAAATTTCAGCCTTATTGGAACAGGGCAGTGTGTTTGATGACAGCACCAAAAATAATTTGTTGATAATACAGTGCAGTGAATACTAAGATTCAAAGAGGCTTTCGGACGCAGAGGGCCGCGATTCTTTGAGACCTTAATGGGGCAAATTAGAACACTGGTTTCTAACATTGTAGGTGGAGAGAAGATTGGTCTGATAGCAGACGGAATGGAGTGAACTGTAGAACACCAGCATAGTGTACTAATGATCCTTTAAGGCATCGCTAGCCAGTTCTTTTTCCATGTTTTGCTTTTTCTTCTTATGACCACCTCTTCCCTGCCTTCTGTTCTTTATCCCTTTCTTTCTTGCTTTTTGGGCAAGGGTTGGGTAGGGAGCAGGGGGGAAAATTTGAGCATACCTCAGCTAATACTCAGTTCTACTCGTGGCTCTGTGCTCATGGTTGTTTCTGGCAGTGCTAGAGGAACATCGGGGAACTGGAAATTTAACCAAGGTCAGCTAAGTGCAGGGAGTTGGGAGGGGATACACTAGTGGGTTGTGCTCAAAGCTTTCTCCTGGCTCTGTGTAAGGGATCATTCCTGGCTTAGGGGATCATTTGGGATGCTGGGGATTGAATCCTGATCAACCACATGCAAGATGAGCACCCTTCTCTCTAGTCTCATTGTGCGCTATTTGTCAGGGATTTTGGAAGCTTTACTGATGTGCATAGATTAGGAATAAGATGTAAATGAGACTTCTGTTCTCTTTATTCTTTGGGTGGGGGATATGACTTTCTAGCTAAGACTGAGTCCTCAAATCAGTAAGTAGATTGGATACCTTGGCCTATCTTAGTTGGGAGATATTAGAATTATATTAAAAAATAAGTTCTGGTGAACTGAAAGATAGTCATCTCGTTTAGCAGTGAGATTAATCACTCTGTGGCCTATCTTTATTCCATGCATTTAATAGCCAGCTGAAGCCACTAAGTTCATGAATAAATACCAGTTTTAGAATATACACGCCTACTGTCCTGTGCAAATATCAGAAATTAGGAATGGTGAGCCAAGAATTTGGAAGAGACCAGTGAAGTATTTTACAGGTTGTATGTGTTGTGTTTTATTTTGTTTTTTGCTTTTTGGGTCACACCCAGCAATGCTCGGTTATTCCTGGCTGGGGACCATATGGGATGCTGAGGAATCGAACCAAGGTCAGCCATGTGCAAGGCAAACCCTACCCACTGGACTGTTCTCTCCAGCCCCATGTTTTTTTTTTCTTTTGGGTCACACCCGGCAACGCCAGGGGTTTCTCCTGGCTCTGCACTCAGGAATTACTCCTGGTGGTGCTTGGGGACCATATGGGATGCTGGGGATCGAACCTGGGCTGGCACAGGCCGGCCGCGCAAGGCAAACACCCTACCCGCTGGACTATTGCTCCCGCCCCAGCACCATGTTTTTAATCTTATTTCCCATTATAGTGTTTCGTACAGGGAAATAATTGTATTTCACTCATTTTTTAAATTTGTCAATTCTAAAATTAGAACAGGTATACTAGTTAAATGAAAACTATCACACATTTTATAATTAATAACTTGACTGATAACCTTTATTTAAATTATAAACCATTAAGCAATTATGCTCAAGAAGAGATCAAATAAGGCAATAAATCATGAGTAATAGTGAATTTTAAAAAATTTTTATTATACCACCGTGAGATATACAATTAGAAAGATGTTCATAATTGGGTCTCAGTTAGAGAGCATTCCAGCACCCGTCCCTCCACCTTTGCCCCATTCCCACCATCGTCTCCACATTCCCCTCCCACCCACCCCCCAGCCTGCCTCATAGCAGGCACTTTCCTCTCTTTCTCTCTCCCTCTCTCTCCCTCTCCCTCTCTCCCTACAGACATTTAGGGTTTATCATGTAAGTTTCTTTGTGTATATTCATTGCTGAGTTCTAGTCTGGCGTTATCATTTCCCACACTTAGTAGAACACTGGTAATATATTTGTATTCCACTAATGAATGCAGTCATTCTGTATCTGTCCTTTTCCTGTGACTAATTTCACTCAGCATGGTAGTCTCCATGTCCATCCATTTGCAGGTGAATTTCATGACTTCGTCTTTTCTGAGAGCTGCATAGTATTCCATTGTGTAGATGTACCAGTTTCTTTAGCTAGTCTTCTGTTCTCGGGCACTTAGGTTTTTTCCAGATTCTGGCTATTGTGAATAGAGCTGCAATGAATAAAGAAGTGCAGATAGTGTTTCCGCTGTGTGTTTTTGGGTCTCCAGGGTATATTCCTAGGAGCGGTATTGCTGGGCCAAATGGGAGCTCAATATATAGTTTTTTGGAGGAATGTTCATATTGTTTCCAAAAGAGCTGGACCAGTCGGCACTCCCACCAGCAGTGGATTAGAGTCCCTTTTTTCCCCCTGCATCCACGCCAGCACTGGTTGTTCTTGCTCTTATGGATGTGTGTCAGTCTCTCTGGTATGAGATGATACCTTGTTGTTTTGATTTGCATCTCCCTGATGATTAATGATAAAGAGCACTTTTTCATATGCCTCTTGGCCATTCAAATTTGGAGTTTCTGTTCATTTCTTCTCCCCCATTTTTTGATGGAGTTGACTGTTTTCTTCTTATAAAGTTCTACCAGTGCCTGATAGATCCTGGCTATTAACCCCTTATTGCATGGGCTTTGGGTGAATATTCTTTCCTAGTGTCTGTATCTTGGTCACCATTTCTTTTGAGGTGCAGATTCAGTCTTATATAATCCCATTTGTCTTTGCTTCCATTTGCTTTGTCAGTGGTGTTTTATCTTTGTCAATGTTGTAGAGCTTTTTTTCTTATGTTTTCTTTGATGTACTTTTATAAACTCTGAAATGGTCACACAACCAGTTAGGTCAAATCATTTGGGGTAAGGGACAGTAAAATACATGATAAATTTTAGTTTTTGTTTTGTTTCATTTTGTTTTTTGTTGTTTTGGCTTTTTTGGGTCACACCGCAGTGCTCAGGAGTTACTCCCGGCTCTGCACTCAGGAATTACTCCTGGCAGTGCTCAGGGCAACATATGTGATGCATGCAGAGAAAAGATAAAAACAACTGCAGACCTCAGTACCTTCATTTTCATATTTCTCCCTTTAACCTAATAATTCCACTTAGAAAATACATACTAATTTCCTGTTACTGAGATATGTCAAGTTATAAGGTAACTAATTTATTAGTTATGAATCTCATCGGGCTGGGTTCAACCCCAGCACTACATATGTAGGCCTCACCAGTAGTGATGCCTGAGTGCAGAGCCACGAGTAAGCCCTGAGCACCACTGGATGTGCTGTCCCTCCATCCCCAAAGGAAAAAATCAGGGTGAAACTCAAGGAACTTGGTTTGAGTAAAATGAGTTTTGTTTTCTGTATGATTTCTTGGTATATCTTTTTCACTTTGTGGTCTGAGTATACAACCACTTAACTAGGCAACTTGACAAAGTGAAAGAAAACACTCAATTGTTTATTTTCAAACCCATCTGATAATTGAAACATTTGATTTAATTCATTTTAATAAGATTATGTTTTACCCTTTTACTGACTTGGACTATAATATGTATGTGTGTGTGTGTGTGTGTGTGTGTGTGTGTATTTGATATCCTTTTTGCTCGCCTAATTTTTTTTTTTAGAACCAGACATAAGTTCAGAGGAATCTGTCTCCACTGTTGAAGAACAAGAGAATGAAACTCCACCTGCCACATCAAGTGAGACAGAGCAGCCCAAGGGAGAACCTGAAAATGAAGAGAAGGAAGAAAACAAGTCTTCTGGAAGATATCAAAAAGGAGTAAGCCTTCTTGCTCTTTATTGTTGAGGACTATGTAAAAGAACTTAGATCATTGTTTTTATGAAGTTTGAAATTGGCTTGTGCTAGATACTTGCTGCTTGAATTTACTTTTCAGAATTGATATTTGAGATCAGTTTATTATGGAATTGCATGGCATGTTAGAATTGGTAGTAGTTGGCACAACAGTGATTTGAAAGTTGAATTTGGAATTTTTTTTTTTTTGCTTAGAATTCATTTAGGTGTATCTAATGTTAAGCATTAGCAGAATTTCCCTAAGAAGTAAAACTTGACTATAAAAATGACACAGTAGGGGGCCGGGCGATAGCCCAGCAGGTAGGGTGTTTGCCTTGCACGCGGCTGGCCTGTGCCAGCCGGGTTCGATCCCCGGCATCCCATATGGTCCCCGAGCACTGCCAGGAGTGAATCCTGCGTGCAGAGCCAGGAGTAACCCCTGAGCGCCGCCGGGTGTGACCCAAAAAAGCAAAAAAAAAAAAAAAAAATGACACAGTAGATTTCTTGCTACTTTGTGCCTAGATTGAGTTATTCTTAAGTTTTGTGTGGTTTTTTATTTTGTGGTTCTGGAACTGAATCCAGAAACTCTTAACATAAGGTACTTGCTTTATCACAGAGCCATATTCCCAGGCCCAAGAGTGAGTTGGAGCCAGAGAGATAGTACAGCAGATAAGGCTCTTGGCTTAAACATGGCTCACCTGGGTTTTATCCTAATCATCCCATTTGATCTCCAGAACAGCACTAGGAGTGAACTCTGGCAACATGCAGAGCCAGGAGTAATCCCTGAGTATTTCCAGGTGTGCCACTCCTGTCCATAAAAAAAGTGCTTATTTGCACATCTATAACAATCCTGGCTGGAGTACCCTGATTTGCTGGGCCAGATATTGAATATAGGGTGTCATACTTGTGAGACAAACACTCTAGAGGCTGGTGACACATAGTACAGCGGGTAGGACACTTGCAGGACATTTGCCTTGCCAACTTGGGTTCAATCTTCAGCACTCTCTATGATCTCCTGAGCCCACCAGGAAGTAGCAACCTCACTGTCCTGATGGGGTTTTTTTTGTTTCTTTGTTTTTGTTTGTTTGTTTTGGCATATGGCACACCTATTAGTGATCAGGGCTTACTCCTGGTTTTGCATCAAGGATTAAAGTGTTCAGGAGACTTCATGGGTTGCCAGAGACCGAACCTGGTTAGCTATGTGCAAGGCAAGCGCCATGCTCTTTGTACTGTCTCTCCAGCCTAGTAATTCCTTATCAAAACTTTTTTGCAGAGCTGGATAATATAGGTGCTTGCTTTGCATGCTGCTGATTCCAGTTTGATTCATAGCACCGCAAATGGTGCCCCAAGCCACCAGGAGTAACCTCTGAGCACAGATACGGGAGTAGCTCCTACCAGGTGTGACCTAAAAATACCTCCTTTTTTTGGGTGGGGGAAGAACCCAGATGTTAGCATTATTTTAGGATTTTTTTTTTTGGTATTTTTGTTTGTTTTTTGATTTTTGGGTCACACCCAATGATGCTCAGGGCTTACTTAATCCTGGCTCTGCACACAGGAATTACTCCTGGAGGTGCCAGGGGAACTATATGGGATGCCAGGGATCAAACCCAGGCCAGCCGCATGCAAGGCAAATACCCTACCTCTTGTACTGTTGCTCCAGCCCCACTTAGTTCTTTTTTTAATTGGCCAGAACATTAGTGACTTTTAAATAAAAGGGTAATTTAGTAATTGTACTTTCTAGGTTTATTTCTCAAGGAATCCTTTTTCTAAGTTTATCATGTCTATGCAATTTTATTATTTTTTAATCACCATGAGGTAGACCATTACAAAGCTGTTCATGATTGAGTTTCAGTCATACAGTGTTCCAACACCCATCCCTAGTCTATGGAATTTTTTTTTTTTTGGGTCACAACCAGCGATGCTCAGAGGTTACTCCTGGCTCTACACTCAGGAATCACTCCTGGTGATGCTCAGGGAATCATATGAGATGCCAGAGATTGAACTCAGTTTGACTGTGTGCTAGGCAAATATCCTACCTGCTGTACTATCGCTCTGGGCCCTGTGGAATTATTTATTTATTTATTTATTTATTTATTTATTTTGCTTTTTTGGGTCACACCTGGCAATGCTCAGGGGTTACTTCTCCTGGCGGTGCTCGGGGGACCATATGGGATGCCAGGGATCGAACCCGGGCCGGCATGGGCCGGTGGCGTGCAAGGCAAATGCCTACCCGCTGGACTATCGCTCCGCCCCCTGTGGAACTTTTTAACAGCTACCCTATGTTTTAGGTGCGTGGAACGATAAGTGCTTTATATTTCACAAGTGTTTTTGATAAACATAAAGTTAGTATATATACAGCAAAATTGTGAAAAAATTAAACTATTTAGTGGGGATTTTTTTAGCGTATTGTTTGTAACATAACCAAATGTATAGCTCTATTTGGTATTATTTTACAGTTGAAGAGACTCGGGTCCCTTGCTAAGATCATATGTTATTGTTGAAGCTGCAACTCAAACTCAGGTTCTCTGTCTTTAGACTTTGAGTTCTTTCCATTATACCAAAAGTTGCACTTGTTGTGGTTGTTACCAGAACACATCTTGAACCTCCTTCTCTTTTATTTTTCCTTTTGGTATGTTTTAGATCTTCATACCACTGCTGATTGATCCTCTCTTACACCTAAGAGAATATTCCCTTTGGTTCATTTATAGTATTCAGAGTTTTTTGAGTTTTATTTTTAATTGTTCTGTAAAAATTATTTTATAACATTTTAGAGTGTAAGTGCAGCTTTTACCCCTTCCTTTTCCTATTTCTGCTTTTATACTTCTGAAGAATAAAGTAATTTGTGTAACAATAATTCTTTATACTTTTTAGTGAGAAAGATCAAGTTAAAGAAAAGAGAAGAAAGTGAAAAAACAATCCCTTCCTGGGCTACTCTTTCTGCCAGCCAACTAGCCAGAGCCCAGAAGCAAACCACAATGGCTTCCTCTCCACGTCCCAAGATGGATGCAATCCTGACTGAGGCCATTAAGGCAAGTTTTATTTCAGACTATTCATTTTAGATTTAATATCTTCATCTTTATTTGAAAGGCCTACTCTTATCCAGACAACAGGAATACTGTTCTGCTTCCTGAAAGTGCTTGGGGGGGTTTGAAGGGAAGTTGGGTAGATTTGGTTGTGGAACCATACCAGGTAGTGTGGTATGTTCAGGTGCTATTTCTGGCTCTATATTCAGGGTCATTCCAAGAAATTTTCAGGGATTATGTGGTGCTGGAAATGAGACAAGTGTCAGTTTTATGCAGGACCTTGTATTGTCTTTCTGGCTCCCAAGATACTGAAATAGAGGAAACCCATTTGGAAGTTTGTGTTTTTGATGTTGTTTAGTTTTGGGACCACGCACAGCAGTGCTCAGAACTCAGTGCTTCTGGCATTGCTGAGCAATTATGCATTGCCAGGGATCCAAATGGAATTGGCCACATGCAGGGCAAGTGCCTTAACCCCCTGTACTATTTCTTTAGCCCCTTAACACAATTACTGTGTTTGGTTTGGGGTCACATCCTATTAGTGCTTAGGGTCTACTTGGTCACTCCTTTCATGCAGTGCCAGGGAAGCCAGTTGGGTCCATCCTCATGAAAAGTGTGTGTTCCACCTCTCTGACTCTATTTTTTGTTTGGCTTGGTTTTGGATCCAGAGACGCACAGACATGGGGCAGAGCTGCTACTGGCTCTCCCTGTGCCCAGCCGATCACGAGGTGCCTGGGAGGGATGGCGGGTTCTAGCCCTGACCCACCACCCCAGCAGAGCCTCACAAGAAGCCAGACAACCCCCGACTCCATGAGGGCCACCATTTTCCACATCCGGACTCCCCTCTCATCAGAACTCCACCCAACAGAAGAGCTGATCACAGCCTGGCTCTCGCGGCCTCAAGCTGCCGCATTTTCATCAATAAATGCTGGAGATCAGAGGTGACTACAGAAGTATGCCACCCACACGGCAGAGCCTGGCAAGCTACCCGTGTCATATTTGATATGTCAAATACCAGTAACAATTATAGACTTCATTCCCATGACCTGATGGAATGGTTTGAGGCTCTTTATGTTCCTGGAGCAAGCAGATGCCCTTGGGCTCTGCTGGCATGAGACAGGACATATGGAGATGTTACTGGTGCCCACTTGAGCAAATTGATGATGAACGGGAATACAAGATTGGTTTTTGAACCATACCTAGCAGTGCTCAGGGATCTTTCCTGGCAGGCTCAAGGTACTATAGGGGGTTCTGAGACTGAAAAGAGGATCTGCAACTTTGCAAGGCAAACTTCCGACCCACAGTACTACCTCTCAAGGCCTACTTTCTTGATCTTAACTTAACTCTAGTGAGTAAGATCTCTTACTTTCTGTAAACTTTTTTCAAGAGCTTATGCAGGGAAACGCTGAGGCGCCCTGCACAAAAATATCCGGGAGCAGGGTCAAGATCCCCTTTTGCCCCAGGGGATAGGTGACCCGGTGTACAGAGAAAGATACAAGAATCCTGCGAAGTTTCAAAATGCTTTACTTATAACAGGTTCAGGCATACAAATCAACAATAGGAAAAATCCAGTGTTTAGGATTCCCGGCTGGGCCCTGGCCGTGTGTAGGCCAAGATTGTGGTCACCACGTGTTAAGGCTCTGTAGAGAGGAGACAGAGACAAGGCCCCAGCAGAAATGGGGGAGAGAGAGAGAGAGAGAGAGAGAGAGAGAGAGAGAGAGAGAGAGAGAGAGAGAGAGCAACTGCCAAAAGAGAGAGGGGAGAAAGGAAGCAGGCTAGTTTTATATCCCTGTAACCCAGACCTCCCACTTCTATGGGAAGCAGGCAGGGTTAAATGCCCTCATTTAATTTCTCCCAGGCCCTCACCTAGGCCTTTTGAGATGTTAATGTCCCCAGTCAAGATCTGCCTAGGAAATGCCTTTTGCAGGGTAGAGAAAGGGGCTTCTGAGATGCTGTATCTCAGAATACAAAGGCAAGCATCTGTATCAAAAAATGTACAGTTAAATATTTCTCCAAACCTTAACAAGAGTCTCATATTTGCTTTATGGTTGTTTTGTATATTAGCTTCAAGTTATCAGAGAGCCATGCTTGCTTGCTTGGAGGCAAGCAGCATTTCTCTCTGGTCTAATTTATACTTAGAGATCCAACGTGGCCAGGCAAATATACTGGTAAGGTTTAGCTAGTCCCACGATGATTGTGGCAGCATAAGAGAATATTTATACCAGCCAGTATAGAATACATGGTCAGATAAACTGCCACATTTAAACTGTTCTCCTCCTATCTACAAAGTGACCTGCAGGAGACATCTCTAGGCCCGATGCAGAGGCTCTGGGCAGGTGTACTGCAACACAATGACTATAATTACTGTGAGGATAGCAAAAGGGACTAAATTTTATGTGGGGCCGGAGCAATAGCACAGCGGGTAAGGCGTCTGTCTTGCATGTGGCCAACCTGGGTTCGATCCCCAGCATCCCATATGATCCCTCAAGTACCGCCAGTAGTAATTCCTGAGTGCAGAACCAGGAGTAACCCCTGAGTATTGCCAGGTGTGACCTAAAAAATAGATAAAATGTTTAAAATGTTTATTAGTGTTGAAGCTAATTTAGACATAATGTGTGGTTTTAGTATAATATGGCTTGCCTGTGGCTGGCCTTGGTTCAATCCCCTGACATATGGTCTTGTGAGTCCCGCCAGGAATAATTCCTAAATGCAGAGCCAGGAGTAATTCCTGAGCATCACTGGGTGTAACCCAAAAAAGCCAAAAAAAAAAAAAAAGAGAGAAAAGTTCTGTTGTGGTGTTTTGTTTTGTTTTTGGGTCACATCCAGTGATACTCAGGGGTCACTCCTGGCTCTCCGCTCAGGAATTACTCCTGACAGTGCTCGGGTACCATATGGGATGTTGGAGATTGATCCTGGGTTGGCTGCATGCAAGGCAAATGCCCTACCTGCTTTGCTATGGCTCCGACCCCTGTTGTGTTTTTTTTTATGTTTTAAGAGCAGGAATAAATTTCATTAAGTATAATTAATTCAAGACATTGATTTGAAGCAGATACCCATATGGCACAACTTCCTTTGTGTCTCTGGTACATCTATCTGTGAGTTACTTTTCTTTATTGTCAATATGTAAAATAACATCCAACATTTTTCTTTTCCTTCAGTGAGAAAAAGTAAATTTTATTTTTATTTCAGTTGCAATTTAAAATTGGTTCTTGGGCGGGGGCGATAGCCCAGCGGGTAGGGCGTTTGCTTTGCACGAGGCCGACCATGCCGGCCTGGGTTCGATCCCCAGCGCCCTATATGGTCTCCCCGAGTACCGCCAGGAGTAATTTCTGAGTGCAGAGCCAGGAGTAACCCCCTGAGCGTCACCGGGTGTGACCCAAAAAAGCAAAAAAAAAAAAATTGGTTCTAGGGGGAACGGAACAATAGCACAGTGGGTAGGGCATTTGTCTTGCATATGGTCGACCCAGGTTCTATCCCCAGCATCCCATACGGTGCCCCAAGCATTGCCAGGACTAATTCTTGAGTGAGTGCAGAGCTGGAAGTAACCCCTGAGCATTGCCAGGTGTGACCTAAAAAGCAAAAAAATAACTAAATAAATGAAATTGGTTCTAGTAATTCGATAAAATAATTTCAGTGTGCTTCAAAATATAAAACATTTGAAAAAGCAAGATGCTTTTGTGACTCTGTGACTCAGTGACCTACTTACATCTTCCATTGGCATTGGACAAATGAAGTATAGATAAGTTAAATGGAAATAGAATTGGGCACTACCGATTCCAGTCAGGCACCCTCATCCAAAACCTTAAGACTTTACCATCTGTAGACCCAGTTTTAATTTTATTCATACTATCTTTGCTGATGTTCTCCCCATGACATTCAGGCAGTGAGTACAGGAAAATTGTTGGTCATGGTATGTCATACGAAGCCCATTGCATAAAAATGAACCAGTTTCATTATTCTACAAGTGTTAGAAATGTTCTGCTTTACTCATGTGAACACTGAAGATCTGTCTTTAAATATAGTATAGAATTTAAATGAAAAAGGGTTCTTTATTAACACAAGATGTTCATGTGGTGTGTCTTCTCTGGCTGTTTCAACAATTTAAAATTGTTGAAAACAATACTGTTAATTCCTCTTCTCCACAACCATGATGAAAATGCTATGCTTGATGAAAATGCTGTGCCTGAAATACTGTGCCTTCTTCCTGACATGTTTGCCATGATCATGTTACTTCAAAACTTATTTTACATTTGTTTTTAAATTGTATCAGATTTTTTAATGAGAAACAATTCAAGTAATGTGTATGGTTTGATAATTCTAGGCATGCTTCCAGAAGAGTGGTGCATCAGTGGTTGCTATTCGGAAATACATTATCCATAAGTACCCTTCTCTGGAACTGGAAAGAAGGGGCTACCTCCTTAAACAGGCACTGAAAAGAGAATTAAATAGAGGTGTCATCAAACAGGTATTAAAGAGTTGTTGGTAATAAGATCACTAGTAGCGCTAATTGTGTGAGTCTATTTAGTAACATTAGTTTTTTATATCATTTTTTGTTAAAATGAACAAGATGATGAAATACTTAACCTTGTTTGACTAGGTTATAAAATCACTATTATTGTGGGATAGGGGCTGTTTTGTTCTTGTTTTTATTGGACCATACCAGCTGTGTTCAGGACTTATTCCTGGTGGGGGACGGCTCTTGGGTTGGGGGAACCATATGGGGTACCAAGGATCTAGCTCAGGTCAGCTGCATGCAAGGCAAGACCTATTGCACTATTCCTTCAGCACCAACCCTCTTTGTAGGGGCTTGGGCACGTGTGATTTGGGCACATTACAGTGGTGCTCAGGGCTTACTCACATAGCACTCCTGGCATGGCTGCAGGACCATATGGGATGCCAGAAATTAAATCCATGTCAGCTGTTTGTTAGGCAAGAGCTTTACATGTTTCACTGTCTCTCCAGTCCCCTAACCCTTAGTTTCTTAAACTGTAGATAATGATTCCAGTTGCAGTAACTTTTATAATGTTTTCTTATTTATTATATATTTTGTGATATATTTTAATATAGTTTGTGACTTATTAGTGAATAGATACTGGTTTTATGTACTTGGGTTGTGAGTGGAAGACGTTTAAGGAGCCCCTCATTAGTATAATTAAAAACAACATCCTTTTTCTTTGTCAGGGTTTATTCAGTGTAGTTTATAGACTTCATTTATTTCCTTTATAAAAGTATATATTGTGACTTCATTGCTTCATAGTCTGACCTTCAGTTAATGGACAGTTTTTATTTATTTATTTATTTATTTATTTATTTATTTATTTTTGCTTTTGGGTCACACCCGGCGATGCTCAGGGGTTACTCCTGGCTCTGCACTCAGGAATTACTCCTGGCGATGCTCGGGGACCATATGGGATGCCGGGGATCGAACCCAGGCCGGC